>BSBN01000062.1:3600000-4027500 GCA_027924645.1 Cunninghamia lanceolata
TTGTAACTATAACATGATTCATTGATATTTTGAAGTTGTATTATCTTCTGTAACATTGAAATAGATGTAATGTAACACCTAGTTGGGTGTATGTAACTGAATTTGTAATTCTTTCTTATATATGGGTATTGGTACATATTCATGAATTCTTACAAGTTATGTTTAGCTATGGATAAATGGAAACTGTTATCGATTGAATAATTCTTACTTTCAGAGTATGCTTTATTTAAGAGTGCTATGTTTAGTTGTTAAATTTATGCACCTTACAAAGAGGCATGTAAATGAAGGAATCTGATGGTTAGAAAGACCTTTTTGTATCTGTTCTTAGCCTTTTTGGCATTGTAAAACTATGCCTTTTGATATCTCTTTCAAGATCATATATGCATCCATAGACCAGACCCCTCTACATGGTTTTATAAATGCACTAGTAAGCCTTTATCATGCAAAGCTAGTGTAGCAGAAAGAGACCTCCGACGAGTGCTTCTCCAACCTAAATGTCATAATTCTGCAAAGCAGTATTCCACTGATCCACACTAAATAATCTCTTGTTAATCATACCCATGGCGATGGGGAGAACATAGTTGGCATCCAAGACAATATCCATCAGGTTGGAAAGGAACACAAAGATGACATCAGACCACCTTATCTCATGTTTCGTTGGGCCATCCAGCCACCTCCAGTTACAGATATTCCTAATTGCAAATTGAGATAAAGTGCAGTCAATCTCAAAAATTTGAAATGAATCCAAAATTCTCACCCTTCCTTTGATCATTAGTTCCCATGGGAAAGGTTGGAACAAAATTCATTGATTCATGAATTCTCCTTCCATTTGGAACTTTGTACCTGCATCGAGAATGAAAACAAAAACCATAAAGATAGCAGAGGAAGGTCAAATATCCTACGACACATGACCGAAGGAGAGGGCACAATAGATTTATCAAAAGACACATAGGGAACTATAATACAGATGTCCATAAATAAGAGTGGAGGTGCGTCTACAAATTAATGCTCAGGAATAACATTAATATTCACTTCATATGTTTGTATTGAGAAATGACATTAGCCAACTTAAAGAAGTAAAGGCCCATCACTTTATTCTCAATTTGCTTGTGATAAGATAGATAGAGGATGTAACCCAAGGTAGGCATCACCTCGAGGGGTATGTGAAACTAACACTAGTCCCATCCGCAATTAATACAAGGCTGATCATCTAGTGCCAAATTTTCATCCAACTCCCAATGGAGGTATCAAATAAATGAGAAGGTATGGAGTGACTGGATCAAAATCTATAAATTTCATCCCATATAGCCAATGGTTGTTGGCACAATAAAGACACGTACCACCTAGCTAGGGAGAGGAAACTTTTCATTAACGCCTATTCGAGAGCGTTAGGCATACCATTGGAGGAATCTAGCTAGGTGTACTGCTCCTCCATTTCACTATCCAGTCACAAGGTAAGCAGAAAAAACAAAATCCTTTAGAAATTAAACTATATGTCCTCCACGTTGGAATTTATCTGCCTTGGCATCAATAAAAAGTTGCCTCCCGATCTACAATGATCTTGAGCTGCATTGGTATCTCTTCCTACGATCCCTTTGCCACCCATTCTTCATCTGATTGATCAATAGCTTAATTCAGTAACTAGTCAGTAGCTTGATTAGCTTCTCTAAAGTAGTGTGAAATTTGAAACCTATTAAAACACTGCATTAATTGTTAGCATATCCTAGCAAATAATCTACCTTCCAAGAAAGTGACCTACCATGTTTTAAACTGTTTACAATATTCATCGAGTCACCCTCCACCCATACATTTTTAAAGATTGCATTCATAGTCAGATTAAGCCCATGCACAAATGCCCAGGCTTCGGCCATATTATTTGTGCCTGGAGGTATTTTGGTAGCTTTGGCTAATAATAGTTTACCTTCATTCGATCTGATGATACAGCTTGTGCCTGAAGGCTCAGGGTTGCCTCTACTTGCTCCATCAAAATTCACCTTGACCATATCACTAGGTGGGAAATCCCATCGCACCCTTGACCTATCCACTTTGTTTGTAACTAAACTCTGATGTCCTCCTTTAGAAACTGGTTCCAAAAAAGCCCACGTCTTTACCATCTCATTATCCCAAGAGGTCCATAAAGATTTATGATTAACCGATCTTCTAGCCTTGGCCATAGCAACTTTTGAAATAGATTTATCAATGTTCTCACACACCTTAGCAAACAAGGAGATTGATTTACGAATGATTCTAAAGTTTCTTTATTTCCACACCTGCCAAAGGATCATTGCCAGACAAATATCCCATAACCAAAAAAAAGTGGAATCCAAGTTGAGTTTTGGCCAACTCTTGAGGAGAGATAGAATTGTTTGAGGAAGAGGAGACACCCAATTAATCTTTTGTATTACTCATAGCCAACATTCCCTTAAAAGGGAACAATTAAGAAGAAGGTGGTCAGTGCTTTGTCACTTTCTCTGCACAACACACATTTAAAATTTGACCCAAGTGAAAACTTGTGTAGATGGTCACCTGTAAGAATGCGCCCATGGAGGGCCAACCAAGTGAAAGCACCTGTCTTAGGAAGGACAGCATCATTCCAACACAGATGAGAAGGCCAATCCAACTTCAGCCCTGGTGTGAGGTCCTGTAACCTTGTTTAACAAAATATTGACAAGAATTGTGTGTTACCCAAATTAGTTCATCTTCCAAATGAGAAAAGAAGATCACTCTTCTCTTTAAAATGTTCAATAGGAACCGCTTTTGAACATATGGAAATTTGTACTCATCTATATTATTCTAGGTCACTTTGAAAGGTGGGGAGGCAGATGGACTGATGCAATAATCCCTCACCTTATGTTTCGAATGTTATTCTAAATAGACCCTAGCATCTTTCAAGTCATCTATATCTGATAATTTGGGCCAACAAGAATTAGTCCAGAAGTTTACTTTTGCTCCATTATTAATCTTCCACGAAAGATGTGGTAAAATAGTGTCTCTACTCTTGGAGATGAATTTCCAAATTGAAGAGCTTGTTGGCAGATTTTGCACTTTGAAAATCCTCTCTTTTCCTCATTGTCCAAGTACTTACCTTGCATAATCTTCACCCATAGAGAATTAAGTTTTTATACATTTTCTAGGCTAATTTCACCTCCAAATCTTGATTATGCAGTTCTAGATTGATTATACCTGCCTCCCTTGGCTCTTTGGCTTACAAATTTTATCCCAAGAGATCAAATGAATCTTCCTCCTTTCCATAGTGCCTTGCCATAGGAATTGTTTGCTGATCTTCTCCAAATCTTTTAGAATAGTTTTAGGGGGCTGAAGGGTGGACAATAAATAAATTGGAACATAGTTAAAACCACTCTGAGAAGCGTTACTCTCCCGACCAACATTAACCACCTTCCCTTCCATGTTCCAACTCTACTCTTGAGCTTACACACTACTTCTCTCCATAATTCTCTTTTGTTTCTTCTGTTAAAAAGAGGAATACAAAGATACTTGTTGGGAAGCTCTTCCACCTTGTAATTAAATATACCAACTAGCTCATCATGAAGCTTTGCATTAGGGTTAAAAAGGAGGACTTTGGACTTGTTAGGATTAACCTGTTGCCCAGACACAAAACAATAATCTTCCAATGTATCCTTGATAGTTCATGCTTCCTAAGTCGAGGCTTGGCCAAACAAAATTGTGTCACTGGTGAAGAGGGCATGAGTGAATGTGGTGTCAACATTTTTAATTCTTAAACTAGACCAATCTCTCCTCTGATTTGCCACCTTAATTTCCTAGGTTAAAGCTTCTGCCATGATAATAAATAAGTAGGGAGTTAATGGATCCCCTTGCCTAAGCCCTCTAGTTGAAACAAAAGGGACAAATTTCTTGGCCATTAAAGAGTATAGCCATACTTACACTTGATATACATGAGGTGATCCACTTTCACCATGGATTGGAGAAGCCAAACTTGTCAAACATATACATAAGAAATGACCATTTGACTCTATCATATGCTTTCACCATATCCAGTTCGATAACCATACTCAAAATTCCTTTCATCTTGATCGAATGCAAAATTTTGTGAGCAATGATTACACCCTCCATTGTCTCCTTGCCTAGGACAAAGCCCCATTGTTCATCTGAAATGATTTCTGGAAGTAGAGATGCAAGTCTAGAGGCAATAGCTTTAGAAATGATTTTATACATAGGAGAATTATTCTTTGGAATAAGCATGATATTAGTCTTTTTCCATACCTTGAATATGTTATGAAATTTCCTCAATTCTTCAACTACTAACAGAATATCCTTCCCTACTATGTCCCACATGTGCTGGAAGAAACTACTAGACCAGCCATTTGCCCCAGGTGCCTTATCTCCTGACATGGAGAAGACTGCCACTCATATTTTTTCCAAAGTGAACTCCTTCATTAGCTCTGCATTGTGCCAATCATTAACTAACTTTGGAATATTAAAATCATCAACCGTTGAATGTCAAGAGCAGGGTGATTGTGATAGCAAATTCTCAAGGAACTCCTTAGAATAAGCCTTAATCTCTGACTAGTCTCTTAAGGTGGTGCCATCTACCTTCCTAATTTAGAGTGAATAGAATTTGACTCTCACCTTAGTTTTGAGGATAGGTGGAAAAAATGTTGTATTTTTGTCTCCTTCCTTTAGCCAAGATTCCCTAAACTTCTGGCACAAATAGATCTCTTCCATTGAGAGAATTTTGTCAAGATATTTTCTTAATGCTTTTTCTTTATCAAATCTCTCCACATTCATGCCCATTGTTATGATCAAATTAGCATTAATATTGATTTCCTACATCATCCTAGATTTCTCCTTGAAAATGTTCTTAAAGTGGTGATGATTCCACTCCTTGATCTTCTTCTTAAAAAAATTTAGCTTATTTCCCAATTGAAACATTCTAGAAGCTTTGATTAATGGTGATTCAGACCACCATTTTTTGACTAGAGGTAAGAAATTAGGATCTCTTAACCACATATCTTGAAATCTAAAAGGACCAAATCCTGATCTTACCTCTTTACCAATGGTCAATTTGATAGGGAAATGATGAGATCCTATCCATGAGAAGATGTCTACCTGACATATCAGATTACTTTGCAAACATCATCCTGATATTAAAAATCTGTCAAGACGTTCAACAATCCTAAGAAAATCCTTCCTTCTGTTAGTCCATGTGAATTTACCATTCCTTAGTTTGTAGTCAATCAGATGGTTGTTTTGGATGAAACTCTTGAAGTCCTTATTCATTTTAGATGAATGGTGAATGCCTCCTAATTTCTTATCATCATCCAGAACTGTATTAAATTCACCTCTCAAGATAATTTTCTCATTTCTTATAATACATAAGAGGTTGCTGATGTGATTCCATGAGCTCACTTTTTGGGCCATTCCCATCAGACCATAAATAGAAAAGATCCAAAGATATTTTCCATCCAATAGATGAGGAAATTTGCATTGAATCCAATTCTTCCTAATGTTCACCACTTCCATACTTGGTAAATAACTTCTCCAAAGCACTGCGAGACCTCTTGAAGCTCCAACCATTCCATTTGCTGAAAAATTGATCACCCTAGTCTTGTGAAAGTTTTATTTCTTGTAGAAGTATAATGTCTGCTTTAGCCTCATCAATCTGATATTTGATGAGACATCTTTTGTTAGGGGCATTAATTCCCAAAACATTCCATGTAAGGACTCTCATGGCACCCAAGAGGAGCTTTCCACTCCCCTCTTTCTCAGAACTTTATCAATTGTAGCCTATTTTCTTGACACAATCTCATCTTGTGTCTTGACTTTCTTGTGCCTAGAGCTCTTTCTGATAGACACTAGCAAATTCCCTACTTCTTTCTTGTTAAAAACTATTTGGGTAACACCTAACTTTCCCATTTCCTAAAGTAAACCATTCTCAGAAAGTACTTCCTCCACCAGCTCCTCACAGATATCACTCGCCACCTTGTTTATGGCTTTCTGCAATAGGGTTTGCAGTTTTTCATTCTCCAAGTCATGAATATTCTCTTCCCCCTTGTCAACCGAGAAGTTATCCTCAAGATTTAAGGGGTGATTATTTTTCATTGTCTATTGTTGTGTGGTACTGAGATGATAATCCCAACTAGTAGTACCAGACCTTATGAAATCAAAACCACTGCACCTTAACTCATCATTTACTTCCTCTTGTAGAATTTTTCTAACATATTCCTCCCTTACATTTTCTTCATTTGTGGGAGGGAAAATCACTTGTATATTATTAATTTCCTCCACCATTACTAGTGCTTCTTCTGAAAGAGTCTCCATATTCTGATCTAAACTTCCTTCCATATTTTGAGAGATTCCCTCCTTGTCTTGGATGTTTTGGTCAAGACGAGAAGGGATAACAATGTCTTGGGCACATCTCATCCTAGAGGGGTTAGGATTTTCCTCTATCCTTATTTCTTCCAAGGAAGCATCTATCTGGGGATTGTTTGCATATTCTTATCCTTCTTCAAAAATAATGTCTTGATACCAAATGGCCATGTCAGTTTGAAGTTTGATGTGCTTGGGTAGGAGATCTTTTGTTTCCCTGACTACACACATTTTGATAGTGGAGGACCAGAGGATGTCAGAGCTAACCACTACTCCTTGACAGATGCCCGATGAGTTCCTTATTGTCCACAGAATATCAGAGTCTCTATATTCCATAGGCAAGTTGGGGACTTGTATCTAGAAGGGCATGATCAGGATCTGTTCCTTTGATATCAAAATTGTCTTTTCGAACAAGACAAAAAATAGCCATTTTATCAAACTTCCATAAATTCTTGGAGAGAACTTTATCTCTATCCTCTTTGTTAGAAAATATAAAGGAGAAAAAACCCTTCCCCAAAACAAAAAAATCCTTAGCTTGAGGCTAGTTTAGCTTGTACCACTCCTCAAAATCATGCAATGAGAAATAGGGAGATAATACCTTACATATTAGTGCCACCTCCTGAAGTAGAGACACTCTAGCCTTTAACCCATCCTTGTCGAGGGGAATGCAGATCTCCTGTTGCTCCTCCCTCCTAATCACCTTTTTGAAGATGGACATAGGAATAGTGGTTCTCCTCTAGTCATGAATTTCATTATTCAAAGAAGAGTTGTCTGCTTTTGGCTTATAAAGTGTTCCTTTGTTACTTCTAGACCTTCCTAAACCTTTTTTATTCCTCTACCTAAAGAAAGATTTCCATTTGTTTGGTTGGGGCTTCTACTGATGAGAAGAGTAGAAGAGGTTGTTCTGATAAGCGTGAAATGCCTCCCTTTGGTGTCAAAGGCTCTTGGTGAAAGTGATGTTCTTTCCTAGAAGGCCTTATGCTTCTGGGAACATTAATATAGGTCCTTTGACTCCTATAATCATAATCACTTTGAACCTCACCCATAAATCTAACCCTCTTCCCCCAAGCCTTTCCCAAATAAGATGCATTGTGAAGATGTACTCTTGTTGAACCTTGGAACACCTGCCTTCTATTAACCGCTACCACATCCTTGAAATATTTGTTCCACATTGATGGTCGAGTAAGAGATGAAGCAAAAGATTCAGTAAATAGTCAACTGCTATTTTGAGAAGCCATTTGAATTGGATGTCTATTTATAATTACATCTACAAAAGCATACCAGAGCAGATGAATTCATATGAGTATTGCTGATTAATAAATTTACCCTAGAATATTTGTTTTGAAGCATTTATTTTACATTAAATATTATATTATTAATATAAAATACTTTTCAATAATGATAATAAATATAATATAATAAAAACACAAATTTATCAAACAAAATGCATAGATTTTGGTGATTCATGTTTAATAATTATGTCCACTATATTATATTATGTAATATAATAAATAACATAAATTTATCAAAGGAATGTTTTATAGCATACAAAATTTAATATAATTTCTAACCCAAATTTATCAAACAGAATGCACAATCTAGGATAACAACTTAGAAAAAAAATATAGAATAAGGGCACTCCCCTTAGAATACTACCATATAGGTAAGCTAGAGCACTATAAATACTAAAATAAATTTGTTATTTTTAACAAAATACTATTCACTTTGGAAATGTCAATATAACAAAGTACTATAAATAGTAAAATAAATTTGTTATTTTTAACAAATTTAAATTATTCCTCTGAAATATGAGTCAAAATTTTACGTAGGCTCATCATATGACATTTAATCTAATTGCTATGGACTAATATTTAGGTATTTATTGTTGGATAATCTATCTAAAACTTTCTGCTTACTTATCATTTATGAATTACAAAGCTTTGTCCACACACAAAGAACATTCCCACAAAAATATTATCTAAAAAATGTTAGACAAACCTTTTAAATCATGTCAATATTGAGATTCAAAGAAAATAAGAGAAATATATGAGGTGCAATTTTTTACAAATAGTAGAAATTACAAGGGTTTCAATTGTGGATAAATTCACTGCCAAACTTTGTATATTTGGACCCTATCTTTCATTTCTATTTTTTGTATGTGTGTGTGTGTGTGTGTGCACATGCATGTGTGCGTGTGTGTGTGTTATGTTGGAAAATGTCCCCTTGGGGGCTTTTCCCTCTTAAGGTTTAGCTCCCGGGTCTTTAGAATGCATATAGAGCATCTTGTGTTTGTAAAAAACCCTAAAGTATTATGGCAAATAGGACCTAGGGGTGCTATTTTAATGACTCCTGAGCAAAAATGGGAGGGTGGACTTGGGTGCTAGCGCCCTAGTCCTATCCTATTTTGGGTTTACCCTAAATTTAAATTTTAGTTTTATGACCGTTATTTAGGTCCTATGCCACATCTCAAGTTTGTATTACAAAATTCTTAGTGGGAATCTTTGTAGTTACATATATAAGCATGTTTAGGTTTCATTTGCAAACTAGATGGAAATTAGATGAATATTGTGATCTTGTGACTTTTGATTCAAGACATTCATTGTGTTGCAGAGTAGTACTTTGTTGTTATTGTGTTTGTAATTGCATATCTGACTCCATCTCCTCATGGCATGAAGAGCATCTTCCTTCCATGAGATCTACACTTCAAGGTGATATCTATTATGTTTTCAATCATTTATCATTTGGATTTTGTCCTCTATCCCACAAGGATATGCACTCTTATCTGACATGATGTTCGGAAGACTTGAATGTCTCTCTAGGGCTTGACTGAGGTAAGCCTCTAAACACCACAACCCTCTCCCACACTCCTTTGTGATTGTAGGTTATAGGTACCAAGTTTCATGGAGTGGATTTGTAGGAAGGAGGTTGCAGACGACAAAGATTCAGGATCTGAAAGAAAGAGGACAAAGATGAACTTTTCAGGACAAGGATGCTAGTGCCAATGCCCTCCACTTTTTCTGAGGCAAAAACAGAAGATACAGTGCAATTAAGTGTTAAAACGAGATTTAGATTTCATGATGAAAACTATACCTTGGATAGGGGCACTATTTCTAGAGTCCCCAACTATTCTGCATTTCAGACTTTAAAAAATAGTGAGTTAATTGTTGTTAATCAAGATTGCACCCTAGCTAAGTCAGACTTAAATCTCCTATTGAAACATGGAAACATTCTCAAGTTGTGGGTAACTTATGATGAGAATGAATCTCCAAAGAGGGCTGGTTCCCCTAGAAGATCACCTAGACTAAAATGATTTATCTCAGCAAAAGGATAGAAAGATAACATGAAATGGAATCCTAAAACCTAAAGGGTGGTGCACCAGAACTTAAGATTTATTTACTAATCCCACTCACAAACAACTCTCAAAGCAATAACTTTCACAACCTCAAATAAAACACACAACACAAAAGTATCTTGCATGAAGGTTCAAAAATAAACACAGCATGCAATCTATATTATATAAAATTTCTGCACCCACACTTGTAATAATAAGACATAAAGAGGACCCAATAGTTGGAATTACAATGATAACGTCAAACTATTACTACAAAATGAGACTAAAAATGAAGAGGTAGGAATGCTCTGCTGCTTTTATTAAACTGAAAGGAGTATAAGGACATGAGAACCTAAGTACAAATCAAGGCTTATAAAAATTTCTGCAGTATGCAAGAAAGAAAGAAGCAAATATGAACTGAGAAAAACTAAGTCTTTCTCCAACTTATATCTCAAAAATGTTTCCAATAGTGAGAATGGAAAAAACTGATCAAAAATCTCCCTCAAAATAGCAATCTCAATCCATTTTCGAACTCAAAAGAAAAGCCACAAAAAGAGCGCCTAGAACTAACCCAAACTGAGTAAAAATAAGTGGCAAGTTTCCTTATCAAGTGGACCCACCAAAAGGATATTAAAAATCAGGCTTTACTTGGTCAGAAACTGAAATAGAAACTCCAGTTTGCCTAGCTTTTCCCTATTTCACCCAAAAGAAATTAGACTCAAAAAGGAAAGATTTTTCTATACTTGCTTTGCTTTAACTGCATTTTAATAACAATTATTAAAGTAATTTATAAGGACGTTGCTTTTAATAATGCTTTACAATGATTTTTGTAGTTTTAACTTTGATTTTCCACAAAAGGAGGGAGACCCGATTTGTTTTTATTTTGCAAAAAATACAAGGTTGATATGATTTTAATGAGATTTTTTGCCAAGTATTAAATACACTCCTACTTAGGCCATTTGATTTTCTACAAGGATCATAGAATATCCTAAGGCACATTGAGGTCTATTTTTTCCCCCATGGTTGTAAAGTAAATCACAGGCATAAAGCCTAGGTATATATGCAAAGATAAATAACACCACAAAGGTATTAGTGGGGCATTTCATTTGTTTAAAGAATGTGGCCAAAATCCCCATTCGAATTAGGGAAACAATGATCCCTAAAACAAAACCTGAGCCCTAACTTTTTGGCTTCATTTCACACCTCATATTTTGGAGAAGTTAGCTCTGCTGCTGGTGGCCATTGAGCTAGGGTTTGGAGCTCAAAATTCTTCATTTCTTTCTGTTTCAAAGCATTTTCTTAAAGATTTTTGTAGGAAAATGTAAGGTAAGTTATTCTCTGTCACAAAATACAACATTGTTCTACATTTTGAAGCACTTTTGGGCTTTCTTAGCCATGGCCATGAATATATTCCTAATACATTTCATTTTATTTATTCTATTGATCTCTCTTCTGTATTCGAGATTACCATCCATCCTTTGGTTTGAGCTTTTGAAGGCAATGTATATGCAGACTATAGAATGAGCTTTTGGTTAAGCTTTCCACCTTTATAGCTTGCTTTTGTCTTCAAAATATGCGAGTATAATGCTTAAAATGTAGAAAATAATGAATACATTCTCTTTCTGTGTATTTGGCATATGAAACTCTCATCATATTTCACCCATTTCTATGGCTTTCTTGAAACAACTAATGTTGTTGTAGCTAAGATTATGGTTGCTCCTTCATGTGATTTCTATGGTGATTGTTGTCATTTCTGGAGCTGTCAACTATGAAGGAAGTATTTTGTTGTATTCTGAGCATCAACTATGGATGTTTCTATGTATTTTCATCATTGAAGGCCATGGGCTTCATGTGCTTGAATCTTTGTCTCACTGGCAGCATTCTCTTGTCCACTATATCAAGCAGTGGATTTGTTGCTCCAAGGTTTTTCCTGTATATTTGAAACACTGAGACTTTACTTTTCTTCCTCCATCTACTCTTTTGCTCATGACATAATGATTGCTACATGAACAAGTATGTATGGTGAACAATATACTCCATCTTTGCTTTTCTCTGTCACAAAAGACATCATTGTTTCTTAGCATTTTGTTTACCTCTCTATGTTGTCTTGGTTTGGGCTTTCATTGTAATGAAATGATGAAAGAGGCTTTCTCTCTTATTTGATACAAACCCTACTAGGGTTTCACCTACTCCTTCACCTTTCAAATAGTGTTTGTTCATTGGCTGTGGTGATAGTCATCATAAAAGAAAGACTATGGATCTATTTTTCCTCTGCTGCTCCATATGGACTCACATACATACTGTAAACTTTGCACTTTGTGATGAAAGCTATAGAATGAGTTAAAATATATGTTCTTCTTCTTTGTATCTCTTGTAGATGTATATGAACATTGAGATTTCATTCTCTTCTTGCTATCTTTGTGAACTGATTCAGTGCATTCTTACTTGAGGTTCTATGCTCATATAACTATGTATGAATTTGGTATATTCTCCATTTAATGACTATGATAGTGGCCTATTTATTCTCTCAAGCTCACTGTACCTTCTAAATGATGCATTTATATCTCTTTTTTCATGACTCCTGTAGCTACACTTGTAGCTTATGATTGTATCTTCATTTGGTAGAGGTATATGGTGGTTATATGATGATTGGACTATCATTAAGGTGACTGTTCCATGGTTTAAAACATTGCAAGTTCTTGTCTACCTCTTCATAACAGTTTGGTGTTCCTTTACTTCTTAAGGCAATTCTATTATCTCTACTTATGATCTCTCTTGCATATTAGAAAGTTGACATGGCACTTATACTACTGTATCAATCATGACTCAAGTTGTTCCTCTCTATTATAGATATAAGACTATTTCTCTTGGTATGACTATCCTATAGCTGATAATATGCTTTATGACTGATAGGACAGTCATGATCATGACTGATTTTTGTCCTTTATGGTTGTTTCATGCATTCAATAGGAACTTTACACTGCATTCACAACAAAAGTGGCAAATACCTATTCTACTGCTATCCAACTGCTACTCCATAATGCATCCTTAGCTGTCATGCTCTTGATGTCGTATTAAATGTTGTTCATAATGACAAAGTAGGCATTTATTGTCAAGATGACTGTATCAAGATAACTATGGTGTCCATTATTTATATTCTTGTAGATCATATACATCCATGCACCGTGTATTCACTTGATGGCATCAGTATGTCTTTGCATGATGTCTAGATAGTAAAGAGACTTGCTCTTGTACTTTGTCATTATCAATGGTATTTATGACTACTCTGCTTCATTAGTTGTCCATGATGTATTGGTGGTGTCATTGACTTTCAATTAGAATATGCTTTTATTTAAAACTCTGTAAGTCTCTTGCTTATCTCATACCCCTATTAAGGCTTAAGGGTAGCATGCTGGGATCAACCCTTGTGGGAGCCCATTTTTGCACTTCATGCTATGATGTCTTTAGAAATGGATCAGCAACATAATTTCTCCTACACTTGCATAGTGAAAAAACATGTTAGATAAAACAATAATGAAGTTCAATGCTCTTCCTGAAGATGTTTTATTTTGCGGGCCCTCTTGTATATATCTGATGTTTGTCAACTGATTCAGTGCAACATATGCAATGTATTATACTTATGTTGATAGGCACATAGGAAGACTCATGTCCGAAGCTCTAACAATCCATCTTATCATGATACAGGTTCACTCAAAGATCAGGAGCGAGGAGGAGCAAGCTGCCATGAAGACCAACTCAAGACCTTAATCAGGCAACAATGGATATGCCTCTTCTTATATGCTCTTTTCCTTTCTTTATCTTCAGATGCATAGTATATTTCTTATGTTGTATTGGTTCATCTATTCCCATGGCTTGTGTGGGACAATTGATTGATTCTTTCTTTCCAATGAGTACAAATACAACACTTATGCAGTCTTGTGTATACCTCCTTTGTAAAATGAATGAAAGAATTACACTATGAAATGAAACAACATCTTATAACCCATGAAATCTCCTTTATGTTGTAAAGAATTGAATGACAAGATGAATGATTTCCTTTTTGTTATAACACATGGCATCATAAAAATGAACTCTTTCTTTTTCCAGCACTTTAAACTATGCAATGATCAAACATAGCAAAAGTATGTTAAGAACTATTCACCTTAAAATGGAAATAACTACTTCAGCTCTGCCAATTTGAGCTGTAGGTGAAAAATTGGTAACATTAATAATCTTTGTCCTTCACCTTGGTCTGAAAGGATTTGTCATAATTCATTAATTTTCTTACTATTTTTCTTATCTAAGGTTTTAAGAGTAATTGGGCATTAAATTGAGATATTGTTTGATACATCTGAACTTCTGCATCATTCCAAGAGGCAACCCAACCTAATAGGTGATTTCTCTCTCTTAGTGGAGATTCAACTCGGTTGATATGCCCTTGAATGTTTAGTGAGAAGGGAGGATTTGCCTTTGAAACCTAAAACAAACAATCCGCCCTTTTTCACCCAAAACATTTTTCACTCATTGTAGAAAATATCATAGTAGCTCTCAAGGGTGGCCTCCTCCTAGATATGTATGTTCTTAACATTAGATGCTATTAGGTAAGTATTTCTAACCCTTTACCTCTGTATTGTGTTTCCCTCATGATGTGTTATGTGTTGTTTAGGCCTCCTAGGATGACCCTTGATACTCTCGTAAGGTCAAAGATACCGGGAGACCACCTCTGTTTTGACCCTTCTTCTATTTGTATCATCATTCTTCTATGTTACTTCTCTATTTTCATTGTTGTGTGTTGTGTCTTATGGACATAGCATTGTGGTTGGTGACTTGGGGGCACCCTCCTACATGACTTTCCCTAAGGCACTTGTTCTCCTCTCTTGATTTATTGTTTACCTTCGTCTAGTGGTTCTATCTAGGTGGTGGATGACAAAAAACATATTATACTAATATGGACCTAGTGTCCCTTTGGCGAGAAATAAAAAATGGACCTAGTCCATACATGACGATGGGGTTGATATATATTATCTAACACTTGGCTATTAGAATCACTCTGTGTGATATCTTGATGTTGTCTTATCACACTTACAAAACATAACAATACTGCTATTCCATGCACTTTGCTTATCTTGGATCTAGCCATGCATTGTTGTTTATCATGATTATATGGATGCTAACACCTTTTCTTGCAGGAAATTATGTGTTTGTGGGAACATTTGGTGATCATAAAGTACATGTCACCTCTGGGGGGCATGGGCTTTGCAAGAGCTCATGTTCCCTTGTTTGTTTTCTTCCTACCTTAACGTGCTTGATATTGGTACACAATATCAACCACCTTAAGGTGGGGGCATATAAGGTAAGCTGTCTAATAATTTTGGCACTAACGAAGCATGCTTGTAAGTCCTTTGTAGAGGCAGGATGTTGTATCTCTGAGTGAGTGCACATCTTTCTTTTCTATATTCCAATCACTTAAGCCCTCTACGGAGGCAGGATATTGTGCATATCCTTTTTATTTTAAGCCCTTCTGTGGATGACAGGGATGGTGTATTTCTCAAGGAGATTACACAATCCTATCATTTTCTAAAAGTCCTCCAAGTAGGCAGGTGGATTTGAGACTATCCTAACCCTTAATCGTGTCTTCGGTGATTGTTGTGATGAAGTTCAATCATTGGTGTGTGCCTGTAATGTGTCTAAGATGGTTGCGAACCTAGAAATAGGTTTCTTCCATCGCTTGTTTGCCATTTTTTCTTCGTGTCTTCCATGTGTGTGTATGGCATGTTTGTTCCCAAGCATAGTTTCAAGACCAGTGGCGATGAGCTCCTACTATGTTTTGGGATTTGTATGGTGTGTTTGTTCTCAAGTGTAGTTTTAAGACCAGTGTCGATGAGCTCCTCCTACACTCTAGGATTTGTTTGGCTTCTTTGTTGCCCCTTATGCAGTTTCAAGACTGGTGGCGATGAGCTCCTCCTACATTTGGGTTGTGTTTACATTCCATGTACTTGCATTTGCATTTCATATGTGAGAACAAAAAAAATAAAAAATAAGAAATAAAGAATAATTTAAAAAAACAATCACCGCATTCGCTATGTTTTGTGTAACTGTAACTGTCTTCTCCATGTTTTGCGTGCCTATTACTATCTTCAATGTGTTTAGCATGTCTTCACCATGCTTGGTGTGTTTCCTATGTTTGTTGACCATACTTTAATGCATGTATTAGCCTTGTGTTTATACATACATTAAAGTGGGGGCTAAATGTTATGTCAGAAAATGTCCCCTTGGGGGCTTTTCCCTCTTAAGGTTTAGCTCTCGGGTCCTTAGAATGCATTTAGAGCATCTTGTGTGTTTATTTTGAATCCCAATGAGAAAACCCTGAAGTCTTATGGCAAATAGGTCCTAGGGGGTGCTATTTTAATGACTCCTGAGAAAAAATGGGAGGGTGGACTTGGGCACTAGCGCCCTAGTCCTGCCCTATTTTAGGTCTGCCCTAAATTTAAATGTTTGTTTTATGACTATTATTTAGATCCTATGCCAACATCTCAAGTTTGTATTATGAAATTATTACCGACAATCTTTGTAGTTGAATATATAAGCATGTTTAGGTTTCATTTGCAAACTAGATGGAAATTAGATGAATATTGTGATCTTGTGACTTTTGATTCAAGACATTCATTATGTTGCAGAGTAGTACTTTGTTTTTATTGTGTTTGTAATTGCATATATGACTCCATCTCCGCATGGCACGAAGAGCATCTTCGTTCCATGAGATCTATAGTTCAAGATGATATCTATTGTGTTTTTAATCATTTATCATTTGGATTTTGGCCTCTATCCCACATGGATACACACTCTTATTTGACAACGGTGTTCGAAAGACTTGAATGTCTCTCTGGGGCTTGACTGAGGCAAGCCTCTAAACACCACAACCCCCTCCTGCACTCCTTTGTGATTATAGGTTACAAGTATTGAGTTTCATGGAATGGAGTTGCAGAAAGGAGGTTGTAGATGACAAGGATTCAAGATCTAAAATAAAGAGGACAAAGGTGAACATTTAGGGACAAGGGTGCTAGTGCCAGTGTCCTCCACTTTTTTCAGGGCAGAAAGATAAGATACAGTGCAAATCAGTGTCGAAAGGAGATTCATATTCTGTGACAAAAATTATACCTTAGACAGGGGTGCTAGTGCCAGTGTCCTCAACAATTCTGCATTCTAGACTTCAAAAAATAGTGAGTTAATAATCTCTATCCTTCACCTTGGTCTAAAAGAATTTGTCGTAATTCATTAGTTTACTTACTATTTTACTTATTTAGGGTTTTAAGAGTAATTGGGCATTAAATTAAGATAGTCTGATACATCTGAACTTTCGCATCATTCCAAGAGGCAGCCCAACCTGATAGGTGATTGCTCTCGCTTAGTGGAGATTCAACTCAGTTGATATGCCCTTGAATGTTTGGTGAGAAGGGAGGATTTGCCTTTGAAACCTAAAACAAACAATCCCCCTTTTTCACCCTAAACAATATATATATATATATATATATATATATATATATATTTGTTGTACCAGTTCATATTATCTGTTCATTAATCTATTGATTTCAAATTCTCTTTCATTCTTAATTTATGTAGGTATTGTTGGGTGAATATTTTGTCATCAACTCACTGATGGAAAAATGGTTATATCAACCATAGTGTGATGAGATAAATCTCTCCTCTCAACAACAGGAGGTTCCCTTTTTACTGCTTATAAAAACAAAACAAAACTACTTTAAGCTAAAAATATTTACACTAGCTCTAACCATGTAGGGGGTGTGTTACATCCATCCTTTCTCTTTTTTTAGAAAAAATGTTTACAATGTTTCATGGTAATATTCAATAATGCTTCTACACTTCTAATATTAACCTAAAAAATAATCACCACTATTCTTGTAAGTTGAAGCAAAAAGTCTTTCAACTCACTTCACAAAAAGATTCACAAGCCAAGTGAATAATCTCAAGCATAAAGTCTTCAAATTATCCCTAGAAAGATTTTAAAACTAACCGTATCACCAGTTGGAGCACAAAGTCTGTCAACTAACAATATCACTGATCTACTTGAATGTAATTAAAAATCATACCACAAAGTCTACAAGTTCTCAACATGATCCATATACAAAGTGAACAACTACAAGCTCAAAGTCTTCATAATTCTCCACCAAGAAACACTTTCAAGACACATAGGTTCAAGGAAATAATATAACACAAAG
The DNA here is from genome assembly GCA_027924645.1 of Cunninghamia lanceolata. NCBI lineage: Eukaryota > Viridiplantae > Streptophyta > Pinopsida > Cupressales > Cupressaceae > Cunninghamia > Cunninghamia lanceolata. The sequence continues at coordinate 3,617,917 of BSBN01000062.1, forward strand.
TTTATATAATTTATCTTGAATGTACTCTAATCATAATAACCAAACACCACTTTATCCAATCAATCAACAAGAGAAATAGGTGAAAATGCCATATGTACATCCTCACTCATACAAATTCGATTCAACACAAAGTTTGATATCAAAATTCACCTTCTTTATTGATTGGAATTGATTGTACAATTTGACCACAAAGTCTCAAAGTTGAGTCTCAATTTGGGCAGCACTTCGTTGCATAAGATTAAGGATAAAAATTACAATAGGGGTCCTCTTTATTTATAGGGAGAGGCCTAGAGCAAAAATAGGAAATCTACAACTACTTTGACTTATTCCACAAAAAAATCCTTTTTGACTTAGGACTTCCATTGTTCCACATGTAATTACATTTTACAAAAATACATATGAATATGTCCAACACTAAATACAAATTACATATACAAAACTGAAAATAAACTAAGGCATGAAAAAGAATTTTAGCTGCCACCATCATTCTTTTTCAAAAAATTTTGATACATGGCCCTCACTGCTTCCATCTCATAAATGTCTGGTCCAACTATATTGTTTGAAACAACATGAGCTTTGATGATTGTAGCTTTCACCACCTTTATCACCTTTTCATGCTTCCCAAGATTGTCTTTCAAATTATCAAGGGTGATTGATAATCTTGGAGTTTACCTATTGAAACAAGTAATAATGCTTCATCTTTAAAGTTCTTTTGCCCATATTTTCAAAGGCCTTGACCATCTCTTCTGTGGGAAGAAACTTGTGATTTTGAGTTGTTTCTTGCAAAATCTGTAAAAAACTCATGATCTTGTAGTTAGGGGAAAATTTGGTATTTTAGGAAAACTGTGTAATGTTGATCATGTTTACTAGAACAAGCTTGAAAGGGCTAGTGCACGCACAAGTTGAGAAATTAGGCAAAAGCGGGCTAAAGGCATCATTTTGCAAAAAATTAGTGTTAGGAAAATTTTAGGGAATCATGCATGGGCGGTCATTTTGATCATTCCTGCATGTAGGTATATTTCATTTGAGTGTAAAGGCAGGGGTTTTGGTCACCTCTACATGTATGGAGACCAAATTATGTTCAAGTGCATGGGAGGTCAAAATGACCGCTCAAACCTATATGTTGATTTGTTTTACATTATGCATAGTTGGGCAATTTAGCCAACATTACATGTGTGAAAATTCATAAGTATTGTGCTTGGGCATGGGCAAAGTTTGAAGACAAATATGCATGGGTGGTCATTTTGACCGCCCTTGCATGTTATTTCAAAAATGGGTCTATGTTCATGTGGGTGTTCCCATTACTCATGCATATGGTGAAAACTCATGACTTTGTATGTAGGGGTGGTGATTTTTGCCACCCTTACACTTAGGGTAATACAAAAGAAAATAAAGGCATGGGTGGTGAAAATCGCTGCCCCTATATCAAAAATTCAAAAACCAAAATAACTTGCATGAGCAGTAGAATTGGCCGCTCATGCACTTTAAAGTTAAATTACAAAACAAGACATGCATGGGCGGTACTTCTGACCACTCCTGCATGAAAGCTAATTAAACACATGTATGGGTGGTTAGTTTATCTGTATGTGCATATGGACAAACAAATTGCATGTAAGGGTAGGGTTTTGGGCCACCCTTGTATGTAAACTATGAATAAAAACCTAACACCCTAAAAAGGTCAAAATTGATATTTTGACGAGCTTGTAACCTAGTCAATTTCATGAACTTCGAGGAACTGACCTAGGGGAATGTTATGAGCTAATCTTAGGTGTCATATGACTTTGCATGAGGTCAAGAAGACTTGCCTTGAAATGTAAACTTAGAGTGTAGGCTATGAAACAGACAAGTTTCGTAGGGGGTCGTCCTACAAAATGAGCACAGCTGATTTTGAGGACAATCGCTGGCTCTAACTAGGGAGCTTCCTTCGATCATTCTTTGAAATGATCAAAGGGAGAAGAATGTAGTCTCTAAGTGCCTTAATCCATTCGATTGGGCTATAGAGTCAAGAGACAACAAAAGAGACAAAAACATAAAAAAACTAAAATGAAAAAGACACAAAAACTGTACAAAAATTCATGAACTTATCTATCACTTCACTTTGAGAAAAGCTTCAGATGTTGTCTGTTGTGAGGCAACAGAAAAGATGTTCCTCCTTTTTCTTTTACTATTGAAAGAGTAACATTTCCCAGTGTTTGTCATTTTGGGATCTTCTTCTACATCTAGATTGAATTTCCCAACTTTCGCTGATGAATTTGGTCCCATCTTTCGTCACCATTCGACAAAGTGATCATGCTTATCAAAAGTTTTCTCTGAAGAAACCAATCCTTTGGAAATGTTATTTCCATTCAATTACAAAATCTCTTCACTTGAAGAGAATGATCCATCTGTTCCTAGACCTCCATTTGAAACACTATCCAATAACTCAAGATCCTCATTAGAGATCAAGAAGTAAGTACCCATATAGAAAAACTCAAAGAGAATTTGAGCCTTTGGATCCTCAAAGTTCATCACTATGCACTTGGCTCCCCTTTCAGGATGAACCTCCTGCATAATACCCTCAACAGGTATTGTCGCCTCAGGCATTTAAATATGTGTCTTCTCAACATGATCTGTGATACCAACAAGTTGATATGGACTTGATACAAAAGGCAGAAAACTCTCTTCTTGAGGTTTTTCATTGGGGTACTAGTCTTAGGAACAAGGGATGAAGTAGGAAGATCTGATGTACTTACTTGGTTGTCACCAGCCACATATTGATTTGATTGATTCTGTAACCATGTGGGAAAAGCATAAGATTCATCAAAAACATCTTCTTCTTATTTCATCTCACCTTCCAAGTTTAGGAACCCAGTGGTAGAGTCACTAGCTAATTGCTAATCACCTTCCATGAAATATTAGCAACATCTCCTTGATCATATTTTCATTGAAGAAGATTGTCTTGCTCTGATTCATAATAGAAGATTGCTACATTCACAGGTGGTGCTTCCAAAGCAAGTATTCCTCATGGTGGAGTAAACCTATTTTGATTCTAATCTCTTGAAGCATTACCTTGGTAATTCAAAACATTGGGAAAAATTTTCCTTCATATGTCCTCGTAGAGGGGAATGGACAAATTCTAATAAATCTATTTTTTCAAAGCTAATAGCTCATCAACCAACTTTTGCACCATAGGGTCCATAGTGCATGTAGAAGATAAAGCCAAAGGGGGCTGCCCACTAGACCCAATATAATCCTTCTTCAACTTTCCTACCAAGATCAAATCATCCTCCACTTCAACTGCCAAACTTTGAGCAATTGTAAGATCAGCCGGTGCTACTCTTCGTAAAAAAAACTTATTTCTGGCAATTGTGAATTGATGAAGAAGCAGTTTAGGTTCTCAGTTGTGGGTTGAGCAACAATTAGGATCTTGTTCTTTAGCTTATTGAACTTTGCCACAAACTCATGCATGGGCTCATGCGGTTCCTTTTTCATTTGAGTAAGTTGGGCCAACCAGGCATAAGCATCTATTGCTAGCTTGAATTTGGCTTTGAACTAGGTTTGAAGTGTATTCCATCCAGTGATAACTCCAAGTACAAGGTGATAGAACCAATCAAATGCAACACCTTGGAGTGTTTCTACAAATAGCCTCACATAAACATCTTCATACTCAACTCTGAGAACACCGCATGCAATGTAGAAGGTTGCAATGTGCTCATCTAGATGTTGTTTGCCACCCTCATAGAACTTGGGAAAGTTCTTATGCAAACCCTGAGGTAGTTCATGTAGAGGCTAAGTTAAATTCAATCGACCAAAAGCATTTCCCCATGGACCTGGGATAGGCATACTCTTACCAAACAATAGAGAAAATATAACAAAAACATATTACAAAAGATGAGGTCGATATGCTTCAACCAACAGCGAGAGGCTCTTGGTCGCACGTTCGGTCCCCAACAGAGTCGCCAAAAACTATTGGGTGAATATTTTTTCATCAACTCACTGACCAAAAAATGGTTATATCAACCACAGTGTGATGAGATAAATCTCTCCTCTCAGCAAGGGGAGGTTCCCTTTTTACTGCATATTGAAACAAAACTAAACTACTTTAAGCTAAAAATATTTACACTGGCTCTAACCATGTAGGGGGCATGTTACATTCATTCTTTTCTCTTTTTTCAGAAAAGATGTTTACAATGTTTCATGGTAATATTCAATAATGTTTCTACTCTTCTAATATTAACCTAAACAATAATCACCACTATTCTTGTAAGTTGAAGCACAAAGTCTTTCAACTCACTTCAAAAAAACATTCATGAACCAAGTGAATAATCTCAAGCACAAAGTCTTCAAATTATCCCTAGAAAGATTTTAAAAGTAACCGTATCACCAATTTGAGCACAAAGTTTGTCAACTAACAATATCACTCATCTCCTCGAATGTAATTGAAAATCATAGCACAAAGTCTACAAGTTCTCAACATGATCCATATACAATGTGAACAACTACAAGCTTAAAGTCTTCATAATTCTCCACCAAGAAACACTTTCAACACACACAAGTTCAAGGAAGTAATATAACACAGTTTATATAACTTATCTTGAATGTCCTCTAATCATAATAACCAAACACCACTTTATCTAATCAATCAACAAGAGAAAATAGGAAAAATGCCATATGTACATCCTCGCTCATACAAATTTGATTCAACACAAAGTTTGATATCAAAATTCACCTTCTTTATTCATTGGAATTGATCATGCAATTTGAACACAAAGTCTCAAAGTTGAGTCTCAATTTGGATAGCACTTCATTGCATAAGATTAAAGATAAAAATTACAATAGCGTCCCTCTTTATTTATAGGGAGAGGCCTGGAGCAAAAATAGGAAATCTACAACTACATTGACTTATTCCACAAAAGAACTTTTTTTGACTTAGAACTCCCTTTGTTCCACATGTAATTACATTTTGTTAAAATACATATGGATATGTCCAACACTAAATACAAATTACATATACAAAACTGAAAATCAACTAAGGCATGAAAAAGAATTTCAGCTGCCACCATCATTCTTTTTCAAAAACTTTTGGTACATGGCCCTCACTGCTTCCATTTCATAAATGTCTGGTCCAACTGTACTATTTGAAACAACATGAGCATTAATGATTGTATCTTTCACCACTTTTATCGCCTTTTCATGCTTCCCAAGATTGTCTTTCAAATTATCAAGGGTGATTGATAATCTTGGAGTTTACCCATTGAAGCAATTAAAAAAAGCTTCATCTTCAAAGTTCTTCTAGATCATCTTTTCGAAGGCCTCAACCATCTCTTTTGTAGGAAGAAACTTGTGATTTTGAGTTGTTGCTTGCAGAAACTGCAAAAAAGTCATGATCTCGCAGTTAGGGGAAAAATTGGCATTTTGGGAAAACTGGTTAATGTTGATCATTTTTATAGGGATGATCTTGAAAGGGGTAGAGCACATGCAAGTCAAAAAATTAGGAAAAAGTAGGCTAAAGGCATCATTTTGCAAAAATTCCTAGTGTTAGGAAAATATGAGGGAATCATGCGTGCGGGTAGTCATTTTGACCGCTCCTACATGTAGGTATACTGCATTTGAGTGTAAGGGTAGGGGTTTTGGCCACCTCTGCATACATGAAGACAAAATTATGTTCAAGTGCATGGGCGGTCAAAATGACCGCTCAAACCTATATGTTGATTTGTTTTACATTATGCATAGTCGGGCAATTTAGCCGACATTGCATGTATGAAAATTTGTAAGTATTGTGCTTGGGCGGGGTTTTTACCCATCCATGTACTTTGGGTAAAGTTTAAAGACAAATATGCATGGGCAGTCATTTTGACCACCCTTGCATGTTATTTCAAAAATGGGTCTGTGTTCAGGCGGGTGTTCCCACCACTTATGCATATGGTAAAAACTCAGGACTTCATATGTAGGGGCAGCAATTTTTGCCGCCCTTACACTTAGGGTAATACAAAAGAAAATAAAGGCATGGGTGGCAAAAATTGCTGCCCCTACATCAAAAATTCAAAAACCAAAATAACTTGCATGAGCGGTAGAATTGGCCACTCATGCACTTTAAAGTTAAATTACAAAACAAGACATGCATGGGCGGTACTTCTAACCACTTCTGCATGAAAGCTAACTAAACTCATGTCTAGGCAATCAGTTTACCCACCTGTGCATATGGACAAACAAGTTGCAAGTAAGGGTGGGGTTTTGGGCTGCCCTTTCATGTAAACTATGAAAAAAAACCTAACAACCTAAAAAGGTCAAAATTGATATTTTGACAAGCTTGTAACCTAGTCAATTTCACGAGCTCTGAGGAACTGACCTAGGGGAATGATGTAAGCTAATCTTAGGTGTCAGATGACTTTGCATGAGGTCAAGAAGACTTCCCTTTAAATGCAAACTTAGAGTGTAGGCTACGAAAGGGACAAGTTTCGTAGGGGGTCATCCTACAAAATAAGCACAACTGATTTTGAGGACAATAGGTATATATATGTCTATACATTGCTGCTATATTTTTACCTAAATTTGTTGTAACTATACATAGACATGTGTCAAACTAAAATTTAATCCAGTTAATAACAAACTATTATGGCTATTGTGTGTTTAGCCAATTTGTTGTAACTATACATAGATATGTTTCTATGGTATAACACTTCCAAACAAATGCACCTATCTGCAGATCCGTTGAATACAAATAGTGTGCAACTACTAGTATTTATTATAATTTACTTTACATGACCTTTCGACCATTAGCACAATAGACTAAAGTAGTTGGCTTTAATAATTGACTCAACAAACATAGGAATCCCACCTACATTGATCCTCAGTTTAATTTTATCAACAACAACACCCACTTTAAGGGATGCATACAAATCACATTGCAAGTGGCAATAATTATTCAATGTTACCAAATCTTAGTGAAAGTAAATCCTAGGAGGTCTTGGCATGTTTGGAAGATTGCATGTGTGTCATTGTCATATATAGTGATTAGCATTAGCCTCCTCACTTGCTTTTCATCTCTTTTTGCAATGACCTTCTTAATGATATGGTTGTGTTGCAACAAGGCTCCATAAGACCAAAATATTCATACAACACTATAAAATTGCTAAAAGGTTGAATGCATTTTCGTATAAAGAGTTAGGAAGGGGTTTCTTCAATAAAGTTTATAAGGTCATCTTTACCCTATAGAAGAGCAATTGTTGTGAAAACTCTAGTGGAAAAAGTTTGGAAAGAAGAAATTCAAATTTCAATCCATGTGGTTCAGAGATTCCAACTTCATCTCTCTGGTTAAATCATGGTGGAAAGAGGCCCTGTTTGTAAGGTGTTCCCGTATGTTTCAGCTTAGTTCTAAACTTAAGTTCGTAAGGAACAAAATTATGGAGTGGAATAAACTTTCTTTCAAAAATATATTCCATGAGAAATCTAGACTCCAACAGGAGATAAGAAAATTGGAGGCCAGAATTATTATCTCAGGGATGGATGCAGAATCCTTTCTCATCGAAAAGCGGTTAAGGAAGGAATTTGAGGAAGTGTTGAAAAGAGAGGAATTATTTTGGAAATAGAAACCAATGGAGTCTTGGCTCAAGGAAGGTGACAAGAACACTTCCTTCTTCCACCTCTCGTGCAAAATTAGAAGATCTTCAAACTCCATAAGGTCTATCGTGAATCCTAATGGAAGTATACTGATTGATCCTGGAGACCTTCTTTAAGGATTATGTCAAAGGAAAATAGGAGAGACCTTGGGATGATTGCCCTTTCTAATATTCCCATCTTGGTAAAGGAATGACATAATCATGAACTCATGAAGGAATTCTCTATGAAGCAGGTGAGGGCGGCTGTCTTCTCTATGCCGGGAATAAAGCATTGGGCCCTGATGGTTGGATAGGACTGTTCTTTCAGAACTATCGGGAGGTGATGGGTAGAGTCATCTTTTTGGCAGTTGAAGAGTCTAGAAAGAACAAGAATGTCCTCAAAGAATTGAAAAATACATCTCTTATTCTCATTCTAAAGGTGAAGACCCCATTAAGATTTGAGAATTTTCATCCAATCTCTTTATATAATTTTATCTACAAGGTAATGTCAAAAGCCATAGCCTTAAGGTTAGCTTCAATTCTACCTAAAATTATCTCAGAGGAGTAGGGATGCTTTGTCCCAGGTAAGGAGATAGTGGAGGGGGCAATTCTAACACATGAGATCATGCATTCTCTGAAATACAATAGAATCCTAGCAATGATAATGAAATTAGATATAGCTAAAGCTTATGATAGAGTAGATTGGGAATTTCTATTGGCTGTATTGGAAAGGTTAGGCTTTTTAGATGCTTGGAGAAAATGGATTTTTTCCTTTGTGTCAGGCTTTAGGATGTTGGTGCTTGTCAATGGAATTGAATCAGAATCCTTTGAACCTACAAGGGGGTTAAGACAATGGGATCCTATCTCCTTATATTTGTTCATCCTTATGTCTGAAGCACTTACATGGATGATTAGAGGAGCTAAGAGGAGGGCTCTATGGTAGGAGTTAAGCTTTAATGACCAGTCTGAATCCTTCACACATGCCGTATTCATAGATGATACCATCTTGTTTGGTCAGGCTATAGTTAAGGAAGCTAAGGTGATTAAGATGACAATAGATCACTTCTGTGAAGCTTCAGGCTAGAAGGTTAATGATTCCAAATCCATGATTTACTTCTTCAATCTAGATCCAGGTAAACAAGTCGATATAGAAAGTATCTTCAACTTTGAAATTGAATCCCTCCCTGGAAAATATTTGGGAATTCCTCTCTTCAATAGGAGACATAAAAATAATTTATGGAATGATATTCTTAATAATCTACATTCAAAGATGGCCATGTGGAAGGGTCACTAGCTTTCCTTAGTGGGAAGATTAACCATGATAAGGGTTGTCCTAATAGCTTTCCCTATATATATGATGTCAATCCTCCAAATCCTGAAAGGTATAAATATGGAAATTGAGAGAATCTACATGTAGTTCCTCTAGCAAGGGTCTTCAGAGGACAAAAAGATTCATTTAGTGGCTTGGGATAAGGTCTGTCAAGATAAGATCCATGGTGGAGTGGGGGTCCTCAATATAGGATTACAAAATCAAGCATTGGGAGCAAAACTTGCATGGAACCTTTATAAAAAGTTAGATTCGAAATGGGTAAGATTAATGAGAAGTAAGTATCTGGATTTGCTAGACAGAGAAAGGATTTTCAGTATAAAAAATCTCCTGAGAGGCTCAGTAGTATGGAATTTCATCATCAAATCCAAAGAAACTATGCTTCCAAGGTTATCATGGCTTGTTCATAATGGGGAGAAAGCAAAATTCTGGGATGATTCATGGAATAGAGAACCTAATATTGCAGATTGCATTCTGCTCAGGGAAGCAATGTAATACCTATAAATGCATTAGGGAAAGAAAATTACGGATTACTAGAGGATACAAGGAGATCCGAGCCGAGAAAAAGTTATATGGAAGAATACTTGGGACAGCGACTTTCTTTTTGATCAAAAGGTGTTGTTAAGGAGTCTCTTGGTGAAATGTTTGTTTTTTCATTCTCTTGTAGATGATGAAATTGTTTGGACAACAGCCAAATTAGGATCTTATACTATCAAGGAAGGATATCAGTGTGGTATCCCTAGAAGAAAATCAGATTGACCAGTGAATTTATGTTGGAATGATGCCTTACTCCCAAAAGTTGGGGCCTTTTCATGGCTAGCCTTAAATAACAAGATTTTAATAGGTGAGAGAATCAAGAGGTTAGGCATTGGTTCAAATTTTAAATGTGTCTTGTGTGGGGAAGTAGATGAAAACTTGGACCACCTTCTTCTCTAGTGCCCTTTTAGCAGAGAATGTTGGTTATGTTTCCTAGGGAAAATTAATTGGGTATCTCCTTTGTCTGGTTTGCTATCCTCCATGTTTAAGAATTGGCCAAAGCTTTTTTCATATTCCAAATTCGCCAGTCTATGGGATGTGGGGCTGTCTTTAATTATCTAGCACATTTGGTGAGAGAGAAACTATAGAGTATTTAGGAAGGAAGCCAAACCTTGTGTAGATGTCTATCGAAGCTTAGAGGAGGCAATCTTGGAGGTGGTGATTGCCAAAATGAACAGATCTAATGAGTCTATAGTTTGGTCAAATTGGGATGACTGCATATTAATGAATTGGCCTCACTTACAAAATGTTGGGAGGAAGGGATCGAGAATGGAAAAAAGCGGGGTGAAGAGGGACAAAATTAAATGGATAACCCCCTCCCAAGACTTTGTTTAGCTAAATTTTGGAGCTTGTAAGGGTAACTAGGGCTTGTCAGGGACGGGATGTGTTCTAAGAAATGGGAGTGATCTTTTGGCTACTAAAATGTCTAAAATCTCCAAGGGCTCCAACAACGAGGCAGAAGCATGGGCTGTGGTTCATGGCCTCCAATTGGCAATCAAGCTTGGTTCTAGGAATCTATGGATCGAAGGAGACTCAATGATCTTTGTTAATGCCTTGAAGGCCAAAGGATCAGATAATTGGGAGTTGAATTACATCCTCCAGCAAGCAACAGGCCTTCTGAAATGTTTTGATAATTTTTTAGTAGCTCACTACTATTGAGAGGGGAATAAGGTGGTCGATAGCTTGGAAAACCTCGGTATTGATCAAGGGGATGACATGGGTATTTTCCTTCCAAGTCAACAGAATGTTCTAGCCTCATTACTTTCATGGCTTAAGGATGACGTGGAGGGATTGGCTTCCAATACAAATTGAGGTTCTATTCTCTAGGTGGAAAGGCTGTAGGTGTCTAACATCTTGGTGTACGGAGAGGGTACTTGAGGAGGGTGCTGGGGAGGAATCATGAGAGGACAAGTGGAAGGATCGTACCCCTTTCTTGACCTGGCACGAAGGGAGAAGCTCAATTCCTTAATTGCTTTGGGGTGCCGTGTTTTATGTTCATCATCCTATCAGCTTGAGAGGGTGAAATTCTTTTCCGAGTCATTCAGAGTTTATAACCTTATCACCTCCAAGGCTCTTCTACGTGAAGTAAATCTCCTGTCAGGGCTCAACGGGGTGATAGATGTGATGAAGGAAGACCTTTTCCAATTTTGGGAGATGCCAGGCCGGCCACGTCCACATTAAAGGACAGTAGTTATTAATAAAAAGTATATAAGGTGGTTGGTACTTGGCAGATCCTTTAGAGATGATTTTGGTGCGTGTGTTCGGATATTTAACATGGCCTTACAAGGATTTCCTTGGGATTGATCAAGGATAGCTTATTTATTCCTATGAAGCCTAGTGCACTACATCATTTGTGCAACTTACAAGTCTTTAGCTACCTTCTGTCTGGCCGAGGACTCATTGTTTTACCAGCTTCTTTCAAACTTCCTTGCTCTCTTTTGCAGGTCTCATGGTGGACACAAGGTTGAACCAGAGAATCTTCTTTCCTCTAATGGAATGGGAAAGAAAGATCCGCGGGAAAATCAAGATCACAGATATGATGAATTTTGTGGACTGCGACTGCATGATGGTGCAATTTTCGGTGAGAAATATTACCGGCCATAGGTGGATAAAAGGATATGAGGACAGAATCCTCACCCCTTTAGATATTTTTTCACATATCCTTTCAAATGTTATGGATCTGGTGCAGGACATAAACTATGTCCATGCCATTGCGACGGGTATGTTTTATAATCACTATTATACTGCAGAGAGATGGGCACCGACTGTTAGGGATTATGATATGTTGTAGGGAGATGCCTTGATTGGCGGCTTATTCAACATCCAAAACCTAAGATCATCCCCAGTTATCCTAACAATGTTCAAAGCAACGCAGGAAAGCCTCCGAACATTGTGTATGGATGAGCTAGACAGGGAGCTCAAAGCTTATAGTTTTTATTTCTCAAAAAGGAAGGTGGAACGGATTAGGGAGGTCTTTATTGCAATTAGATTCCTATGTGTTTATGTCCCCGACTAGTCACCTCATCTACCCAGGGAGTTCTTTGATAAGCAAGAGAATGATGAGATCAACCTGGATGATGACCGAGATGATGACCTCCCCCTGGTACAGGTTGTTCTAAACCTGGTGCTGCAAATTCGGGTGAGACAGTGGACGTAGTTGGGTCTAATTCTGTTCAATGAAAAAGTTTCTTTCATCATATGTTGGATGGTATGTGGGCGTGGGGTTCTTCCCCTTTTGTTTTTTTTTTGGTTATTCGCTATGATTTGGGTTGGCGTTTTGTATGTTGTTTTTGGTTTGCTTTAAAACTGTAATATTAGGTCTTTTATGGGCCATTTTTTTAATATTTTTTGATTTAGTTCTGGACATGGCATCCTTGATACTCTCTGTAGAAACATTTTAAGTAATATATGGGTGTCCATCACCTTTTCCTTCTTTAAAAAAGATAAAGTAGAGCACGAAGAACATGCGAAGAGAAATCATAATAGAGATGAGCACGATCGGTACAAGCCCTCATAAAAATCTAGTTCAATTGCACTATTTCTACGATGAGGTATCCCACCAGATTCTTGTTTACGAGTACATGAACAATGGTTCTTTGAATACAACTCTTTGTAGATAGTGGCTTTCTTGATTGGACCATACATCTTCAAAATGCAATGGAGATAGAAAGAGGCATTTGCTGTTTGTACAAAGAATGCAGGACTCAAATCCCGTATTGTGACATAAAATACCAAAACATTTTGCTAGATCAAATCTATAATATTAAAAATTTTGACTTTGTCTTAGCAAAATTGTTGAGATTTGAACAGACTCGAACATTCACTGCAACTCAAGGCACTAGAGGTTATATAGTGCTTTAGTGTATTGATAGTGTGCCCATTACTATAAAAAAATATTTATAGCTTTGGTATGATGTTGGAAATTATTTGTATGAAAAATGTGAAGTTAGATGCCCAAAAAATCAAATCATTCTAGTCGACTAGATCTACGAGTGCTTGGAACATGACACTTTTGTTGAGTTGTTCGAGTAGCAACAAGTTGAAGGTGTCACAAATGACTTAAGGCAATTAGAGAAAATGATATTGGTGGGTTTGTAGTGCATTCAAGAACACCTACTTTTAAGAGCATCAACCAACAATGTTAATTTTAAAAATTGGATTCAACATATAAAATTACAATGATTGAAATGCAAATCAAACTAATGCCTCTACACATTACAACTCATGTCATGCTTTAATAGTTGAGTAAATTTTATATTAAATCTTTATTTACAAGAAAAATAACTTTTAACAATACCCATGCATTTAAAGAGCTTCTCAACATTTAGAGTTATGATTTTCAAAGAGTTCCAATTTCTATCTCTAAATTTGTAGCTCACAAGTGAAGTGCCCCTCTTAAGTCACCATTAGAAATGTGTGCCTTAAGTTCTAGATTTTTATTTTTAACTTTACATTTGTCTCTAGTTAATCTTGTCTAAAATGGTTTTCTGATTAAAGATAAGAGGTGTGGAGTTTTGAAAAGAATAGTTTGACCTGATAGACGTCTAAGTAGTTTAAAGAAAAATGTGAAGGCAACAATTCCACTCATATATATTATAGATTATGTTGAATAGTCCGTGAAGGGATTCTCACCTATCTTTTAATCAAATACAAGCATCACTATTCACGTAAAACAAGCATAAAAAACAATGTACCATTCACTATCAAAACTGGGATGATTAGCAGGAAGATCATGAGCGATCATTGTTACCATGGTATTGAAGATGTGCCTCATCTAATTGACAAAGAATATCAATTTCACCTTTGGTTTGACCCAAATAAAGTATTCCAAAATTATTCAAATGTGTAGACACCTCAGCAATTCTATAAGTTTTCAATGTTTTTCTATCAAGCAACATAAAGATTGATCAATCCCCTTTATCAAGAGTTGAGGAAAATGTTTTTAAATAGAGAAGTTCGTGACTAAACATGTGGTAAATGATTAGTATAGCCTGTTTGGCTCTAATACCATATTAGGAAATAGGAGCAATAGGTAACTAATTATTCAATATAGACAAAAAATAATTGAAATAAAATTGTTAGAAGGTATAGAGAAAATGTATTGCAAATATGTACGTGGGAAAACCCTTTCAGATAAAAAAACCTCACAAAAAATATGACTCATTATTGAGGAAACTTACAATAATGTTTGTATATGCAAACATATCAAGAACTTAGATATCAATATCTTCTTCTTCCCTTCTTTCCATAATGCCTCACATGCATACACAATGCATTAATATAACTCTCATGCAATCTTGCCTTTGTTGAGAATAACGTGTGTCTTAACCTGTTAGTCAGTGTGAGTAAACCTTAACTACTCGAGCGCATATGATGGAGGTCCTTCTCATGCAAGGCATTTGCATGTATGCAGTTGCTACATGAGTGGTGGCAGTAGTATTCTCTGCTTGTGGCTATGTAGATAAAAATTGCATTAAGTAATGAGTAAAGTTTATGTTACCATGCATTCAATTTTGACTCATGTTTTAGACTTAAGTTTTGTTTTGAATATTGCGTATTAGGATGCCATCTCTTCATTGTTGTTGATTATTCTTAAATACTCTATGCCTTAGTGTATTTAGTAGAAAAAAAGTTGATAATTTCTGAGACATCATTATGTTGCCAAAATTATCCCAGATTCTTGTTGAAGTTTGTCACATCTCATTTTTGGACTTTGTTATAAATTAGATCATTGGACATTTTACTATGACTGATTTACTATGAGTGATTCCATGTGTGTGAAAGTAATTGTCATGGATGTTATAAATGCATGATGTTGAAAGTCGATTTAACAATTGAATATTATTGGTATGAATACGAATGTACATCTTATTTTTCTTCGGCTATGATTATAAGGACTAACCTATTAATGGAAATCTAAGTGTGACTAAGTGCAAGAAGAATGTTGAAGATGAAAACATGGCTGAGGCAGAAATGTTCTAGCCGCTTGGCATGGACTGATAGGATGGATAAACCTGATGCACTCACACACTCACGTAGTCTCATGTAATATTACATTTTGAATGGCATTACTATGCATTATTATATTGTTAATGAATGTGATTGATGTTTTTTGAGTAGGAAAATATGTGTTTGAGTTTCTAGAGTAATTCTATTTGAATGTGTAAATTAGTCATGAAAATATTTTGTTCCTTTAATTTATATTTAAATGAATGGTGTATATTATATTAGTTAATTATAAATAATAAAAGTGTTTTCCTATTTATATATTATATTATTGTTTAAAAAACAATATCTTGGTTTGAGTTAAAAACTATTATGTTTTATTTAAAATAAATATATTATATTACTAATATATATATATTAAATATAGAAATCTAAATATATAAATAATAAGATGTCATGCAAAGTGACAATAAAGAAGTTTATTTTTACTTTCAAAGGAAAAGATCATGGGTAAAAAATGCCAAGGAGGCATGCAATAGGAATTAACAAATAATTTTCAAGAAAGGGGGAGCCAAATATACAAAAAACACAATACCATTCTTAGGGGAGGATTCAAGAATTAAAATAGAGAATGGAAAAGGGAAGAGGGGATACTATGTTGGAGTGATAAAAAGGAGAGAAGGGATCAGTGATAAAAGAAGAATAGATCCCTTTGGCAAGCAAGTAAAAACTGGATATTTTTCTTTGAAATTATATTGTAAAAAATTGACTATGTATACTATTAAATAGTAGTCTACATCTTATCCATTTTCTAGTATGCATGATAATTGATCGACCTATTTATTGGGCACTTTTTGTGCTTTGTTTTACTTGCTTGCTGTCTACTTTTCCTACCTCTGCATTTTGCTTTTGGAATTAGCCCAAGTTTTCCTTGGTCCTTGTTTTTGGTTGGTTTATGATTGGTGTTAATCTCTCTATTTTTTCTTAAAATTGTTGCCTCTATGCCTTTCAAACTGAGTAGAAATTGACCCTTCATCTCTTGATGGCCTAAAACATTTTTCAAATAGCTTGCTAGTGCTATGATGTATGTTGGCTAGTTTTTTATTGCTAACGGGTGAAGTTAATTACTAATTCCTATGAACTTTCATTTGACCTAAAAATATCTTTCACTCAACCTGCTAGATGATAACAACATATTTGACTTTTACTAGCTTCTATGTTGTACAAACAACCTGATTGATATCACCTTGCTAATGGCCGATCTGTCATGTTAAATCCAAGTGGTTTCTTTATAACAATAGCTGACAGATCTAGTTATCTGAGCATAGATTTACTTATTATTACAATCGTAACTGATTTGCACTACCTTTGTTGTGCCTTATTTTTCCTATGGCTGTTTGACTTATTTACTATCACAGTTTATTGTAAATCCTATAGCTATTAATTGTTATTTCATTGCAGACTTACTTTTGTAAACCTGACTACTAATCCTATACTGAGATTAAATGTTGTGTAGTAATTAGTATAAACCTCTTTTTGTAGTTAGATGGTTCCATCATAGATTTAGTGAACCTTGTATCTTTTATTTATACCCTATCACAACAATATTAAATCCTCATAGTAGTTCTTTTATTCTTGTCGCTAGACATGTTCTATTCCTATAGCTTGATACCCCCTAAAGCGGTTAGTTTATTATTTGGAACAGAGATAATACATTTTCTGATTATTACCTATGCTTTTTAATTTAAATTGTGTGATGTTGGAAATATCTCTACACTCTTATCAAATCTTTGTTATAATGAATTACTTTGAGTTATAAACCAACTTTGGGTAGAAAGTAGTTAACATTAGTTTTCTTCAAACTATTAAAAGAATCATGAAATATGGGTTTGGAAATAAACCAATTTTCAATTCTATTTATATTTTTATTTATTACTTTCTTACAGATTGAAAATTATAGTTTTTAGATTCATATGGGTTATTTATGAAAGATGTACAAATAAAGAGTATACCTAGTTTTAGTGTTTCCATGTAGCAGGCATAGGATATATCTATTCAACCTACCTTCTTATATTGTCGCCTAAAGATGTTTTATTGGCATTATGACGTTGTTAAACTATATATATATATATATATATATATATATATATATCCTTGTCATCAATTGATTGTATGAAATTATGAACTTGCTTGCAGTTATGTAATTCTAGATGTAGAAATGTTTATGGTGAGAAATTATGTTTGAAATGTGGAATAAAGGTTATGACCAGTTTATAGTTTTTTATATGCATCTTGAACAAATAAGTGAAGCTCTTTATTGATTTTATTGCTTGAAATGTATTCTACTTGATAGAGTAAAAGTAAAGTTTATGATAAAAGATCTAGACAAGATTCTTTGGAGTAATTAAGAATGGAATGAGTTAAGATATCTCCAGTTTATGTCTCATTTATGTATCTTAAATAAACAACCGCTTAAGCTTTTTCATTAGAATTATTGCTTGAAAGGGAATTCATTTTTGTTCTGCAAAAGAAAGAATTAGTTTGGTTTGAAAAGAAAGTAGTCTCTCTTTTGAGTGTTTGGGATTACTTCTTAGGCTACGATTCCAAATATGGGCAAACAAAGATGGCTTTTCCTCTTTTCAGGATTTAAACCTTAAACTATTTTAAATGCTTGGGCTTAAGTTAGGAATTCATTGAAAGAGATGAATATTTGTCTAGCAAAAGTTTATTTATATATATCTCTGCCACATCTTGTTTTGAGACAATTTTCATATCATTATTAAGATTTGTACATTAAACTTCAAGTTGCAGCGGGTGTTCCCTCCTGCCAATCATTTCTAGGTTGCTAGACATTTCATGTAGGGTTGGGTTTCCTTTGTGTCATGAAGGCATCCGGGGAAGTGTAGTTGCCTCGTGGTTGAGTGGAAAAGCACCTGAGCCATGTTCTCGTCTCTCGGCTTGCAAGAGGACCATGTGGGTTCATGGTGACTAGAGAGTTTGATTTGTTTTATTGCACTTAATTATTGTATCTTGTTGGATGATTTATGGCAAGAAAGCCAAATGGACATTATATATTCTTTATAGTGCTAACACCTAGATTAAGCACATGATTTGTAAGATTTAATGATATTATTGATTTTTGTTTATGAGATCTATATTTTACATGAGTTGATGTAAATAAGTGGATTATTTACTTTAGTAACTTTTGTTATGGAATGCATACTTTACAAAGTTGGAGGACACCTAGAGAAGCTTAGTGCTGTAATTGCATTGTAATATTTATTACTAATAATACAAAGTACTATGCTTTTGGTGTGTGGGGTTTTTTTACCTGGAAAGGTTTTCCACACATAAACCTGTGCATTATGGTAATATTATTTTATGCATGTATTTGAATGTGTTTCTTTCGCTATAACAATTTAAGGATTTGTATGAGTTTTGCACTATCTGCCCCATATAGATTAGTGTTGGAAGCATTATTATGCACCTTTTCTTTCTTTTGGTTGGTATTAGAGCCTGGCTAGTTTTGGTCTTGTTGTTGAGTAGCAGGTTTTGTGTACTAATCTTTGTTTGAGTGGGAGTCTTAGCAGAAGTATTTCAAAATCTTATTGCAGAAGAAAAAAAGATGGTAGGCACATCCAATAGAATCGAGATAGATAAGTTTAATGACAACAACTTTGAGTTATGGAATTTGAAGATGGAGGATATGCTCATGGAAAGAGATTTGTGGGCTGCAATATCTAAAAGAAAACCAACCAATATGACTCAGGAAGAGCGGGATCTGAAGGATAAAAAGGCCAAGGGTTTGGTTACAATCTGTTTGTCTAATTCAGTGATCCTAAATGTCTATTAAGAGAATACTACAAAATCTCTTTGGAAGAAGCTTGGAGATGTTTATCAAGCTAAATCCCTAGTAAACAAGTTATTCCTACAAATAAAATTGTATTATCTGAATATGGAAGATGGAGGGTCCATTGCAAATCACTTGAATGCATTTAACATGTTGATTGCTCAGTTAGGTTTTATTAGTGACAATATTGAAGATGGGGATCATTGCATGCTTTTGTTATGTCCTTTTCCAAACTCATGGGATCACTTGGTTATGGATATTGGAAGTACCACCACCAATTTCAAAATGGATGAGGTGGTTGCATTGTTGTTCTCTAAAGAGATGTAGAGGAAATCTTCTAAGATGGCTAAGGAATCCCTTGATGTTCATAGAAGACCTAAAGAGAAAGGCAATAAAAAGGACAAGAAGTCAAAATCAAAATCTTTGGGGAGATCTAAGTCTCCTAGCCAACCCAAGGCAAAATGTTAGAACTGTAGAAAATCTGGTCATTTTCATAAAGATTGTAAGGAGGAGATGAAAAAGAGAGGTAAAAAGAACTTTGATTCTAACTCTGATAAATCCTCTCAAGATGATGCAGATGCTTTTATTGTAGCCTTGGCAACTTATGCATTAGAAGATATGTGGTTAATAGACTTGGGTGCTTCTTCCACATGACCTCGCATAGGGGTTGGTTCTCAAAGTATGAAGATTATGATAGTGGGAAGGTGTATCTCAGTGACAACTCTCATCTAAAGATTGTTATCCATGGAAGAATCAAGATTACATTCCCTGATGGTAGAGTGAACGGGATTGATGGTATGTTGTATATCCTAGGTTTGGCATGAAACCTTCTTTTTTGTGAGTAAGTTGATTTATGTGGGTGTGTAGGTTGTTTTCTCGAGTGGAAGATGTAAGATGACTAGAGGAGGTATGGTGATGGCTAAGGGTGTTTGGATCAACACTCTATACAAGCTACATGCATGTACTATTTAGTTCAATAGTTCTTCTGATATGCCAAAGAAAAGGCCTTTGGATTCTTCATCCTCACCATCAAATTGAGTAGTGAAGAAGTCTATTAATTGTACATCTGATGGTCATGCATTCTGGGTACCTAGGGTGCAAATGTTTTGGAGATGAAGCTTTCAATGAAGAAGACAATGTTATGGCACCAAAGAATCGATCATATTGGTGAGAAGGGTTTTAGAGCCCTAAAATTAAAAGCCTTGTTGAAGGCCTTGATGATTGTAATCTCGAGTTCAACTTTTGCAAACATTGTGTATATGGTAAACAAAACCATGTTTATTTTTATTCTAGTTCTCATAAGTCTTATGGGGTTTTGGACTATATTCATGCAAATGTGTTTGGTCTTGTGAATGTTCCTTTGTTAAGAAAATCTATATATTTTGTGTTTTTCATAGATGACTACAGTAGAAGGACATTTGTTTATTTCCTCAAGAGTAAATCTGAAGTCTTTAATCGTTTTAAGGAGCTTCAGGCCTTGGTTGAAAATAAGAGTGACAGAAAGATTAAATGTTTGAATATTGACAATGGTGGTGAGTTTTGTTCAGCATAATTTGACAGGTTTTTTAAGGAGTATGGGATTGAGAGATGTAAGATAACTCCATACACCCCACAACAAAATGGAGTTGTGGAGAGGATGAATGGAACATTGATGGAGAGGGCTAGGAGTATGTTGAGTGGTGTTGGCCTTGAGCAGAAGTTTTGGGTTGAAGTTGTAGCCACTGCATGTTATCTGATAAAAAAATCTCGTACATCAGTTCTTGTTGAAAAGACACCCATGGAGGCATGGTCTGGTAAGAAGCCTTCGATCAAACATCTCAGATTTTTTGGTTGCGAAGCTTATGCTCATGTTTCAACTGTAAAGAGGTATAAGTTGGAGAACAAGGTAGTTAAGTGTATCTTCATTGGTTATGGTGTCGATGTGAAGGGGTACATTGACCGACAAGGTTCAAAGTGTAACATTTTAGGAGTTGAAACCTTCCACGGTTGAGTTGTAGTCAGAGAAAGAGAAGTAGAAGAAGGAGGTAGTTCAAATTCCACTTACTCTGATGAAAGGTGAACTACATACTCCTATTAGACCTAATGATTAAGAGAGCCCTAGCAGCTCTAAAAGTTCTGAAGAGGAAGAACCTCAACCTCAACAATTTAGGAGGTCTACACATGTTAGGTGGCCGCCAAAAATGTTTGATTATTCACTAGAAAGATTTGGTTATTTGTTGTTGGATTCCAGTTGTGTTTTTGTTTCGATTCCTAACATTGATGAGCCTAGGACTCTTAAAGAGGCTATGAGTATGAGTGATGGAGATTTCTAGATGAAAGCCATGGATGAAGAAATGGTTGCTTTGAAGAAAAGAAGTACATGGGATCTAGTACCTTTGCCTAATGGACTGAAACTTGTTGGATGTAAATGGGTGTTAAAGAAGAAATATGGTCTTGATGGCAATGTTGAAAAGAACAAGGCAAATTAGTTGTGAAGGGGTATTCTTAGGTGGAGGGAATTGACTATGGTGAGATATTCTCTCTTCTTGCAAAGTTGACATCTATTCAATTCTTGTTATCACTTGCAGCAACATATGATCTAGAAGTGGAACATATGGATGTGAAGACAGCGTTCCTTCATGGTTATTTGGAGGAAGAGATCTATATGTCATAGCTAGAGCATTTCATGGTAAAAGGTAAAGAAAATCTAGTTTACAGGTTGAAGAAGTCTTTATATGGTCTTAAGCAATCTCCTAGAATGTGGTACAACAAATTTGACACCTTTGTGTTATTTTTAGGATTTTTGAGATCTAAATTTGACCATTATGTATATTACAAATTTGATAATGGTCGCATTGTCATAATTGCATTGTACATAGATGATATGTTATTTTTTGGAAATGGTAAGAATTTGATTTCAGATCTGAATTCTCAATTGTTAGCATAGTTTGAGATGAAGGATCTAGGTGCAACAAGGTATATTGTAGGGATGGAGATCAAAAGAGATAGAACTAGCAGAAAACTTTGATTAAGCTAGAGAAACTATGTGAATTTAGTGTTGGAGAGATTCAACATGGCAGCTTGTAGGCAGTTAGTTGTTCCAATGATGTAGGGGACAAAGCTTTCTATGGAGGATTGTCCAAAATCTCCTATTGAGATGGACAACATGACCAGAGTACCATATGCAAGTGTTGTTGATAGTATGATGTATGCAATGGTTTATATGAAGCCAGACATTGCCCAAGTAGTGGGAGTTCTTAGTTGGCATATGGCTAATCCTAGATGGGTACATTGGGATGCGGTAAAGAGAGTGTTTGGATATCTACAAGTACTTTTAAGTATTCTCTATGTTATCATGGTTATCCTACTGGTTCTCAACATTCTGTAACTATTCATGGATATGTTGATTCAGATTGGGTAGGTGACATTGATAGTAGAAGATGCACTAGTGGATATGTATTCACAATGAATGGTGGTGCTATAAGTTGGATGAGTAAGTGGCAGGATGTAGTCGCTTTGTCCATGACAGAAGCAGAGTACATCTCAACTACTCATGCTTGCAACAAAGCCATTTGGCTTAAAAGATTGTGCTTAGATATTGGTTTTGATGCAAGACATATTACTATTTATTGCAATAGTCAGAGTGCCATTTGCTTAGCAAAGAATCCCACTTTCCATGTCAAAACAAAGCACATTGATGTTCAGTTTCTTTTTGTTCATGATATGGTAGAAGATGGAAAGGTGATATTGGAGAAGGTTGACACTTTGAGAAATGTTACAAATGCATTAATAAAGCCAGTGACCACAAAGAAGTTTAGATGGTGTGTCATTTCCATAGGCCTTGGGGCCCTAAGTAGTTGATTACAGATGACTCATGATAGGTCTTCAACAAGTGGGAGAATGTTGAAAATAACATGTGTCTGAACCTATTAGTCAACATGAGTAAACTATGACTACTCGAGTGCATATGATGGAGGACCTTCTCATGCAAGGCATTTGCATGTATGCAGTTGTTGCATGAGCAACAGTAGTAGTATTCTCTGTTGGTGGCTGCATAGATAAAAATTGCATTAAGTAATGAGTAAAGTTTATGTTACCATGTGTTCAGTTTTGACTCATGTTTTAAACTTAAGTTTTTTTTTAATATTGCATGTTAGGATGTCATCTCTTCATTGCTATTGATTATTCTTAAATACTCTATACCTTAGTGTATTTAGGGAAAAAAGTTGATAATTTTTGAGACACTATTATGCTGCCAAAATTATCCTAGATTCTTGTTGAAGTTGGAGGACAACTAGAGAAGCTTAGTGTTGTCATTGTATTGTAATATTTGTTACTGATAATATAAAGTACTGTGCTTTTGGTGTGTGGAGTTTTTACCTGGAAAGGTTTTTCCAACGTAAATCTATGCATTATGGTAATATTTGTGGATGGCTAAAAATCAGGCTAATAAGATCAAGCATGTAAATCAAAACCTAATCCTATCACCATCAAAGAATTGAATCCAAGTGAAACAAATGCATGTAATTCAAGAACAAGATCGCCTAGATTGTATGATTCCTTGTTTGTGATGTGGATTTCTTCTCAATAATAAACAATTGTGAAGATCAAAGTTGCCATGGTTGATGATGATAGTGATAATATGCTCAATGGATACTCAAATGCTCAATATGCTTAGGATGATAATGTAGATGCTATAATCAATTCTTTTATGAAGTATGGAATGAGAGGGTGTTTATATAGACCTCAACCAAAATCAATCAATGGTAGAGATGATAAGATAGAATGGATGGATGAGATTAAAAGATGATATAGATGAATGTGCATAAGACAAGTGTAATGAGGGGAATAAAGCTCATGTGTGAGTGTGTACACAAATACTTTTATTTAATAAGTTTATGTGTGATAGTGTAGATAAAAAGTACTACATATGTGAATGTGTACACAAAAAGTACTACCACACATGATTCAAATGAGAGGTGGACAAGTGTTGGAATATGGTGAGAGGTGAGGATAATTAGTTGGAAAATTAATTAAATAAATAAGATTTATTTAATTAATTGCATAATGGGATGAGGATAATATTAAGATGAAATTTTAATTAAATAAATAAAATTTATTTAATTAAAATTAGAGAGAATGGAAAGATAATTAAATAATTAAAGATTATTTAATTATAGATAGAAGAAAATAGAAGAAAAATAGATAGGGAATTAATTAAATAAATATAAATAGAAGAAATAGGTGATTTAAGAGAAAATAGATAAATTATTCAAATGTGTTAGACAAATGTGGATAATGATATGATAGAATATTTTGATAATGATAACTAGGTCAATTTTGGGTGTCTACATTTTGCCCCTCTTCGATACAATGTTCATTAGAATGTTGTGTCAAAGAAGATACAATAATTTGCTTGATAAACAAGGCTATGCCCCAGTGTAATTGATAGGTGATACCCCCTCGAGAGGTAAGCCAAGCTAACCAAGAAGGTCTGGATTGACTCGCAATAAGATGAAAGGCAAGAAACAAGGTTGACACGAAGAAAATGGGGTTGGGTGGGATAAACTGGGAGGGTTTAGAAGAAAAGAGACCTTGGTATAGAAGAATTAGGGTTTTGCTTAGAAGAAATTGGGTTTGGCTCGAACACACTTGTTTTGCAAGACAAAGATGAGAGAAATGTTGAGGATGGTGAAGATGAATAATGTAGACAAAGAGAATGATCGATCTTAGTTGAGGACTACATAGGTATGATAGAATGGATAGATGATATGACAACTTTAAAATAATTGCTCATAAAAGTAGAGAAATGCAATCCTTATGTTTGATATAGCATGTGGATATTATGCACTAGGGTATGAAACACCAAGGTATCGAAGTATCCAATGCATGACTAGCATATTACAACCTTGTCTAAACATATGAGGTCAAGATGTTGAACCAACATACACAAGATATGAATAGTAGCTAGTGTTCCAAGGTGGACTTTGATGCTACAAGCAAAGGTCTGAGCTCATTTCCACTACACATAATGACACCTTGCTAGTTATATGTATGGAAATAGTCTTAGCATAGAATAGTCTCAATGCATAAGAGACTATTTAGCTTCTTAGATGTAAAAGATATTGATATGTAAGATGCCAATCCCAACATGTACAAGATACCAATATGCATAGGAAAAGAATAAGATCATCCCACAGACATGGCATACGAAAGTGATATGACTATGCCCCATTCCATACTTCATCGCAACATACCAAGATATGATAGATCAAGCTAGTCTTGATTAGGTATTAGAAAGAGACAAAAGATAAACCAAAAGATAAAATAAAAGATACTGTCATCATGTTCTCTTGCCAAATTTAAATACTCTTGCTTGGATTAGGATGTCGTCTTGTTGAGAGGAAAGATGTATCCTGTTGAAGGCTAAGACGTTGGTAAAATGCTATAGAAAATGTTGGCTTAAGGCATGCGGACAAATAACTTCCAGCTTATCCCTGATTTGTTAAAGTGCTTGAGCTTTTCAAGATATACATAGTCTACTTCTTGCTTGAGGTAGTCAAAGAGAAGAGGATGGAAGATGAGAGAGAAGATGAAGTGAGGTGGATCGTCTATGCTTGCGTACTAGATACTTCCTTCATATTCCAGGCTGCATACATACCCTGTATTCACGGGATCAAAGCACATTACGATGATGATGAGACATGATGATATGTAATTCTAGGCTTATTGATGATGTAAGTGATGAAAGAGAAGAAAGTGAGATGAATGATTGGTGGATAATTAGAAGAAAGATAAAAGATGGATGATGAGAAAGGTCTATTGCCTATGCCTAAATCAGAGTGCTTCCTTCGCATCTTAGATTGCCTACATACCCTGTATTCATGATATCAAGGCTTTCAACGATAGAGATGAGATGTAGTTCTTGTTTTATTTTGTTGGTGGTTGATGTGCTATGATTGGTTTATTGTTTAGTTGATTAGATTGATGAGATTGATTGGATGGTGTTATTGATGACATGTGATTTGTTTGATGAGATGAGAGAGATGTGATTCAAATGCAAGATAAAATGATAACATACACAGGCAAGCAAGCAATTGTGTACAAATGATTCAAAAGAAAACAAGGTATTTCCCCTATCAAGACGTAAACTAATGATTGATTGTTTGATTAATTGATGGCGATGATAAATAAATAGTGTTTTCATTATGGGGAATGATGTATCCCTAGATCAACACAAGGATGATGATTGATCGATTGATTTACAACAAGATTAGGATCAAGACCATTGATGTGATTGGATAATTTGACTTGTTTGATCGACTTGATTGGTACAGATTGAGGATGACTTGCATTTGGCTTTATTGATTAGGTTGAGTTGATTAGAAGAAGTGATTAAAGAATTAATTTGATGATGTCAATTGATTTGATTGGATGAGTTGAATTGATGAGGATGGAGGGATTTTATTGCTTAAGTTTTGTTGAATTTTTTTTTGTGTGTTTTTGGGAATATTTGATTTTTTTATATTTTTGGGATATTTTGAAATGTCAATGGATTTACAATTTGGGTAGCCTTTATGCTAGATACCAATGACAAGGGAAAAAACTAAGTCTAGGTGCAAGGATGTATGTAGGATGGATGGATAAAAGGATGGGCGATAGTAAATGGGAGGGAAGACTCATGATAAATGGATGGATAACAGGATGTGTGATAGTGGATACGGTGTATGCATAAGAACACAAGGATGTGATCTCCAAATGATATGTCATATAGGAATAACATATCCCATTCCAAGTAGTAGACTTAGGATTTTTACTTGACAATGCTTTTGACAAGAAGGAATGATGAGATTGGTTTTGGATAGGATGGATAAATGGGTAATGACAAGAGGATAATGATAGGATGGGTTGGATAGGATGAGGTACATCAAGAGATATCTAAAACATGTTTCAACATTTTGCCCCCATATCTTCATCAAGATCAAAAGAAGAAAGGAAGGATGAATGGATTCGATAGGATACAGATGTAATGGATAAGAAGGATAGGATGGTATGGAAATGGTATGATGGGATATGATAAGATGAAAAATGATATGTGGTGTTGGCACTCGTATTTTGTGGAAAATACTAGTGCTTGGGCCGAGCTATAGGATGTGTTTTTAGGCTGTGTGGAAAAATGTATCTCATATACATTTTCTTTTACATGTATTTCATGTGCAAAATTTTTGTATCTATCGTGAGGTAATATTGCATCTGGTTAAGTTTGTGGCTTTATTTTTGTATCTTAAGTTGTCAAAAGGAAGATACAAGTCTGGACCTGACAGTTTATGCAATCCACCTAATAAATGGTTTAAACCTGCACATACATTTGTATTGCATATGTATTTGTATATCATATACAAATTCATGATATACATTGGCAGATTTCAAAGAAAATTCAAATCGGCTTTATGAGGCAAAAGTAATGTATGTATCCACGCCTTGTATCTAATATGCAGATATAAAGGCGGACCCGATATGAAAGTTAAACTTGGTAAATTAGAGGTGGGGTCCACCTTTGTATATTGAGAGGCGTGTATGCAATATACAAAATAGATGTGCAGAGGTAGATTCAAATCTGGACCCAATGAGAGAGTTAAATTTTGTTTATGGTTAGGTGTGGTCTGTAGTTGTAAAGTTTTTTGTATCTGATATACAAACAGATATACAAAGGATAATACAAGCAAAGCATATATAAAGTTAGATTTGAAATTGTTTCCAATCTATTTCATAAGCAGCATTGGAATCCACTTTTGTATGTTTTGCAATTGTATCTCATATACATATGCATATGCAAAAGGGGCATATACAAAGGAAGACCCCAGGTAATTTTCAATTTGGCTTATGAATGGGATGGGGTTTGCATTTGTATAAAGGCATGCATATGATATACAAGAAATGATACAAGGTTTTAAGATACAAACCTAGACTCAAAGCAGTTTCCAATATGATTTATAAGATTTTGGAGTCTGTGTTTGTATGCTTAGGAATTGTATATGATATACATGAAATATACATAAAGAATGAAGGTAAGTAGCATATCGATGGAATTTGGCATAACAGTGAAACTAATTCTTAAGTCTCCCCAATAGAGAGATAAAGTAACTCCACCATTTTGGTAGGAGGTTAGGATATTGGTGGGACATGTTCTATGGTCTCTCTGATAGGGTAAAAATTGACATTTTGGCAAGGTTTGAATTGTGGTCCCGCCAACAGCAAATGCAGCATCAAGTAACTCCACGAAGTCTGATATTAGCCAGATATCTAAACGAGAGTTAGTCTACAGAGATGGAAATGATCCAACAGTTCAGATGGCTCGTGGTGGAGTCATGGGAAGGCGTGGCCAACCTATGAGCAGGAATATGGCAAATTTGGGGGTTTCTTCATCTCCTCCTTTGAAACTGTCTTGACTCCCATGATCTTTCAGGCCAATGTTGCCCATGCATTTTCTATTTCCAAGAGAATCACCAGGGTATTATAACTGAATCAGCCACTACCTTGGGGCTCACTGCTTTGAACTAATTTATGAAATTACACAATGAAATGCACCTATGTGTTGTGATGATTGAAATTGTTGGATGATATTCAAGTATGACAGGTGTATGTAGATGTGGATTTTTCCTCAAAATGTTCTATCTAGTTGTGCTTCCATGATGTTGAAAAGCATGTTCCTTTCCAACAAATTGTGGTTAGTAACTTGGTGGATTTTGGTCTCTCTCATGTTCCTATAAATGAGAGGTCATGCCTCCTGAGTCGAGGTTCCAACCTTCTCCAAGTCTCTGAGTATTATAATTTTGTGTATGGTTTTACCTAGGCTTTAGGATTTTCTTTTGAAATTTATGTTTTCATTTGTTGTAATCACCTGTTTAGATGATGGCAAGCACTTTAGTTTGTAGCCAGAATGTTAATATGTCATCCAGTAATGTCTCCTAGAATGTATGTTTCATTCCTTTAATCATAATAATCAAATATTACAATGCTTTTCGTTGCACATTTACTGTAATAGGTGTTTGGATTGAGGGCTCCTATTCAAAGAATAGTTTAAACTCGCTTTTAATCAAACATTGGGAATAATATATTTCATTTGGGATAAGTAAGAATGTTTTATGTATGTCCATGAGAGGCCTCATTATTGTAAATTAGTAATGATATATTGGTCACTGATTTTGCATTCCAAGCTATTTTTCTGATCTGGGTTATTTCATTATTGACTCCATTATGGATAAGGCACCAATCTAGTTTATTTCAGTTATGCAAACCTTGGAAGGAATCATCATATAAAATCTCAAATTAATCTTTCCCATTTTATGTTTAGCTTGTTCTTAGTGTTATTTTAGGGTATAAAGGGATCATACCTAAAATGAATAGTTTGGTTAAGTTCCTTTATTCATTTGTCTGAGAATTGTCTACTTTTAAAGGCCTGTAGAGAGTTGTCCAGTGTATGGTTTATCACATCCAGGCCCAAAATAGGTATACCCACTTGAGTTTTGTGGAGCTCAAAGTGCAGAAGGTTATGTTTAGCCTTGTTAGTTGGCCTTTATTGTCTTCAATCTATTGATAGGGTGTATTCCATTTATCCTAAACTATTGGTCCCCTATTTTGGTCATGTGTATTATCCTTAAGGTTGAAGGTAGCAAGAGAAAACCCCAACAAAATGGTGACTCTACTGGGGATGGCTTTAGTATTATCCAGTTGAAAAGAGTCAATAAGTATGCTTCTCTAAGGTTTTGGGCCAGATAATCAAAGGACCTACATACTTGAAGAAGGAGATTGTTGCAACATTTCTGATGTATCCTTGAAATCTGGTACTGTACTGGTGGAGAGAACTCGAAAATGCCTAGATCTTGGAAGAAGCTTTCTGCTGCTTAAAGATCTTTTCCTCTTTCAAAGAGGTGGTGACTCTGCATAATATTCCACATCATCATAAGAGTTGGTTGCAACAGTTCTTAGGTATGTTTCTTTTGTAACATTTTGCTATGAAGGTTTGTAGCAAAGGTTTTAGTAAATATTGTCCCTTATGCAGTACTCTAAGGTACTAGTAGAAAAGGGAAATGAGAAAATAGGATATTTCGAAAGAAATATTAGGGAGTAGATAAGTTGTAGAGGGGATTAAATCATTTGTAGATATGTATGAATATTCTGGTTCTCCCTCTACAAGATTTAATGTCATTCTTGAAACATAGTCATGCCCTCAAAGAAGAATGTTCTCGAATGAAAGATATAACTCTCTGGATTTAAGTAAAATCCATGGTTATCCACACTCAGTCCCAAGAAAAATGAATGAATACTTGCTGAGGTTTAGAGGAGATCTTGAAGAGTTGGCATCACAACATTTGCAAAGTTTCATCGGTTTGATGGAAGAATAAAAAATAGAAGAGGAGGATGTTATAATGAAGTTTTTTGTGAAAACTTTACAAAATGCTGCCAAATATTGGTTTTCTAGTTTACCAATGCATTTCATATGTTCATGGCATGAGATTAGAATACTTTTCATTGATCAATTTGAAGGAATATCAACATACAATGTGTGCCTATTTGACAATAGTCTCATCTGCATATCCAAGAAGAGTTTGAAAACCAATCTAAAGACAAGGTTGAATCCACATCACCTACCAATGCATTGTGTATTATGAACAAGTATGAGGATGAAACCTCATATGATTTTCATAGCAGATTTATGGAATCTTTATCCGTAGTGCCATAGTTAGAAAGACCTGATGAATCATTTTTCATTGATTTATTCCTTGAGAATACTGAGCCAGGTTTGAGTACTATACCACACAATTTAAAGCCTTCAAGTGTGAAGTGTATACTCCCATGGCTTTTAGAATATGAAGATATCAAAATTGAGTGGGGAATTAATTTTATGTATTTTTTGTCTATAGTAAGTGATGATGTTCTTTCCCTTTGTGACCAAAAGAGTGAACAAAATACAATAGAGAATGAGGAGAATGATGTTGTATTTGATAGAAGGGAAGATGCTTTTCCTGATCAACCCATGGAGAGGATATATGTAGATGAAGATTGTAGCCCTAATAGTCAGGATGCAAGGTTTTCTGACTCTTATATGGAAAGGGTAGATGCTGAGAACTAGGATAATACTCTTGAGATTAGCAACATATTAGATGTAGATGACATAGTGTGCAATGATTTTTAACTTGATAGTGAGGGATATGATTCTACTAATTCTAGTAGCAGTATGTATGAAGAAGAAGATATATATGCAAGAGATTCATTGGATAAATCGATTTAGGTAGCTAATTTTGTAAAGCATGCATATGTTGGTGATGTAAATAGTAAACAAGGAATTGCCTTCTTGTTTGATCTTTTACCTTCTTCTATCCATTTTCCTAATTTTGAAGTTATCATGGATTGCTTGCATGAAGATAGCATAGATGTAGTTGTACATGAAAATCTAAATGTGGAGACAGATCTTGGTATAGCTGATGACAATTCTCATGATAAGTTTGTACTTGAAGAATGTGATTGTGTCTATCATATGGATGCATATGAGGACCTTTTTTCTGGATGTGCAACTTATAGTCTTCCTCATGAATAGTGTAATTCAAATGAGTCATGGGAGGGCAGCGATGTTGAGTTGAGCATGACAGATATGTGTCACAGGTCTAATTATTATGTCACATATGTTTCAATAGATTGCCAAGAGATTGAAATAGAGAGACAATCTGAGGAGTATGGCTCTTCACATAAAATATCTCATGATATGGATGGAGGTGTTGATGAAATTTGCATGAGCACAAATGATCCCAAGATATGTTGGTCATGTATGGTCCCTGTTTTAAGTGAAGTTGAGTATGATGTGTCCCTTTGTGATGAAGATATAATTTGTCACAATGTGAATCCCAATGTTCCTTAGTTTGAGCACTTCACTTGGATCCAGCATATATCTTGCAATGATAATGAGTAAAAACAAGTTATCTAGGATGGTTATTTTCTAGCTGCTCATGTTTCTTATATGCCTAAATTTCAAAGTTTTGAGTTTGACATGTTAGAGGATGAGTTCCTCTCTTCAAGTCAACATGATGAAGGGGCATGTATTTCTTCTCCGTGTGAATTAGAGGCATTTTCTTTTTTCTTTGATTTATTTGAGAAGGTCAACAAATATGAATGTCCCATGTTTTCATATGGTGTTGACTTGAGGTTTCATGTTTTTCCACTACCTACTACAAAAAAAAATAAAATTGCATGACAGAGGGGTGGCCTATATTATGTGGTTTCCATGCAACAACAGGGTCAAATGTGCAACAAGTATTCACTTGTTCAGTGGTAATCAGATATTTATGCTGGTAAGAAGGTGGCTATATCTATTGCAGTGGTGTGGCAGAGGTAAGTGTGGGGTGTTCAGGGAGTCAGTTCCTTTAGCAGGCTGGTGTTTGGCAGAGGCAAACATTGGTCCTTCTTTTCATTTAGTGGACTAGGGCCATCAAATTATGTTTGAAAATTTTGTGTGGGAGCTTTGTGAGTGGCAGGTTAATTCAGTTTT
This sequence comes from Cunninghamia lanceolata, assembly GCA_027924645.1. Taxonomy (NCBI): domain Eukaryota; kingdom Viridiplantae; phylum Streptophyta; class Pinopsida; order Cupressales; family Cupressaceae; genus Cunninghamia; species Cunninghamia lanceolata. Next base: position 3,650,175 of record BSBN01000062.1, read on the forward strand.
TCAGAGCTACCCCTAGAGTAGGCTCCCGGTCTTCTCCACCTGGAGTTAGTTGGAATCTTGGCATGCCTACGAGAGGCATGCATCCTTGAACATGAGCCAATGTTGGCACTGGTATTTCATGGAAAATTCTAATGCTTGGGATGAGCTGGAGGATGAGTTTTTGGGTTGTGTGGAAAAATTTATCTCATATACAATTTCTTTTGCATGTATTTCATGTGCAAAATCTTTGTATCTATCAGGAGGTAATATTACATCTGATTAAGTTCATGGCTTTATTTTTGTATCTTAAGTTATCGAAAGGAAGATACAAGTCTGGACCTGATAGTTTATGCAATCTACCTGATAAATGAGCTTTGTGAGTGGCAGGTTAATTCAGTTTTTCAGAGCTACCCCTAGAGTAGGCACCTGGTCTTCTCCACCTGGAGTTAGTTGGAATCTTGGCATGCCTGCGAGAGGCATGCATCCTTGAACATGAGCCAATGTTGGCACTGGTATTTCGTGGAAAATACTAATGCTTGGGATGAGATGGAGGATGAGTTTTTGGGTTGTGTGGAAAAATTTATTTCATATACAATTTCTTTTGCATGTATTTCATGTGCAAAATCTTTGTATCTATCAGGAGGTAATATTACATCTGATTAAGTTCATGGCTTTATTTTTGTATCTTAAGTTATCGAAAGGAAGATACAAGTCCGGACCTGATAGTTTATGCAATCTATCTGATAAATGGTTTAAACCCGCACCTGCATTTGTGTTTCATATGTATTTGTATATTATATACAAATTCATGATATACATTGGCAGATTTCAAAGAAAATTCAAATCGGCTTTATGAGGCAAAAGTAATGTATGTATCCACGTCTTGTATCTAATATGCAAATGCAAAGGTGGACCCAATATGAAACTTAAAATTGGTAAATTAAAGGTGGGGTCTACCTTTGTATATTGAGAGGTGTGCATGTGATATACAAAATAGATGTACAGAGGCAGATACAAATCTAGACCTGATGAGAGAGTTAAATTTGGCTTATGGTCATGTGGGGTCCGCAATTGTATGTTAATATTTTTGTATCCAATATCCAAACAGATATACAAAGGGTTATACAAGTGAAGCATATACAAAGCCAGATTTGAAACTGTTTCAAACCTGTTTCATAAGCAGCGTTGGAATTTGCTTTTGTATGTTTTGCAATTGTATCTCATATACATATGCATATGCAGAAGGGGCATATACAAAGGCAAACCTAAGGAATTTTCAATTTGGCTTATGAACGGGATGGGGTCCACATTTGTATAAAGGCATCTATACGGTATGCAAGAAATGATACAAGGTTTTAAGATACAAACTTGGACTCGAAGCAGTTTCCAATATGATTTATAAGGTTTTGGATTCTATGTTTGTATGCTTAGGAATTGTATACAATATACATGAAATATGCATAAAGAATGAAGGCAAGTAGCATATCGATGGAATTTGGCATATCGGTGAGACTCATTCCTAAGTCTCCCCGATAGAGCGAGAAAGTAACTCCACCATTTCGATGGGAGGTTAGGATATTAGCGGGACGTGTTCTATGGTCTCTCCGATAGGCCAAAATTTGACATTTTAGCAAGGTTTGAATTGTGGTCCCTCTAGTAGCAAATGCAACATCAAGTAACTCCATGAAGCCTGATATCAGCTAGATGTATGAATGAGAGTTAGTTTCCAGAGATGGAAATGATCCAATGGTTCAGATGGATCTCGATGGAGTCATGGGAAGGTGTGGCTGACTTATGAGTAGGAATATGGCAAATTTGGGGATTTCTTCATCTCCTCCTTTAAAACTATCTTGACTCCCATGATCATTCAGACCAATGTTGCCCATGCATTCTTTGTTTCTAAGAGAATCACCAGGCTGTTAAAACTGAATCAGCCACTACCTTGGGGCTTGATGCTTTCAACTAATTTATGAAATTACATGATAAAATGCACCTATGTGTTGTGATGATTAAAATTGCTAGATTATATCTGAGTATGACATGTGTATGTAGATGTGGGTTTTTCCTCAAAATGTTATGTCCTGTTGTGCTTCCATGATGCTAAAAAGCATGTTCCTTTCCAACAAATTTTGGTTAGTGGCTTGGTGGGTTTTGGGCTCTCTCATGTTCCTATAAATGAGAGGTCATGCCTACTAAGTCAGGGTTCCAACCTTCTCCTAGTCTCTGAGTACTATAATTTTATGTATGGTTTTACCTAGGCTTTAGGATGTTCTTTTGAAATTTTTGTTTTCATCTTTGTAATCACCTATTTAAATGATGGCAAGAACTTTAGTTTGCAGCTAGAATGTTAATATGTCATCCAGTAATGTCTCCTAGAATGTATGTTTCATTCCTTTAATCAGAATAATCAAAGATAACTATGGTTTTTGTTGCACATTTGTTGTAATAGGTATTTGGATTGAGGGCTTCTACTCAAAGAATAGGTTAAACTTGCTCTTAATCAAACATTGGGAATAATATATTTCATTCGAGATAAGTAAGAATGTTTTCTGTATGTCCATGAGAGGCCTCATTATTATAAAGTAGTAATGATATATTGGTCACTGATTTGGTATTCCAAGCTATTTTTTTGATCTAGGTTATTTTAGTATTAACTCCATTATGGATAAGGCACTAGTCTAGTGTATTTTAGTTATGCAAACCCTGGAAGGAATCATCATATAAAATCTCAAATTAATCTTTCCCATTTTATGTTTAGCTTATTCTCAGTGTTATTTTAGGGTATAAAGGGATCATACTAAAATGAATAGTTGTGTTAAGTTCCTTTATTCATTTATCTGAGGACTGTCCACTTTTAAAGGCCTATAAAGAGCTATCCAGTGTATGGTTTATCACATCTAGGATCAAAATAGGTATACCCACCTGAGTTTTGTGGAGATCAAAGTGCAGAAGGCTATGTTTAGCCTTGTTAGTTGGCATTTCTTGTTTTCAATCTGTTGATAGAGTGTTTTCCATTTGTCCTAAACCACTGGTCCCCTATTTTGGTCATGTGTATTATCCTTAGGGTTAAAGGTAGCAAGATTTCAAAAGAACATCCTAAAGCCTAGGTAAAACCATACACAAAATTATAATACTCAGAGACCTGGAGAAGATTAGAACCTTGACTTAGTAGACATGACCTCTCATTTATAGGAACATGAGAGAGCCCAAAACCCACCAGCCACTAACCACAATTTGTTAGGAGAGAAAATGCCTTTCAGCATCATGGAGGCACAACAAGACATAACATGCCCAAGAGGAAAATGAGCATCTGTATACACCTATCACATCTGGATATAACTAACAAGTTCAATCATTACAACACATAGATGTAATTCCTCGTGTATTTTCTCAAATGCTTTCAAATTTACCAGCTTGCAGGGCAGTGGCCGATTTAGTTACAAACCATCTGGAAATCCTTTTGGAAATAGAGAAGGTGAGGGAAATGTGGCCGTCGTAGATGTAACAGCCCGACCATGAGAAGATTCCACCATGCCCGAGTGCCCATGGGAATCAAAACAGTTACAGAGACGACGAGGATGGGAAAAACACTAAAATTTTCCCATTCCTACCTTAACATTTGATCACACCTTCCTATGACTCTACTGCGAGCCTTCAAGACCATTGATTCATTTCCATCTCTATAGACTAACTCTCATTCAGACATTTGGCTGATATCAGGCTTCATGGAGTTACATGATGCTGCATTTTCTACTAGCGGGACCACAATTCAAACCTTGCCGAAATGTCAATTTTTGTCCTGTTAGAGAGACCATAAAACATGTCCCACCAATATCCTAACCTCCCGCCGAAATGGTGGAGTTACTTTATCACTCTATCGGGGAGACTTAGGAATGAATATCACCAATTTGCCAAATTCCAGCGATATGCTACTTGCCTTCATTCTTTATGCATATTTCATGTATATCGTATATAATTCCTAAGCACACAAACATGGACTCCAAAACCTTATAAATCATATTGGAAACTGCTTTGAGTCTGGGTTTGTATCTTAAAACCTTGTATCATTTCTTGTATACCATATACATGCCTTTATACAAATGCGGACCTCATTCCGTTCATAAGCCAAATTGAAAACTAACTTTAGGTCCACCTTTGCATATACCCTTTTTTGTATATCACAATGTATACCAAATATAATTTTCAAGTATACAAACACGGACTCCAAAAGTTAATAAAACAAATTGGACTTTGCTTCGAATCCGGGTTTGTATCTGAATCCTTTTTATCTCCTCATGTATATCGAATGCATACTGTTTATACAAATGCAAACTCCAAAAGTTTATAAATCAATTTGGAATTTGCTTCAGGTCCGCCTTTGTATCTCCCCTTTTTGTATATCATATACACTGACTTTTGCATGTCCCGGGCATACATAGGTGGACCCCATCATTGTATACAATTGCTATGTATATTGAATACACACCTTTTTGTATCTACCTTTGCATATCTGTTTTGTATATGAGATATAATTGAAAAACCTACAAAAGTGAATTCCAACATTGCTTATGAAACAAATTGGAAACAATTTCAAATCTAGCTCTGTATATGCTTTTGCATATCAGATATGTACAAACCCTGATACAAAAGACAAATGTTTGACTTTGACTTTACTTTTTCCTTTGTTTATGCATCAACACCCATTAAGCTTGATTTGACAACATTTGAAATCTAGGATTGCACATACCTCTGATATACACACACTTTATACAAATGCGGACCCCACCTTGTTCAGATGATGGAAAGCACTTCAGTTTGCAGCCAGAATGTTAATATCTCATCCAATAATATCTCCTAGAATGTATGTTTCATTCCTTTAATTAGAATAATCAAAGATTAACATGGTTTTTATTACACATTTGTTGTAATAGGTGTTTGGATTGAGGGCTCATGTTCAAAGAATAGGTTAAACTTACTTTTAATCAATCATTGGGAATAATATATTTCATTCGGGATAAGTAAGAATGTTTTCTATATGTCCATGAGAGGACTCATTACTATAACACTGTAATGATAGCTTGGTCACTAATTTGGCATTCCAAGCTATTTTTCTAATTTGGGTTATTTCAGTATTGACTCCATTATGGATAAGGCACCGGTCTAGTGTATTTCAATTATGCAAACCTTGGGAGGAATCATCATATAATATCTCAAATTAATCTTTCCCATTTTATGTTTAGCTTGTTCTTAGTGTTATTTTAGGGTATAAAGGGATCATACCTAAAATGAATAATTGTGTTAAGTTCCTTTATTCATTTGTCTAAGAACTATCCACTTTTAAAGGCCTATAGAGAGTTGTCCAGTGTATGATTTATCACATCCAAGCCCAAAATAGGTATACCCACCTGAGTTTTGTGGAGTTCAAACTATAGAAGGCTATGTTTAGCCTTGTTAGTTGGCCTTTCTCTTCTTCAATCTATTGATAGGGTGTATTCCATTTGTCCTAAACCACTACTCCCCTATTTTGGTGATGTGTATTATCCTTAAGGTTGAAGGTAGCAAGAAAAAACCCTAACAAAATGGCGACTTCGCTGGGGATAGCTTCAGTATTATCTAGTTGAAAAGAGTCAATAAGTTTCCTGCTTTGAGATTTTGGGCTAGATGATCCAAGGACCTACATACTTGAAGAAGGAGATTGTTGCAATGTTTCTGATGTATCCTCAAAATCTAGTACTCTACTAGTGGAGAGAACTCAAAAATACCTAGATCTTGGAAGAAGCTTTCTGCTGCTTAAAGATCTTTTCCTCTTTCAAAGAGGTGGTGACTCTGCATAATATTCCACATCATCAGAAGATTTGGTTGCAACATTTCTAAGGTATATTTCTTTTGCAACATTTTCCTATGAAGGTTTGCAGCAAAGGTTTAGGTAAATATTGTCCCTTATCCAGTACTCTAAGGTACTAGTAGAAAAGGGAAATGAGAAAGTAGGATATTTCAAAAGAAATATCAGGGAGTAGATAAGTTGTAGAGGGGATTAAATCATTTACAACTATGTATGAATATCCTGGTTCTCCCTCTTCAAGCTTTAATGTCATGCTTAAAACACAGTCATGCCCTCAAAGAAGAATGTTCTCTAATGAAGATATAACCCTCTAGATTTCAGTAAAATCCATGGTTATCCATACTCAGTCCTAAGAAAAATGAATGAATACTTTCCTAGGTTTAGAGGAGATCTTGAAGAGTTAGCATCACATCATTTGTAATGTTTCATCGGTTTGATGGAAGAATACCAAATAGAAGAGGAGGATGTTATCATGAAGGTTTTTGTGAAAACTTTAGAAAATGTTGCTGAATATTGGTTTTCTAGTTTACCAGTGCATTTCATATGTTCATGGCATGAGCTTAGAATACTTTTCATCACTTTGAAGGAATATCAGCATACAATGTGTGCCTATTTGACAATAGTCTCATCTGCGTATCCAAGAAGAGTTTGAAGACCAATCTAAAGAAAAGGTTGAATGCACATCACCTACCAATGCATTATGTAATATGAAGAAGTACAAGGATGAAACCTCATATGATTTTCATAGAAGATTTATGGAATCTTTATTCGCAGTGCCAGAATTAGAAAGACCTAATGAATCATTTTGCATTGATTTATTCCTTGAGAATACTGAGCCAGGTTTGAGTACTATACCACATGATTTAAATCCTTCAAGTGTCAAGTGTATACTCCCATTGCTTTTAGAATATGAAGATATCAAAATTGAGTGGGGAATTAATTTTATGCATTTTTTGTCTGTAGTAAGTGATGATGCTCTTTCCCTTTGTGACCAAAAGAGTGAACAAAATACAACAAATAATGAGCAGAATGATGTTGTATTTGACAAAAGGGAAGATGCTTTTCTTGATCAACCCATGGAGAGGATATATGTAGATGAAGATTGTAGCCCTAATATTTAGGATGCAAGGTTTTCTGAATCTTATATGGAAAGGCTAGATGCTGATAACCAAGATAATACTCTTGAGATTAGCAGCATATCAGATGTAGATGACATGGTGTGCAATGATTTTCAGCTTGATAGTGAGGGATATGATGCTATGGATTGTTGTAGCAGTATGGATGAAGAAGAAGATATATATGCAAGAGATTCATTGGATAAATCGGTTTAGGTAGCTAATTTTGTAAAGCATGCATATGTTGGTGATGTAAACAGCAAACAAGGAATTGCCTTCTTGTTTAATCTTTTACCTTCTTCTATCCCTTTTCCTGATTTTGAAGTTATCACGGATTGCTTGCATGAAGATAGCATAGATGTAGCTGTACATGAAAATGAAAATGTAGAGATAGATCTTGGTATAGCTGATGACAATTCTCATGATAAGTTTGCACTTGAAGAATATGATTATGTCTATCAAATGGATGCATATGAGGACCTTTTTTCTGGATGTGCAACTTCTAGTCTTCCTCATGAATAGTGCAATTCAAATGAGTCATGGGAGGGTAGCGATTTTGAGTTGAGCATGCCAGATATGTGTCACATGTCTGATTGTTATGGCACATATGTTTCAACAGATTGCCAAGAGATTAAAATAGAGAGACAATCTGAGGGGTATGGCTCTTCACATAAAATGTCTCATGATATGGATGGAGGTGTTGATGAAATTTGCATTAGCACAAGTGATCCCAAGATGTGGGATGAGACATTGTGCTCCTAAGTGTAAGTGACATAGAAGATCAACCTACACATGATGCCTATTTGCCAGGTTTTCATCATGGTACTTATCCAAGGTGCCTATTTACCAGGTTTTCACTGTTGGATGAATTGATTTTTCTTTACTATTTTGATTTTTCTTCTCTTTTTTTAAATATGATGGGATAGGATGACAATTACACATGGCAATTGTTTGCTAGGTTTTTAGCATGGTAATGGATAGGAAGGACTTGAGTGGCTAGTTCCATGAAGGGTGATAGTCCCGTTGGATGGATCTCCTCACATAGACTATGTCAAGTGTCGTTATGCTCATAGATGTTGGTAGGGGGATGGATTCGGTAGATAGTGGATTATGATGTGGATTATGAAGGGATGGAGGATTGTGTATTATGATGTAGATTAGGTAGGGAAGATAGTGGATTATGATGTGGATTATGTAGGGCTTATGCAAAAACATAAATGAAAAGCTTATGAAAAAGCATGGACCATTAGGATAGGATAAGGATGAGGATGATGGAAAGATAATAGTTGAATAATGGGGAGATGGAAGGATGTGGAAATGTTACAAAATGGAATGGAACCATGACCAACAGTTGCACACACCGCGATAAACTTTGAATCTTTTGATGGGAAGGTGGTGTAGGAAGTAATGGAGATATTTGCTTAGGAGATGGGTGATGGAGTGACTTAGGTATCCACATAAACTTAGGATTTTTATAATTTTTGTTTTGCTTGTGGGATGGAGGAATATGAGGTTTTTGAACGGAATGGGATTTTGGATGGAGATGGATCTTTGGGATTCTCGAGAGGTGGATGCTTCATTTGATTCGCTTACTTTTTGCTTAGGCACCCAAACCATTTTAGCTTTAGCTTTTTCTTGTGGAGGTGTCAACTTAGATAACTTTGTAGATGAATTTTTCCTTGCTTCTTTGTTCTTGTGACCTAATACATGAGGACTTTTAAGATTTTTTGCTTTATAGGTATAGGCATCCAATTGTTTGTTTTTGAATTCCCTGGGAATGGATTTGGTGGAATGAGTGGAAGCTTCATGTTTAAACGATATGTGCATTTGTTGGTCATGATTATGAATGTTATGGTATTTAAGGATTATGGATAATTAGGTGTTGGTAGAAGTGGAGGTAAAGGAGATGGAGGGATATTAGGAGTTGGCAGTAATGGTGGCAAATTGGATGGTGGAAGGTGGATGGTCACATGCTTTTGCAATTTGTAGGATAGTAGAGGCAGAATGGCAACATATATTGTAGGAATGTAATAGGAAGCATGGGATTTGGGATGGTAAGTGGTGGATTTAGAAGGCATTGCAGAAATACTAACATCTTGAGGTTGTTTACCTTTACGTGTATATACAAGGCCATTTGATTATGGAGGAACAATGGGACTTCAGATGTTTTGGGAAATAGACTCGGTCTCCTTATTGGATGAAGAAGGTGAGGCAATAGATAATGGTTGCTTCTCCTAGAGGGAAGAACATTCATGGATGAGGATGGTAAGACCAATAGAATATGATGGTGGATTTGAGATGGAATCAATAGTGGAAGAATCATTGGGATCTTGATTAATGGTTTGATCTTCTATGCTTACTTGGGAGGCATGTGTCTCATCAAGAGAAGTGGTTGTTTTCTCATCGTGGATAGGGCTATGTGGAGGATGGATAGCTGTAGTTTGGATATCTTCCTCATGGATGGGGGTAGTTATAGGATTATGGATAGGATCAAGGTGCTCATGGATAGCTTCTTCATAGGTATCATCTTGATCATGGAAAAGGTAAATGTTATGGATAGGTGGGATTTGGATGGCTTGCTCATGGATAGGTATAGGATCAAGCTACTCATAGATAACTTCTTCATAGATATCATTTTGATCATGGAAAAGATAAATGTTATGAATAGGTTGAATGGAAGTGATTTGATCTTGATTTAGATAAGGGCTTGATGTTTCCATATGCTTAGAACTATGCTCTTGACATACCTCTTGATTTTGGATGGAAGAGGAGGACTCTTGGAGAGGCTATTGGTCAACAACATGAAGGCATGATGACTCTTGACTTTGATATAGACTCACGTTTGGAGACTCTTCAATAGGCTTGATAGGTCCTTCATGGTCCTCAACATGAGGGTACAATGGCTCTTGACTTGGGCTAATAGTGTTAGGCTCTTGGTTAGGCTTGATGGCTGGTGGATCACATGATGGGATTGTAGAAATAAGCAAAGTGTTTGAAGGTTCTTTAATGGGCTCATGAATGGGTGTTTGGCATAGTCGATTCCTATCTAGTAGCCATTGGACCACATCCTTTGCAAGTGTATGGGTATACAGACAATATAATGGATGAATAATAATAGTGGATGGTGATATGGATTTAGGATTAGGAGTTTGATTGGATGGAAGGATAGTGGGATTTGATATGTTAGGATTTATATTAGATAGTTTAGGAGTTGGGCTATATGGTGAGTTAATAGGATTAAATGGACTAGAACTTGGATTGGATGGATTAGGAGTTTGGTGGGTCAATGGACTAGGATTGGGATCACATGGTGGTGTTAGGATAGGACTAGTAGGCTCATGTGTTAGCATTTGATTTGATGATGATGAAGCATATTCATAAGATGCATCAGCTAGATTGGTATTTCCCTTGTCAAAGGTTATTAGATCTTGCATAGGTGGACTTAAGGACACTTGATTTATGTACAAGGCACCACTTGGACTTGGATGTGCTTCTTATTGCAAAGGTGGATCTAGATCTATCAATGATACTTGGTGATCATGTTGGAAAGATGTACTTGGACGTGCTTGATTTGTGTACAAGGGGTTGTTTGGATTTGTATGCACCTCTTGTGAAAACACCTTTTGGCCTTGGAAATGGTCTTGATGAATTTGAGATGGATATTGTTGGATAGATATGGCATTTACATGACATGAAGGTGAGGGTGATTGAGATAGAATGCATGTATCTTCGGCTTCTTGGGATATGATTTGTTGTGATTGAAAGGGTTGATGATGTGTCGGTGAAGGGATGACATACCTCGTAATTGTTGTTGAGATGGAGATTGACATGGATAAAGGCTAACATTAGAGGAAATGGAATGAGTTGGTATAGGATTGACTTGATGACTGGATAGATAAGATGGAATAGGTGTGAGATAGGATGGTCATTGGACTTTGCAAGTGGCCAAGAAGTGTTGAATTTCTGCCAAGAGGTATTGTATGTGTGAGGATTGGTTTGTTCGAAACATTTGAATTCCTGGATAGATAAGATGGAATAGGTGTGAGATAGGATGGTCATTGGACTTTGCAAGTGGCCAAGAGGTGTTGAATTTCTGCCAAGAGGTATTGTATGTGTGATGATTGGTTTGTTCAAAATATTTGAATTAAGTTTTGGATGCTTTGAAAGGTTCACTGCTCTAAAGGTGATTGGCTTGCATGCAAGTGGCAAGGTATATAAAGGAGATTTTGGAGGTCCTCTAAGGTTGACATGATGTAATTTGGTAGAATGTTTGATTGAGGTTAGGATGAAGACTTTGAATGATTGTGCTACGATTTCTTAGAGGGAATTAATCAGATTGATGGGATGAAAAAAAAAGACTTGAAAACCCTAGAGATGACAACCAAAAACCATGGATTTAAAGGATGATTTTAGGATGATGAGATTGGATAATTGAGACTGCTAAAGAACAGTTAAGCAGGCTGATGGATAGATGACATATAGCCATGTTTGATGCTCAGATTTGAAGGAAAGATAGCAAATGATGTGACAGACTGGCAATGACCAGAGGTGATCTGTGATAGCTCAAATGTGAGGCAAAACAAGCCAAAAGTGATGAAGAATGGCTCAAAAGTGACTTGGGTAGTTTTAGGTGACATACTCTAAGACAGACCAGAAGCGAGAAAATTTACTAGATGCAAGTAGTTATAGTTCATAAGCAATTTACTACTGATCAAAAGTGATGCAATTTAGCCAGAAGTGAGTAGTTGTGGTTTAGAAGCGATTTAGGGGTGATAGTTGGTGTGTTTTGGTGAATTTTGGCAAGAAAACAATGATTTCAGTCACTCACACTCATAGAATTCACAAGCATGTACAATCTTAGGCTAGAAAAGGATTGTATTTGTTGAATCCCCTTGCCATGCATATTCAAAGTGGATAGCTTCAGGAACTTGGTAGCACTAGCTCCCCTCCACGGCACTCACTTCTCATGCATACCAAGTTTTGAGTTTCCCAAGGCTCTCAAACCTTAGGATTGTCTTTGCTATCTCTACTAAGAACCACGATAGTCGAGGTGGATTCAAAGGCTAATCATCTGGCCTTTTGCGTCAACAAATAGAGCGATTTGGGCCACTACACAAAGATTGCTAGTATGGGCATCCATTTAGGTGGCTACATATGTGGCAATTCACTCTGTTAATGGAGGCTTCCTAGCCCAAAGAGGTTACACTCTATGAGGTTTTGGGGCAAATATTTGTTGGTGTAACACAACTGCACCTATTGCTTATGGCTTTCACCACAAACATATTTTTTTGTATAGCGGTTTGGAAGAGTTTGACTTTAGCTTGTTACTGCTTGGGTCATCCCCTTCTCACACCGGGAAGGTAGGCCCTCTAAAGATAATAACAAGTTCTCATGAACCCAAGATCCATTTGATAGGCAAGGGGAGAGGATACTTTTGTTATTAAATTTGGGTTACACACATACACAACAAGCAATTCAAGAGAGATAAAACAAGCACGGAACAAACAATGTTTCTTTTTAAGCACCAAATCCAAATGTTCCTAGATTAGTGATAAAAATGATATGTCGTGGATTGATCAAAGCTGCAACAGATATGTTAGTAGTTTCACCACCACCTTTTCTTGGACAAATGATAAGATGCTGCACAAATAGATGATTAGTAGCCAAGAAAATCAAACTGTGAATGACATAACCAAAAGTGACACACAGTTACCAGAAGCTATTAGCTATTGATCATAAGAGACGCAAATTTTGCCAAAAGCGACTGGTTGTCAGCCAAAAGTGATGTAGAAATACCAGATGCAACCAGTTATTGCTCAAAAGTGACGTGAATTCTACCAGATGTGTAAAAATTCCCTGTCTAACAAAACTAAGGTTAGGATCATAAAAAAATGATTATCAAAGATTGCAAGCCCTAAAATATGAGATCCAATGGATGAAATTAACTCAGATAGACACCCTGCAACCATAGATTGATCAATTGGAAACCCTAGATTGATGAATTGATGAGATCTTACAAAACCAAGGATGTTAGCTCAATTAAAATCAAAATCTTAATCAAAATGATTGACTGATGATAATATGATGATTAGGATCATGTAAAACACTTATTAGAACCCTTGATTAAGTAATAAAAATCCTGTAAAGCCATCTGCAAGATCAAAATGTTAACAGAAACCCTAGACTATTGGAAGTGACTGAAACAGCCAAAGGCGATGAACTATTGATCAAAAGTGAGCCACAGTCAACTAGAAGCGATGAGTTATTGCTCAGATGCGATACAAAAATGCCAAAAGTGATTGGTTTTCACTCAAATGTGACTGCAAGTCACCATAAGTGCTCTGAAAAACCTAAACTTCACAAAACAACTTCAAAATGCAAAGTTAATCAAGGATGTGAGTCCCCACCGAGCATGCCAGAATGTGGATGGCTAAAAATCAGGCTAAAAAGATCAAGCATGTAAATCAAAACCTAATCTTACCACCATCAAAGAATTGAATCCAAGTGAAACAAATGCATGCAATTCAAGAACAAGATCACCTAGATTGTATGATTCCTTGTTTGTGATGTGGATTGCTTCTCAACAATAAACAATTATGAAGATCAAACCTACCACAATTGATGATGATAGTGATAATATACTCAATGGATGCTCAAATGCTCAATATGCTCATAACGATAATGTAGACGTTATAATCGATTCTTTTATGAAGTATGGAATGAGAGAGTGTTTATATAGACTTCAACAAAAATCAATCAATGGTACAGATGATAAGATAGAATCGATGGATGAGATTAAAAGATGATATAGATGAATGTGTATAAGACAAGTGTAATGAGGAGAATAAAGCTCCTATGTGAGTGTGTACACAAATATTTTTATTTAATAAGTTTATGTGATAGTGTACATAAAAAGTACTACATATGTGAATGTGTACACAAAAAGTACTACCACACATGATTCAAATGAGAGGTGGACAAGTGTTAGAATATGGTGAGGTGAGGATAATTAGTTGGAAAATTAATTAAATAAATAAGATTTATTTAATTAATTGAATAATGGGATGAGGATAAGATTAATGTAAAATTTTAATTAAATAAATAAAATTTATTTAATTAAAATTAGAGAGAATGGAAAGATAATTAAATAATTAAAGATTATTTATTTATAGATAGAAGAAAATAGAAGAAAAATAGATAGGGAATTAATTAAATAAATATAAATTTATTTAATTAATAGAAAAAATAGGTGATTTAAGAGAAAATAGATAAATTATTCAAATGTGCTAGACAAATGTAGATAATGATATGATGGAATATTTTGATAATGATAACTAGGTCAATTTTGGGTGTCTACAATATTATTTTATGCATGTATTTGAATATGATTCTTTCGCTGTAACAATTTAAGGATTATATGAGTTTTGCACTATCTCCCCCACATAGATTAGTGTTGGAATCCACACCTTTGCTTCCTTTCAGCCTCTAGTAAATATCAATGTATGTGCTACATATTCACCATCAAAAATATGTTTTATGATTGCTTATATTTAAAACAATCTAAAGGGTTAGTGAATAGATCACAATCTTTTACTATATAATCCTTTGGTTATATATTATTAATAAACTAACTAGTTATTTATAAAGATAAAATTTATAAATTACCCCTTATTTTATGTTATAAAGATAAACTTTATAAGTTAGAGTCTTATAATGTTTGTAAATTCAAATCGAACTTATAATCTCTGACTTGGATATTTTCTAAAAGTTGGATATTTATATTGTAGACTTAACTTATTACTTTCTTTTGTATTTCAGATGCAATTTCCACTTCTCATACACTTCCAATTTTTGTGTCGATCCATAGTATTTCAAGGCAAAGACATTGATATAAATATGTGAGTGATGGTAGGAGTCACATCTGTGATAGACGTGACTCCTCAACGAGTCACGCCTATCATAGGTGTGACTTTGTCACCATTTGTATTGTAATCGGTTTCACCAATTTTAACAGTTACTAATCACTGTTTAGAATACAGAAGATGTTTATGCTTTGGTAATATATCATTCGATCATGCTATATTGATATTTATCTTAATATACCTTATATATTAAGTATGAATATATAAGTAATATTTAATATTACTTATATATTCATATTTATTATGATCATAATAAATATGTTAGCTGATCGAAGCTACAAAGAACTGAACACTCCCTCTTAGCTCGGGAAGATAACAATATCACAATAATCTCTGTGAATATCAACTATCTGATCTATAATGAATTACTCAAAGTAATTTAATATCACATAACTCATGATATATAGTATCACCTATCTCATGATACGTAGCATCACCTGCCTCGTGATACTAAAGGATATACTATACTCAAGAACATTACATTCTCCTTATATATATCCCAGTTATGGTATGTGCACTGACATTAAGTCACATAATGTCTACCATAACTTAATCATGATAACTCCATGATTCATACCAATATCAAGTCACATGATATCAGTCTAATGAACATTATAAGATCGTCACCTTATAATGTTAGGTACAAGTGTAGATTATCCAAAAAATTGTCACCTTTTGGAAATAAACACAGAATGGGTAGGCCCATAATGTCATAGAGTCACACATATGACACAAGATGTTTACACATTAAACATCTTTAATATATTAGTACAAATCAATTAGAATTTTACATTTCAATCATACCAAGATTTTTCCTGAAGTATTCAACTTTCACCTTGAGGAGTGGTTTGGTAAGAATATGTACAGTTTGATCTCCTGTACTAATATACTCCAACTGAATCACATTCCTTTCCACCATATCACACACATAGGGATGAAGAATCTCAATATGTTTAGATCTATCATGGAATACTGGATTCACGGATAGATTAATACAGCTTTGATTGTCGCAGTGGATGATAGTTGGTTTCAGAGGTTTACCAAATAATCCCACAAATAGTTTTCTAAGCCATATTGCCTCTCTAGCAGCCATAGAAGCTGCAATATATTTAACTTCTGTAGAGCTCTGAGAAACAAAAGATTATTTTCTGCTGATCCATAATATCATTGCAGACCCTAAATTGAAACAACATCCAGAGGTGCTCTTCTGGTCCGTTACACTTCCAGCCCAATCTGAATCAGTGAATCCATGTAGATCTAAGTCAACCTTTTCATATTTTAAGCCATAATTTAGAGTACCTTGAAGGTATCTCATTATATGCTTCACAGCCACAAGATGTATCTCCTTGGGCTCACACATAAACTGACTTAAGGCATTTACAACATAGAGGATATCAGGTCTGGTATTGACCAAATACATCAAGGATCCAATTATCTGTCTGTACAGAGTGGGATCTGCCAACGGAGAATCTGCTGCTACTACCTTCAATTTATGAAGATTTGTTTCCATGGGGGAAGACATAGGTCTACATTCTATCATACCAAACCTTTTTAATATATCAATTGTGTACTTCCCTTGGTTTAGAATAATACAGTCTAATTTCTACCATACTTCCAATCTAAGGAAGTAGTGTAATAGACCTAAGTCCTTCATGTCAAATTCTGAAGCTAGATCTTTCTTACACTGATCAATAAGGTGATCTTCCCCTATAATTAATTGATCATCAACATATAATATCAATATTAACATATCACCTTTGCTTTGTTTGAAGTAGAGATTTGGATTTGCATCATTCTTTGAGAAGCCTAATCTCAAGAGATAACTGTCAATTCTTTCATACCAAGCTCTGGGGGCCTATTTAAGTCCATATAGAGCTTTCTTTAATTTACATACATGGGATTGTGCATTGTGAATCTCAAATCCTTCGAGTTGCTCTAAGTAAACCTCTTCTTCAATGGTTCCATTTAAGAAAGCAATTTTTACGTCCATTTGATGGACTTTCCACCCTTTGGTTGCTACAATAGCTAGAACTACCCTGACTAATGTATATTGAGCAAGTGGAGTGAAGGTTTTGTCGTAATCAATTCCTTCCTTTTGTGAAAATCCTTTGGCTACAAATCTTTCTTTGTATTTCCCTATACTACCATCTGTAGCATGTTTGATTTTAAATAGCCATTTTGAAGAAACAACAGATTTCCCTTTTGGTCTAGGTACTATATCCCACACATCATTCTTCAGGATGGATTGATACTCCTCTATTATGGCATCCTTCCATACTTGGTGCTTAAGAGCTTCTATAGTACTAAAAGGTTTTGATTTAATGAATTCACTCATTAAAGCTACATAACTAGAGAATCTCTTAGGTCTTGTGCTTTCCCTAAAAGTCCCTGATGGAGCGGCATAATTTTTAGCTTCTTCCATTATTTTGGTGGCCCAGAGTGGTCTTTTCTTGGGATTTTCTAGTGATGTGATTTGTTCATGATTTACCTCTTCCTCAGGATACTCCCTCTGAAACTCAGGTGTAGGATCCTCTTCTATGCTTGAGTTGGAAGTTTGAATTTCTGACTCAATATGATTTTTTGGCTCTTTTGAAAGCTATGTCTTCCTCAAAAATCACATCTCTACTTAGTTCAATCTGTCTTTGACTAGGTATAGATATTCTATAAGCTTTTGATGTTTTACTATAGGCTACAAAGATGCCTTTTCTCCTAGAAGGTTCTAGCTTAGTTCTTTTCTCTTTGGGCACATGAATGTAAACAAGACAACCAAATATCCTTAAATGATTAATGTCTGGTTTTGTACCAGTGAAGGCTTCTTTAGGAGTTTTGTCATCAATATGAGAGTGAGGACATATGTTCTGTATATAGACATCAGTACTAGATGCTTCTTCCCAAAGTGAAGTGTCTATATTCTGATCAAGTAACATAGCCCTAGCAGTTTCTACAATGGTTCTATTTTTTCTTTCTACAACTCTATTTTATTGAGGATTATAAGGTACAGTGAACTCCCTCTTAATCCCAGTGTTTTTACAAAAGTCTTTAAAAATGTCTGAAGTGTATTCATTCCCATTATCTATTCTTAAGGCTTTGATTTTTCTCCCAGAAGAGTTTTTAGTAATGGATTTGAATTCCTTAAATCTTTCAAGGATTTCCTGTGATTCTTTACATTTAAGAAAATAGATCCATGTCTTTCTGGAGAAGTCATCAACGAAGATTACATAGTATAGAAACCCACCTAAGGAGGGTACAAACATGGGTCCACATAAATCTGAGTGGACTAGTTCTAATACTTTATTTGTTTTGCTAGAACTATTTTGAAAGGACTCCTTTGTATTTTTCCCTAAGGCACACCCCTTGCATACCCCTGAATTACATTGTTTGAGTTTGGGTAACCCTGTAACTAGTCTTTCCATGGAAGATAGGGCACAAAAATTTAGGTGTCCTAGTCTTCTATGCCATATTTCATTAGAGTCTGCAATTTCATGAATTAAGGCTTGATTTGGTTCCGTGCATAACTCGTACGAGTACCCTTGTCTATGACCTATGGTTTTGGCTTTCTTAATAGTAGAATTCTTTGGCCATGCCAATACTTTGCTATCCATAAAGGTCACCCTATATCCATTATCTTCAAGTGTAGATATGGAGAGTAGATTTCTTTTGATGCCTGGGAAAAATAATACTCCAGTAAGTTGGATGGAGATACTAGTCTTTAATTTGAGGGTGCATGTGCCAACACCCTTGACTGGATGTACAGAGTTATCTCCAATTGTTACTTCTTCATCAGTCTTTTCTACCATGGTGTCTAGTAGTTCCCTAAACCTTGTGATGTGTCTTGATGAACCACTATCTATAACCCAGGTGTTGGATTTATTTGATACTTGGTTTGAGAGTGTAGAGTAGAATACATATTTCTCAGATTCATGCTCCTTTATTTTTGCATAAGATGCTTGTTGTTTGGTTCTGTCAGGACATCTGATTGCATAGTGTCCATATTGGTCGCATCTAAAACATTAGATGCGAGAAATGTCTTTCTTGAATAAACCTTTCCCGTGATAATTTTTCCTCTTCTTGAAGTGTTTCTTCTTCTCTTTCTTTTGAGAGTTTGTATTTAGAACATGAAGGTCTTCATCTATATTTTTCTGTTTTGACCCTTTCTTTGTCTATCTAGATTCTTCTTGAAGACAGTCTGATCTTAGGCGGTCAAATTTTGGAAATTTAGACCTTGCACTAATGCCTTGAACAAATGTCTCCTAGGAATTTGGGAGACCATCTAGAGAAATAAGTGTTAGTTCCTTGCTTTCAATTTGGTACCCAAGTGTTGATAGTTGATCCCTTAGTGCAGATATTCTCATAAAGTATGCATTGATAGATTCTCCTTTGTTCATACTTATATGATTTATTTCTCTCTTTAGGGCTAAGGTTCTGTTGGAGTTATTAATTTCATAATTGCCTTCAAGTGACTTAAACATATGATATGCAGTCTCATGTTTTGTCAGAATCGGCACGATATGATCTCTAACTCCATCAACTATGATTTTCATGGCTTTGTCATTTCCTTCAATCCATGTCATTTTTTCAGGATCATTCTCTGGTTCTGTTTTGCTTTCTCTCACAAATGAATCAACTTTATTTTCTTTTAGTATCATCATAATTCTAAATTTCCATGATGAGATGTTATTTCCTCCTTCCAATCTGTCTTTGAATTGGATTGCTACTGTCATTTGAGAAATGAGATGTATTAAATCTGAATTTCTCAAGTTCGATTTTCTGCCTAGATTCTGCTTAACTTGGCTCTGATACCATGTAAATTCAAATCGAACTTATAATCGCTGACTTGGATATTTTCTGAAAGTTGGATATTTATATTGCAGACTTAACTTATTACTTTCTTTTGTATTTCAGATGCAATTTCCACTTCTCATACACTTCCGATTTTTGTGTCGATCCATGGTATTGCAGGGCAAAGACATTGATATAAATATGTGAGTGATGGTAGGAGTCACATCTATGATAGACGTGACTCCTCAAGGAGTCACGCCTATCACAGGTATGACTTTGTCACCGTTTGTATTGTAATCGGTTTCACCGATTTTAACAGTTACTAATCACCATTTAGAATGCAGAAGATGTTTATGCTTTGGTAATATATCATTCGATCATGCTATATTGATATTTATCTTAATATACCTTATATATTAAGTATGAATATATAAGTAATATTTAATATTACTTATATATTCATATTTATTATGATCATAATAAATATGTTATCTAATCGAAGCTACAAACAACTCAACAATGTTATTTAAGAGTACTTACATTAAATATAATTCCCCAATAAATATTATGCTCTAAGAATATGGAAAACTGACTTATGCCTAAAACTAAAAATAGTGTATATGCTACATATTCACCATAAAAAACATGTTTTATGATTCCTTATATTTAAAACAATCTAAAGGATTAATGAATAAATCACAATTTTTTTCTATATAAACATTTGGTTATATATTTTATTAATAAATTAATTTTTTATTGATAAAGATAAATTGTACACATTACCCCTTTATTTTATATTATAAGAATAAATCTTATAAATTAGAGTCTTTAAATGTTATTTAAGAATATTTAATGTATCTCCAAATAAACATTATACTCTAACAATATGAACACCTACCAATGCTACCAACTAAAAAAAGTTAAATGAAATAGACAATTGTTCATCCACTAGAAATATTTAACAAGCAAATATAAAAGCATATAATTTTTAGTTCCGTGGTGAAGTATTACTAATCAAATCTGAATTTCGGAATGTATCTCTTAATCTGTGACTAATGACTTGAACTGACTTGAACATTTCAAGCTATTGGTAAGAAACAGGTCTTT
Source organism: Cunninghamia lanceolata (assembly GCA_027924645.1). Classification (NCBI taxonomy): domain Eukaryota; kingdom Viridiplantae; phylum Streptophyta; class Pinopsida; order Cupressales; family Cupressaceae; genus Cunninghamia; species Cunninghamia lanceolata. The sequence goes on from BSBN01000062.1 coordinate 3,670,919, forward strand.
TCAAGATAGTATCTAGGACTGACTTCGGCCCCTGGTCTACGATGGCATAAAGTGCGGAAGCTATGGCATTAGTAACAGAGAAGAACTATAAAAAAACAAACTCCAAACTCATTCTAATGTTATTACGTTGAAGGTTTCATAAAATATTAAGTCTTTTCCGTACCTGTGTACAAATTAATGCAGACTCTGCATTCTCAATCTGTGCAAAAGCACTGTCAAGTGTTTTACGACCACCTGCTTCATTGTGTCCATAGCCAGTAAAACCCCCCCAAACTGCTGTCAAAAAAACATTTCAGTTGGGAACGATCCATTCAAAAGCATTCAGGATGCACCATCTCCATAGATGGTGCCATACCATCAAGCCATAGCATAACTAGTTAGCTCCCGTCTATATCTGAAGATTAACTACACCTTGACTGCCGGTAAACTGCTATCCCTATGAAGATTTTCACTCCTGTCTACGGTAGTCTTTTTAGAAACATCTAATTTACTGTTGGAAACATTTCAGTTGGGAACGATCCATTCAAATTTCAATCAGACAACATTTCTTTGAGGCAATCTGTCAATTTGATACAATTTTTCTCGAGATCCTAATCTAAAGCTCCCATCTCTGAATATATCAAGCAACCATGACGTTTCATAATAGGAGGCGCTAGGAAAACAGAGAAGCTGAGAACGAAAAAATGAATGTTCCCATAAGAGTATTCACATTCTGAACTGCGTGTTGAGAGTATTCTTAAAATTTGGCTGCAGGAGACCCATTGGAATTCTCATGTAAAAGAAACAGATTTTTTAAGTTTTGTTTTATGCATATTTCGGATCAATTTTACCATATATGGGCGTGTCATGTTAGAGCCTACAAGATGAAGGAGATAAGAACTTGGCCAGGCGGAAGGGGCTTCCATTTTTAAATTAGCACACATACAAGTAACCCCATGTGCCCATGCGGCTGCTTAAGTAAGTTTTCTGCTTAAATTTAAGCAGTTAAGTGGCCCCGTGTGAATTTAAAATAAGGGAAAAGGATAATATAGAATCTTTCCCTATTTTAGTGGAGCAGCCATTGCTTAGCAATTGAAAATAAGCTGGGTAAACAAGGTGGGGCTGGAAATTTGGAACAACTACATATTGGAAAAAAATTGCCATGTGGCGTCTTATAATTGGTTCCCTCCTTTTTCACAATTCTCCCCACCATTTTCCCCTCCATATTTTACTTGCACAATTCCCCCCAATTTTTCCTAGTTTTATTTTTCCTTTTAATGTTTGTGTGCGTATCATTTTAACTCTGCCTATCTTTATGTGTGCATTATATTTTAGCTCTGCCTGTTTGATAAGTTTCGAACGAGGGACTCAGCTCTTTCTGTCGCTCATCTATGACAGTCCTTACATGGTGTGGAGTGAATCCCAAGTCTCTGAAGAGCTGTAGTGCCTGTTGGGCTGTGTGAAGGAATTTGCGTTGTGACAAGGGTGCCCTGATTCTCCTTTTGATTGCTGGCAGTTGGGAATCAGAAACCCCACATTCCTTGGGTTATATCGAAGGAGCCTTTTGTTTCAAACTGTTGGTTTCCAAGACAGTAGTATCATTTGACTTTGTATCTGTTGACAAATTTTCAGGTGCTACAGATTTTGCTTCCTCCTGTGCTCCGTCATTAACATCCAAAAAAGACTCTGTAATTGATTCCTTTTTTTAAATAGACTGGGATAATGTTTGATTCTGATTTTTAGGTACATCATTTCCTGATATATTGCCAAAACTCGAAGGAGCCTTTTATTTCAAACTGTCGATTTCCAAGTCAGTAGCATCATTTGATTTTGTATCTGTTGACAAATTTTCAAGTGCTTCAGATTTTGCTATTTCCTGTGTTCCATCATTAACATCTGCACATAATTTTTCCAATAATAATGGAAGTGAACTTTGATCTGAAAAAGGTTGTGCAACTGATTCATTTTTTACAGATTGGGATAAAGTTTCTTTCTGACTTACTATATCAATTCCCGATATCTTGTCAAAACTCAAAGGGACCCTTTGTTTCAAGCCATTGTTTTCCATTACAGTAGCACCGTTTGGTTCTGCATCTGTTAACTCAATCTAAATGTAATAAGGCTACAATCCTCAGGTTCACTGCAAATGTAATCAGTAACAGAAGTTGCACAACGCCTCATCCTTAATGCTGAATGGTATCTAAAGTTAAAGTTTCATAGATGGCCCAGAATGTGATTGTAATTGGACAGACATTGTTTATTATTTTTTAACATCCCTAGCATCACTCACCACCTTCATCTTGGGAGTCATATTCTATGATTCTATCCCTATTTAACTCAGCACATGACCTGGGATTTTTTGTTTAGACAATAATCTTCCATTGCCATCCTTTTCCCTTTACTTTATCTCTCTTTCCTTCCATTTCACCTTCTTACTTCATAATCATGAAAGTTGTTAACAGTTTTCCAAGAATGTCAATTTGTTGCTTATCCTTATCACATTTCAGGACATCTTCTCTGTTTCAATCTTGCAAGTTTATGCACTTAGTTTAAAACGTGAGGATTGCTTTTCCTTTTCTTACATGCACACAGTCTCTGTATTGCTTGTTATAAGAGGGAGTCTAGACAACTAAAATACATCTGTTTCATCAATCATGTATTAATATATTATATGTGAATTATGGTTGATATTGTTTCAATTTGCCTAATGACATTTGAGATTAGAGCATGTTCATCTGGTTGGGTTTGGTCAGATTTTGTTTATTATGGTTTTAATTTAAACATCGAATAAATCAATGATAGCATTGACCTGAACAATGGTAGATATGAAAACTCTTCAGCTGTGGTTTGTGACGGGGCATCTAACCAGGTCTCAATGCTGTGGCGATCCTTCACTCTCGATGCCAGCGAATAAATGTTTGTTTAAATGCTGGTCCAAATTCCTTGTTTAAAATGTTTGTTTCGCCCTGTGTGGATACCAACGAATAAATACAGAGCGCCATCCCACATGTAAACAGAGCGCCTCTGTGACTGACAGGGAATGGAATTTTTTTTTATAAATCACTGCTTAAAAATAAGCAGAAAAAATAAATATCCATGGGGCCAGTAGCTCCACAAATAACTCCTAAAAAAGTTGAGCAGTGGCTGCTAGCCAAAATAAGCTAAGCAGCCGCATGGGGACATGCCCTAATAGATGATATTTATAAAAACGATTACAGAGTTAAATGGAATCTCTTCATGTAAGGTTACAGTCTACGTTTTCTATATATCTCTTTCTGCTACACGTTCAGGAAAGCCAAGACTGAGCCATTGGGGTTTCGATGTTTCAACCTTAGGGATTTTAGGAGCACTTCAAAAAGCAAAACAAAAACATCAAAACTTAAATTTCAATATTTAAACCTTTACAAACTTAAAATATATGTATACAAGTACAAACAAGCATTTTAAATTCTCCCAATTATGTGTTTCAATCAAAATATATATTTTAAATTTTTGATAATCAAAACACATATCTCATTTATAATATATACTTTAAACTTATACAACTTAAAACATAAATATTTTAAAATATACATTTTAAACTAATAAATTTTAATTGAAATATGTGTGAAATAACATGTTGAAGAAAAGAATTGGCTCTTTATTACAATATTTGAAGGCATATTGATGACTTTGAGTTTGAATTGGAAGATTTCAACTCCAACTAGATTATGAAGATATACATTTTGAATATGGTTACAAAATGGATTACAAAGTCTATAAGGATGACTTTTGAAGACTCAAACTTTGGTAGCAATCCAAAAATTTTGATTATTAAATCCAATCCTAAAGACGATCTTGAGTTTAGAACTTAACAACCAACTCTCAAATTATTACAATGGCAATGTTATATTAAAGTTTTAGAATTTTCAATATAATGGCATATGTGTCTTCTAGGTTTGATACCTCAAGCGAAGAGCCAATGGGGTTAACAAAGCAAATTTAATGCTATTCTAAAACAAAGCAAATGAATCTTTGAGCTTCAAAATGTCAAATTAAATCTAAATGACTAACACCACTAGTCATATAACAAACTTGAAAGGTGTAGGCATTTAGTACAAGCATGGAGCAAAATGACATGCAAATGATAACTGATCATCAAAGGCAACTTTATAAATTTGTACCATAAATTGTAACTCACATTGACAACCCAAACCTAAACACCTACACTTATACCTTTGTGACATCCTAGACATATATCATTAAATTGCAACCACACACCTAAACTTTCAAGATGATGACCATATGCATGAAAACATGCAAAATGAGACCTTCATTGTAGCAAATCAACCTTATCACATTCACATGCTTCTTCTTCAACTATGTGACATGCATGGCACCAAGGTACAACAACCACTAATTGAGCTCAAAATGGAATAACCTTGCATACCGATAAATGCGACACCATGAATGAAAGCAGTGAGAATAATGCATATCAAAAAATACATTAGGTGACACAAAAAATAAGGTTCAAAGGGTGAAAAACTTGTAATATTAATAGGACTCATGAAAAGATGACTTGAGCAATGACTTGTGATGTTGGCAACTCAACCATTCTTTAGCTAAGACAACTAAAACCCTTTTGAAATTTGAACATGAGTAGGAGTCCTTCATTAATGCTTGATATGAGCCCTAGATGAATAAGATCTTATAATATGTTATCTAGATGCTTGATAGCAATATGTTAGGAACCCGTGTTTAACCTTTCTCTTTCCTTTGTTAGTATATTGTTGTTGGACGCATATGCTTTGTAAGTCGTCCCATGAGTATATTGTATTATCCCACATTCATGGGGAGTAATAGTTGTTTAGATTAGACTTAGTATATAAGTACGTGTTGAGGCCAATGAAGGCATCCATGAGTTTATTGTATTGAGCTTGCTCAAAGGAGGTTGCCCCCTCGAAGTGGCCTGCGATCAATAAATTCCTTCTGTGTTCTGCTATTTCTGTTATTTCGTGTATTTTTTATTATATTGTTGCAGGAGGTTCCTCTCATTTGGTATCAGAGCGCTTTCTTGGGCTCGCTGCGTCGAATTTCTGCCAAAAAAAATTTTCGTAGTGGCCTCCAGGCGATGTGATTATTGCAGTAGTTCTATTTTCTTTGCATCTGTACTACTCATTTCAATTGCAGGTTCAGATCAGGGAATAATCCCTATCCGCTTAACTATGGGAAGTGCCTGGGCATAGCCCTAAAACTCATTGTGAGGAGTACCACAAGAACCCCAAAGTAGCTGGCCCATCGAGAAGACCTACCAGCGAAAAGGGCAACGGCCCCTACCTGATTGACTAGTTCCCATCCGTGAGGTAAACCAAGAGCTATCATTTGTGGCAAAGTGGTTATCATTTTTACCTGAGTTGTGGAGTGAGGGGTACTGCCCCAATATGCAAGCCATTAGACAGCATTGGTAGCTAAGTGAATCCCCTGAACCTTTAGGAAGCTGAACATACCTGGGGTCCATATCTATTGCCAGCTGATAAATCACAGATTGCATCTATCCAGAGCTATTGCAGATCCCATTGCAGATCATTTTTAGGAAAAAAAAATTGTTTTTTCACCATATCTTCCTTTCTTTAGCTTTGTTTCCTCTGAAAATTCACTAGAACCCCTGAAATTCCATTCTGCATATTTCCTTCCTTGAGGACCCTATCCCAAATTTCACTTATCGAAGCCAGAAATCCCACATTTGTCTATTTTTAGGGTTTGCCATAACTTCTTCGATTCTCACCCAATTGCCTTCAAATTTTGCCATTGTGTTCATTTCCTATTTCTGCTCCTTTGTCTGTCTTGGACAAATTTTCCCATTCTTTCACCCGGCTTCTAAAATCCCCATTTTCTGCTTCCCTGTCCTCAGAAAGTGTCCAAAACCTAGTCAAACCCAAATTACACATCAAAGTTTTTCCTAAATCCAAATTTTCCTTTACTAAAGAAGTTTTTGTTTTTGTTTTTCTACCCATTCCCCCCCCCCCCAAAAAAAAAACTCCTGGTTATGGTTGTCACCCGTGCAGGAGCAAAAAAACATGGAGGATGAACTTGCAGCCCTCAAGACCAAACTCCAAGATCTGGATGAAAAAATTCTCAGCCTTAATCTTCAGCATTCAGCCATGAACAATAGACAGCAACTAGAGTCTTCTGCAGACACTGGGTTCTCTTCTTCCAATAATTTTCATGGGCCAAAGATTGATTTTCCTCGCTTCAATGGTGATGATCTAACTGGATGGATATACCGGGTAGAATAATATTTCAGTCTGCATAATACTTTTGATGTCAACAAAGTCCCACTTGCATCTTTTCATTTGGAACATGAAGCCCTTCAATAGTTTCATTGGTACATCAAGGCTCATGAAGAGCCAAAATAGATAGATTTTTGCAAACTCATTTTGCAACGATTTGGCCCTAGTGCTTTTGATGACTTCACAAGAACACTCACTAAACTTCGCCAAACTGGCACTGTGAGAGAATATCAGACAGCATTTGAGAAACTGGCCAATCACACAGAGGGATTGTTTGATGATTTCTTCAGGAGTTGTTTTGTTAGTGGTCTAAAGGATGCAATCCAATCTAAGGTTAAAATGTTCTATCCCAGCACAATGATGGAAGCCCTAGGGTTGGCTAAGTTGGTGGAGGACAAGATCACAGCTCAACAGCACTCCAAATCCACTTTTGTTCCATTCAGAACTATGGTTTCCCAAAGACCTCCAATCACGCCAGCTCTTAGAACTATTCCTATCAAGCATTTATCTGAAGCAGAGATGTGGGCACATAGAGAAAAAGGGCTTTGTTATAATTGTGATGAGAAATTCACTCAGGGACATAGATGTGTTGAGCAAAAGATCTATCTCTTGGATGTGGATTCTCCACCTGTAACTGAAGTTTATGAAGATGCTCAAGATATAGTAGATGATCAGGTTAACATTCAGTAGCCACCTGTTGACCCTCCTTCTCAGGAAGACCACCCAGAGATCTCTCTCCATGCTTTAGCAGGAGTCACCACCCCACAAACCATGTGGGTCAAGGGTTATTTCAAGAAGGTCCCTCTTATAATACTCATTGATTCTGGTAGCACTCATAACTTCATTGACCCTTGGATTGCCAAACAGGCTGATTATTTTGTTCATCCTTGCTCTAGTTTTGAAGTCATGATTGCCAATGGGGGCACATTACCTTGCAAAGGGAAGTGTCGCAATGTGTGTATCTCTATTGGAGATTATAACCTGTGCTCTGACATGTTTGCCTTGCCCTTAGGCAGATGTGATGTGGTTTTGGGTGCTCAATGGTTATGCACACTTGGACCCATCTTATGGGATTTTGCTGAACTTTGGATGCAGTTTTTAGACAATGGGCAAAAACACACATTGAAGGGCTTACAACTAGGGTCTCTCAGCATCATCAATTCACATCACATGGAAAATCTCCTTAAGAAGAATTCACATGGTGCCATCGCTCAGCTCCATTCCATTTAGATGCAACCATTAGTGGTCTCAACTAGTCCTTCAAATCTACAACTAGTTTTGGATAGATATGCATGTGTCTTTACTGAACCAATGGGATTGCCACCTTCATGAGCAGAGGACCATCATATTCAGCTCCTTCCTAGAAGCGTTCCTCCCAACATCAGGCCCTATCGCTACCCATTTCACCAAAAGACAGAGATTGAGATTCTCGTTTGGGACTTACTGAAGCAAGGTATTATTCGCCCTAGTACCAGTTCCTTTTCTTCACCAGTTCTTCTTGTCCAAAAAAAATATGGGTGATGGCGCCTCTGCATTGACTTCCAAGCACTTAATCACATCACAATCAAGGATAAGTTTTTGATTCCTATTGTTGATGAGCTTCATGGCGCTCATTTTTTCTCTAAGTTGGATCTTCGTTCTGGGTATCACCAAATTCAGGTTCATGAGGATGATATCCCTAAAACGGCTTTCCACATGCATGATGGCCACTATGAGTTTTTGGTCATGCCCTTTGGCCTCACTAATGCTCCTTCCACATTCTAGGCATTGATGAATAAAATATTTAGGCCCTACTTGCGAAAATTCATTCTGGTCTTCTTTGATGATATCTTCATCTATAGTAAAACATGGGCTGAGTATCTCTAGCATCTGGATCTTGTACTGCAACTTCTATCTGATCGTCATCTCTTTACAAAATAGTCTAAATGTGTTTTTGTGTAGGAGGAAGTGGAGTATCTCAGGCATATTGTTTCAGCCCAAGGGGTTCAAGTGGATCCTACCAAAATAGATGCCATGAAAAATTGGCCGTATCCTCAGACACTCAAGAGCCTCCATGGTTTTTTGGGACTGACTGGCTACTACCACAAGTTTGTCAAGGATTATGGGAAGATTGCAGCTCCATTAACAGCTCTGTTGAAAAAGGATGCTTTTACATGGACACATGTTGTTGAGTGTGCATTTGAAAAACTGAAACAAGCTATGTGTACTACACATGTTCTAGCTATGCTAGATTTTTCCAAGACCTTCACTATTGAGAGTGATGCTTGTGGCAATGGACTTGGTGTTGTTCTCCTTCAAGATGCACATTCCATTGCACTCACTAGGAAAGCCCTTTCAAGGAAGAATTTAGTACTCTCTACATATGAGAAGGAAATGATGGCTATTTTGCATGCAGTACAAAAGTGGCAGCCATACCTATTAGAGAATCATTTTTGCATCAAGATTGATCATTAGAGTTTGAAATATTTCCTAGAACAATGGGTCTCCTCCCCAACACAACATAAATGGGCTAGCAAACTCATGGGTTATGACTATGAGATCACTTACAAGAAGGGTAAGGACAATATTGTGATGGATGCTCTTTCTCACACATTTGATGACCAAGCTTCTCTTTCAGCTATTTCTATGCCTATTCCAAATTGGTTGGAATCTGTCCAGTAGGACTATGTCAATAACTCTTCATTATCTCAAATCATCCAATAGTTGACTAATAACCCTTTTGTTGTACCGCATTACTCTTGGTATGGTGCTTCTCTGAAATACAAGGGTCATATGGTGCTTCCCCAGAGCACAGATCCTCAACAGGCTGTCTTCTATGAACTCCATGCTTCTCCATTAGCAGGGCACTCTGGGTTCCTCAAAACTTATGAGCAGGAATGGCGTAACTTCTTTTGGAAGGGAATGAAAAGGGCAATTCAATAGATGGTGGTTGAATGTGATACCTGCTAGTGCAACAAGGGTGAAATGACACTCCTTCCTGGATTGCTCGAACCCTTGCCCATCCCTACATGGATTTGGACAGATATTTTGATGGATTTCATTGAGGGGCTCCCTAAATCTGGAGGGAAGATAGTGATCTTGGTTGTGGTTGATCACCTCTCTAAATATAGTTATTTTTGTGCCTTCAGCCATCCCTATACCACCTCCTTAGTTGCATAGATTTTCATGGACCAGATCTTCCGTCTTCATGGAATCCCTTCTTCCATTGTCTCAGATCGTGATGCAACTTTCACCAGTCATTTTTGGATAGAACTCTTTTGCTATACTGGAACCAAACTGAAGATGAGTTCAGGGTATCACCCACAAACAGATGGTCAGATTGAAGTTATCAACAAATGTTTGGAAACTTATCTTTGTTGTTTCACCTCAGAACAACAACATCAGTGGGTAAAGTGGCTCCCTCTCGTTGAATGGTGGTACAATACCTCCTACCACACTGCATCTAAAATGACTCCATACAAAGCAGTCTATGGTTAAGCACTACCAATGCTCCTTCCATACACCCCCAGTAGTTCACTAGTTCAGGTAGTTGACACCATTCTCTGAACTCGAGATCAGATTCTTCACATTTTGCAAGACAATCTTCACATGGCAAGAAATCAAATGAAACAACAAGCCGATCAGCACTGTTCTGAGTGCACTTTTCAAGTAGGTGATATAATTTTTCTTCATCTATAGCCATACAATCAATCCTCCCTAAAACTCAAAGGGCATCATAAGCTAGCTCCAAAGTTCTATGGGCCATATAAGGTTCTTCAGAAGATTGGGTTAGTTGCTTATAAATTGGAGCTTCCTCCTTCTTCCTGCGTTCATCCAGTATTTCATGTCTCTTGTCTAAAGAAAGTTCTTGGCACCAACATCAGAGCACAAACTATTTTACCAGAACTGGATAACGAAGGATCCATCATTTTAGAGCTGGAGGTAATCCTCGATAGGCGTACTTGTCAGCTTCGCTCTCAATCCATCACAGAGGTATTAATTCAGTGGCACATAATGCAACCAAAGGATGCTACATGGGAACCACTCCTTCAGATTCAGCAACAATTTCCACATCTTAAGCTTTGAGGACAAAGCTTTTCTAAGAGGGAGGGGCTGTTAGGAACCCGTGTTTAACCTTTCTCTTTACTTTGTTAGTATATTGTTGTTGGACACATATGCTTTGTAAGTCATCCCATGAGTATATTGTATTATCCCACATTCATGGGGAGTAATAGTTGTTTAGATTAGACTTAGTATATAAGTATGTGTTGAGTCCAATGAAGGCATCCACGAGTTTATTGTATTGAGCTTGCTCAAAGGAGGTTGCCCCCTTGAAGTGGCCTGTGATCAATAAATTCCTTCTGTTTTCTGCTATTTCTGTTATTTCATGCATTTTTCATTAAATTGTTGCAGGAGGTTCCTCTCACAATATAAATGTAGAGTTTGATATATAAATGATTGATCAATCCATCAATAGCAAGGTGTGAGATGATGTGATATTTTGTAGCTTGATTAGGGAATATAACTTTACCCACTTCAATTTTAAAGTTAGATGGTGCTCATCAACACCCTAGTTTTATGGTAGAGTGAGGACATAAATAATATTGTCTTCTCATGTCATCATTTTGACCCCTCTCAAAAGGATGTCATGCTATGTACTAATTAATATATAATAATAATTTTAATTTTAAATAACACATTTGAAAAAATATTAAATATTAATTTAAACTGTAATGCAAATGATAATAAACTTTACTTATAATTCTAACTTATTGGCATCCTTAGGGTATTGATATGAAAATAAATAAATAAATAATACCATTCAAGGATAAAAGTCAAAGAGGGGGAAAATTAATGAAGGAGTTAGTTGGAGATGGTAGGATGGTATGGCATTCATCTATTGTAGAGGGATGGGTGGTAGGAAAATGTTAATGAAAATGCCCATCTACTAACGTACCATCATTTTGGTGCATCATAGAATTTTTTTCTAAGGCCAACCACACTCGTTATAAAACCTTTGCTACCACTTGAAACTAATGCATCATAAATATAATTTCAAAACCTTGGTATAGAAACTTGTTTCATCTTTTATAGTGAAGACCTAGTATAATTCCTAAGATAGATTAAGTTTTGAGGAATTGGAAAATTCTCCAAATCATTTTTGGTTAACCCATAATACCTTTTATTATTCTCCTCTATTTGCCAAGTAGACATAAACAATAAAGATTTTGTGGAAATTCAATAGAAAAGTTACTTCCACTAAATCTTGTAAAACATGATGAATATTTTCTAGGAGGTAGACATGGTTGGGAATTTAGTTGTTCAAGAAATATTAAAATTTTAGACAATAAACTCCATATTAATCTTGTGATAATCATGTTATAAGATAACATTAGCACTCCAACCAACATAAACCTAGTATAGTCCCTACCACCAAATAAACCCTTTGACAATATTTAAACAAAAAGTTCCTAGCTACAATATCCTATAGGTATATCTTACATGATCTTAAATTGAAAGACATATAGTAGTCACAAGCAACTTGAAACTAATAACTATTATCAACCTAACTTATCACACCTTATAGAGCTTGCTCAGTGTATTCTCCTTTATAGTATGGGAATCATATGTTCACAAAATTGACAAGGTTTATATATCATCAATGAGCCTCACTCATAGTACATAGAGCCAAAAGACCATCAACCCAATGTCAAAAGGGGGGTCTTGTTGCCTCACAAAATCCCATAGGTGTCACTTGATATTGTTGAGGCAAATTGTCAAGACAACCAGGAAGGCCAATTGTGATGAAATTTAGGCACATTGTAACACATTAAGATCTTAAAAGTAATTGCAAATAGATATTGGATTGATTATTGAAGCTTTATGGAAGTAACTCTTTGTCCAAAAGAAATAATTCTAGAATTATTAAATAATGAATGATCTCCATATAATGGTGTAAGGAAATTAAAAAGTCTAGGCTATTAAATAAATGTAAATGTGTGCTACTAAATAATTCACCTTAGATATTATTGGAGAAATGACTTACAAAGAATTTATTTATGCTAAAACTAGATATAGAAATATGCAAAGATGTAATGGCCAGAGTCTATAAGTAGCTATAAAAGTTGTAATGGTTAGTTCTACAATCAATTATTTTTTTATTCGTTGTATAATGCAAACTTCTTGTATTTTTATATTACAATATCATTCCCTTAGTCTAGGAATTATGTATGGAATTTATTTATCACAAAATATCTATCCCACAATAGTGCATTCCCAAACAATAATATTAAAATGTTAGACAATCAACTCTATATTAAGCTTGCTAATATATAATCAAATCTATGTTACCAAAAATGAGAAAGAAAAACTATAATGAGAATGACTAACATGACAAGAAATAAGATTTTTAGAGATTGTTTATAAGAAACAAATTTTATATACATATACAAAATATACATAATATGATAGGAGCATTTATTTAAACCTAAACAGAAATAAATATAAATGTAATAAATTTGTACATTAGATTAATTTATAGTGGTCTAAATTATTCTAGGGCCAATGAATTCGAACTCTTTTTGTGTCATAACACTCTATTTGTCATAGTGTATAACTGCATGTGGTAGGACTAACCTAACTTTCTATATAAGCGTTCACCATGACCCTCCATTATATTATCATCAACCCCTACAAATTACATGATTTACTTATAAAATAATTTACATAATTTTAACATGTCATTTCAAAGCTATAAATCATATGCAAAAGAGTAACTTAATGATAGAAATTTATTTTGCAATTTCTTTACAATCAACACTTTAGATTGCATCCATTGTTGTTGTTGTTTGGTTAAGATCAATACAAAGGGGTAACCTATATTTTTGAGTGCTTGGTTGATCACCTAAACCTACAATGACATGTACATTTAACACATCAACTTAGATAAAGTGTTCAAATGTAACATTACAATATGTAGTTAAGTTAATAAAATATTGACATTCTTAATTACTTGAAATGGTTTGTTCAAACATTTGAGTGGGGATATCTTCTAGCATTGATGGTTGATTTTCACAAATTGCAACCACTGCTTGTTTTATAAGATACAAAAAAGTGATTAAAAATAAGAATATCCACAAATTGCATGATTTAGTTATAAAATTAATGTTATTTCAAAGATACAAATCATATGTAAAAGAGTTAATGATTGATATATATATATATATATATATATATATATATATATATATATATATACCTTTACCATCTACAATTTGCATAGCATCCATTGTTGTTTTTTTTTGTTTGGTAAAAATGAATAAAAAGGGGTAACCTATGTTGCTGAGTGTTTTGTTGATCATCTAAACCTATAATTACATGTGCATTTCACACATCAACTTAGATAAGGTGTTCAAGTGTAAGATTACAGTATGTAGAACATGGTTGAGATCCACAAATTGCATTGACTATTTGTTTGAATAGGTAAACCTTATATGTAAACCTTGAGTAAATCTTGGTAGTGTGGTTGGTGTAGTTTGTAGAGTTGCTCTCTCTATGTAATTTGCATACAAATTTCATCTCTATGCTATCCAATAGACCTTCTCCTTTCACAAAGTCAGGGAGTCATTCAAGAGAGATTGCAACTCATAAATTGATCTTATTATTATCTTCTCCAATAGGTGTCCATTCAAAGTTCTCATTTGATAAATAATTTGTTTGGTTGAAAATGTCTTGCACATCTAATTTGATGAGTAATTCCCATTTATTCTTCTCCCCATCCTAAATAACATCAAGATTGTTAGTAGTCCTCTATATAGTTGCATAGCCAATTGAACTTATAGTAGTAGAGAAAATTATTTTATAAAACATCATTTCTATGTGTATATATTAAAGGTCTTAGCAATTCAGTAAGAATAAATTTCTCTTCAAAATTATCAAAAATTAATGTGGAAATGACAGAATGCATAGCCCTTAGGAAGTGATAACATGCAGGGTCCCAAGATCTAGGATCTATAATTATGGAGTGATGGGTCTTACAAGATGAAGGAAAACTATTAAAGAATAAATTAGAATCTTATTTTGAAAAATAAGAGTCCCTACCATTTAACTTTTAGAATTTAAACTAGTAAAATGGGGCTATTTTTTTTGGTAGAGTTTAGATGTCTGTTCCACATAACATCATTAAAAGGTATTTCAAAGTTTTTAGATTTTCAATTAAGTATTTTAACAGTAATTTTGGTGCTATTAAATTTCTTGAACTACTAACTATATAAGACTCCTAAATTTACTTACCAATACTCTAAAATTTTTAGACAACCCCTCGTAAAACCATAGAATTAGTAATACTACCAAATAAATATAAAAACCTTTAAGAAACTTTCAAATATAATCCTAATAGAAAACCCTCAAAACCTACAGGGAAAAAATAGAAAAAATTAAAATTGTAATGTTGCATGAAGAGATTTAATTTAACCCTGTAATCATTTTTTATAAAATATCATGTAATACTTGTATCTGTGTGAATTTAGAAGTGGAAGCCCCTCCACCTTGCTGTTAGTTGTTAGGATCAGAAATGTAAGCAATCAAAAAATGCAACACATAAGACAATAAACACAGTAGATACCCTGGGAAAACCCTCCTACCCGAGGGAGAAAAACTTAGCAAATATATCTCTTATATATTGAAGGAATAAGAGCAGAAATCTGCTTACAACTCAGGCCCAACACAAGGCCGAATTTGATACAATGAATAATAGCACCTCTTCTAGATGCAAAGATACAAATGAATATGTTTCTCCTTGAAGATCAGTCTGCTTCTAATGGAAATGAAGATCTACTACTGGAGAGATAAATGAAGTGATTGAATTGATGTATATATACAAATCAAGGTGACTCTTCATATGCATCAGTGTCTCTTCATATGCTTTGGTGTCTCTTCATATGTGACTTCTCATTGAGTCGGCCTAGGTAAATCTCCCCCACCACTACAATAACATCAACACTCCCTCTTATCTAGGGAGATATATTTCTAGATATCCATGTCATGGAGTCTCTTAACATGACATCCACAATGGCTATACCCATTAGTGAGAAAAATTTATCATGGAATCACTTAATGTGATATCATCATGGAGTCACTCAATATGACATTCACCATGGCTACTCCCATGTGTGGAAAGGAACATGTGCACAAGTGCCTATCACGAAGTAACTCAATGTGATGTCATCATGGAGTCTCTCAACATGATGTCCACCATGGCTACTCCCAGAGGGTGGAAAGAAACATGTGTACAAGTGCCCATCACGGAGTCACTCAACATGATGTCATCATGGAGTCTCTCAACATGACGTTCACCATGGCTACTCCCAGAGGGTGGAAAGAAACATGTGTACAAGTGCCCATCACAGAGTCACTCAATGTGACGTCGTCATGGAGTCTCTCAACATGACATCCACCATGGCTATTCCCAGAGGGTGGATAAACACAAGTACAAGAGAATCATCATGGAGTCTCTCAACATGATGTCCACAATGGCTACTCCCATTAGTGGAAAAAATACATTGTCATGGAGTCACTTAACATGACATCCACCATGGCTACTCCTAGAGGGCAGAAAGAACCACATCTCCATCTCAAAGATGGACAAGGGCTCACACCTCATATTTCTCTATCACAGAGAAATATACACTACAAGGGCTTTCACCTCATACTTCTCTATCACAGAGAAATATACACTACAAGGGCTTTCACCTCATACTTCTCCGTCACAGAGAAATATACACTACAACAGATCTTCATGATGATGTGACTCCCTTTGAAACTCCAAGTACTTGCATCAACCTTCTGACATCCTCATCCAAGATTACCTGCAATGCTTTCCTTAGAGGAACAGTTTTCGACGCATACCTCTGGTACTACTAACTTACGAGAGTTTAGGACTGTCCTCCTTGATCTTATCCCAGATCATCCTATTCTAAATAGGTTTGTGAATCTACTAATGTCAAATTTAGATTGATAGACTTGTTCAATTCTGTTCTCAGCAACTGAAGAAGTCTTCCAAGCACTGCAACTTTCACTTCTTCTCAGTGAGTCATAGAACTTCCTCTTGATCCCTACCTCAGAGATTGCAAGAAAATCCTCTGGAAGTGAACTCCCCTCCATTAACTAATCTCAGAACCTTAGTCCTTCAACTCTTGCCTTAAATTCTTAGAATTTAATTCTCTGAATGTCATTTCCTCCTCTTCAAAGTAGCTGATCGCAATGACAATCTGTAAGGGTTCTCCATTGTTTAGTGTCTTCATCTTTCTCAATCTTCTTTACTGATGTAAATTCCTCATCCAAGGCTAACCCAACCTTGTACCCTCAAGAGATGTCTCCAGTGAAGTTATGTGCCACCAACTCAGTCCCATGGCTACAAGCTATAACTCCATGATTGTTCATTTCTCCAGCCGGCATGCCTTTCTCACAGGATGCCTCAAGCTCTTCCTCCCTTTGAATTCCTTATGCAGCCTCTCAACATCCTTTTGCTCCTTGCTCCGTCCTAGAAACATTTTAGAGAGATTACTAATAGTTTGTAGAATCAAACTACCTCAATGAGAAATATCTAGACCAATGCTAGAAGCATACTATTCCTAATGTTATTGCATGAATTATTGACTACATAAAAATTCATGAACATTATTCAAACATGAAATACTTATCTATTTATGTGGGTCAATTCTATATATCCAGTTAGGCACTTGTCTTGCAGTTTCTTCTCAGTTGTTAAATGATTTTTCCTTATATGTTGCACTTAAACTGGAAATTGGTTAATGATCTTCATCACAGTTTGACTCTGTGAGTAGGCTTCAATGGTGAAGATCTAGTGGGCGATTGCTTAGCGTTCAGGCTGAGCCAAGGCTCTAGCCATTGCTCATATTCTATCACTAGGTAGTAATCAGGGTTTCCTTGATGAGGCAGATCACATGCAAAGTGGACACCATACATAACATCGATTCTCCTTGCTAAGAGTTCCATCTTGCAAGCTTATTTCTAATGTTCTTGAGTTTAGTTGCCAAAACAACACCTTGTTTTGTTTCTGATGCCAATCAACTCCAGAAAACTTAGAATCAAATTCATTTAGAGAATTTAAAGTGAGAAACTGTGTTTGGCTCCTTAAATTCATAATGGAATTCATCGCAAGGTCAACATGCATAGTGTACAGATCAAAGACTTCCATCATCAAGATCTAGTCCTTTACTCGCTGTCCCACTCACCTCTAATAGACATTGAACACATTAATGTTATTGCCTTCAATGGCCGTTAACAGGCATCTATAGACTGAGTGTTAGTATACAAGGAAGAGTCATAGGGACTTGACCTCTTTTGTGGGCACTCACAAGAAAACTCGCTTCAATGACCTCTAATTTCATAAAGAGTTTCTCAAAAGGAAATTTGTGCCTTCTCCTTCTACACAGGAGTAGATTCCACTCTCTTTGTGCATGACACAAGTCATGTGGATGGACAGACACAAAGATAAAACATGAAACTCATGTTGAGAAGGGATTCTTACTTGCCACAGAGATATCTGCCTCTTCAAACTCGATGCCACGATTCACATGCTTCAGATTTCACGCTTTAGTAGAGACTTCGTTATCTTCAGCAAAGATTTACACCAATATTTCTATAGTATCACCTCTACATGTCCAAACTCACTGCACCACTTCATTCATCTCAGAGACTCAGCCCCTTATTCATCTTAGAGACTTAGCAACACTTTAGACGTCAACAATGAACTATCACTCTTACAACAATTTCTCTACTGGTGGAGAGTGCAGAAAATAACGTGACTCTAAGATGCCTATCAGGTCCTCTATAGCTGAGATACTGGAGTCTATTAAGGCCTAAATCTCCCAGAATCCCGTTGTAGTTTACTCTAAATTTTTTTGCCCACTCTAAGTGCACGAAGGAGCAGCAAATTAAGCAAGTATAACTACAACTATGACAACTTGGCTCTTTCAACTTCGATAACAACTTAGCTATTATATAATAATTCTCTTTGGAAATAGCCATATCTAAAGGTGTGTATCCTCTTTTGTCTTTTAAATCAACTGACTTTGTGAGCCTCTTGGTCTTGAGCATTCATTGAAGCATTGAATTCAACGAGCAGTTGACAGAGACTTGTGTTTCCTCGCATAGAAGCCCTGTGAAGAGCAGTCTACCCTCTGTCATCTATGGCATTCACAAAGTCATATCGATCCTCCTCATCACACCTACCTAACAAAGCTTGTCCAACCTCTATGCTCTCACAATCGCCAAGAAATTCCACTGCATTGTGTAAGGTAGTTTTCTTTGGGTACTCACCAATTACATAGCCTCCTGTCTCATCGTAGAACCTCCACATTGCATTATGTTTTAGCATCTTGCTAAATCTATCTGGGTCTTTGGTTGCTTTATCCTCAGTATAAGACAAAATCATTCCACCGCAATTGCCCTAGAAATGATGCAGGAGTGGTTTGTGTATGATGGCGGATCGATAATACGAGAGAAATAAGAGAATGGAAGTAGCGATCATCAAATTCTTCTCACTCATTCCTTTTGTCTTCATCAAGACTCTAGGTATTTCTTCAAGCCTCTCATATGCATCAACTTGTATAATAAATCCCACAAATGCTTCGTACACAAAGGTCCAGAATGCCCTGCCCTAGATAAAGAGTTGTATTATACTACTTAGCCAAATCTGATCAGATCTTTTCTAAACCTACTCTGATACCATGTTGATACGTGGACCAGCTAGGACTCGAACCTAGGACCTTCCATTTGCTATTGGAGTGCTCTACCACTAAGCTATTGGCCCCTCTTGGACTAGTCCATCATCAGTCTGGGTGTGGCTTATTTCCAACACCAACACCCCCCCTTAAGCCACACCTCTCGTGTGCTTGGGGCTCCTAGCCTAGGCATGGGTCTAATACCATGTTAGTTTTTAGGATCAGAAATGTAAGCAATAAAAAAATGCAACACATAAGACAATAAACACAGCAGGTACCCTGGGAAAACCCTCCTACTCGAGGGAGAAAAACCTAGCAAATATATCTCTTATATATTGAAGGAATAAGAGCAAAAATCTACTTACAACTCAAACCCAACACAAGGTTGAATTTGATACAATGAATAATAGCACCTCTTCTAGATGCCAAGATACAAATGAATATGTTTCTCCTTGAAGATCAGTCTACTGCTAATGGAAATGAAGATATGTTGCTGGAGAGATAAATGAAGTGATTGAATTGATGTATATATACAAATCAAGGTGACTCTTCATGTGTCGGCATCTCTTCATATGCTTTGGTGTCTCTTCATAGGTGACTTTTCATTGAGTCAGCCTGGGTAAATCTCTTGCCACTACAATAACATCAACACTTGCCATGTTATTATCTCCCTCATCTTGTTGATTCTAACATGACAAACCCATATATGGTAAAATTGATTTGAAATATGCATAAAATAGAACTTAAAAACTTGTTTCTTTTATATGAGAATTCCAGTGGGTCTCCTGCAACCAAATTATAAGAATACTATCAATACGCAACTAATTCTTCAGAGTCTGAATACTCTCATACCTATTATGAAATGTCATGGTTTCTTGATATATTTAGAGATGGGAGCTTTAGATTAGGATCTGGAGAAAGATTGTATTAAATTGATAGATTGCCTCAAAGAAATGTTGTCTGATCGCATTGATCATTCCCACCTGAAATGTTTCCAAAATTAAATTAGATGTTTCTAAAAAGACTACCATAGACAGCAGTGAAAATCTTCATGGGAACAACAGTTTAATGAGTAGATAGATGGACAGTCAACATGCAGTTGATCTTCAGCTATAGACAGATGATAACTAGTTATGCTATGGCATGATGGTATGGCACCATCTATGGAGATGGTGCATCCTAAATGTTGAATAGACGCTGTAGTTTCTAACATCTATGACAATGTTGTTAATATTTTCGTTCTTGTTTTAGTGTAATCACTTTTGTAATGCAAATCTTCCTTAAATTCTCATATCCCACTATAAGCATATTAAATTAATAAGTGTTGTAATCACTAGTTAACTAGAGTTAAAAACAATATTTAGTTGATAGGCTTTTATAAGTGGACTTACAAGTCCACACATTACCAGAAAACTTGTTTCACACTGGCGAATAAGAAATCTTCATCAAGAAACAAGAAATCGTGGTTAGAAAACAAGTTTTATTAGCCTATAAACAATTTTAATCTGCATAATGGTTTAGAAATAAAATATAATTTGAGATAGATTCGATAGACCTTGAGTGCATGTACATTGTCCCTTACTATTTTTCTCACAACAAGATAGGGCAACTTTTTTTAAAAGAGGGGTAAAAATTTATTATAAAAGAAATCACCAGTACATAACAAAGAAGGCAAAATACTACAAGAACAAAAGAAAGTAAAAATAGAATCACCGATCCACCATCCAACCAAACTACAACTCAGACAACCCAACTACAACTCAGATAACCCACCCACAAAAGGCCCCAAAGAGGGACCACAACTACCCATCCATGCCTTCAGAGATCAACCTTTCCAAAGTTTGAATACAATCTTGGGATAAAAGATCCCACTCCTTAGCATTCTAGTCCCTCACTTGATTAGAAGCCCACTTGGCCAAATAGTTAGCCACTCTATTCCAATCCCTAGGGACATGGACAAAGGAGACAAAATCCATCAAATGACTCAAATAGAGAATCTAGCTAACCACCGACACATGCTACCACTGCATGCTTTCCACAACATGCTCATTCAACATACTAATAACAATCTAGGAATTTGATTCACAAATAACACTTCT
This sequence comes from Cunninghamia lanceolata, assembly GCA_027924645.1. Taxonomy (NCBI): domain Eukaryota; kingdom Viridiplantae; phylum Streptophyta; class Pinopsida; order Cupressales; family Cupressaceae; genus Cunninghamia; species Cunninghamia lanceolata. The sequence continues at coordinate 3,691,991 of BSBN01000062.1, forward strand.
CCAACCTAGAGCACACCCTATCTCCATAACACAAAGAATACCTAGGGCCTCCATCAGATTGTTCAAATGATGCCCCTTTAAATAGAAAAGAAGAACATGACAGTTCTCAAACTATCCCTTCCTAATCCGCCAATCCCACGATGGCCAGGATTCCCTCCGGAGGAGCCATCCGTGTTAATCTTAAAAACACCTGGACGAGGAGGAGCTCACCTTCCTTCTCTCTGAATCTTACCCTTAGAGTGGCCCCTTTTCCTGGGCCAGGTAGGCCATAGGCCTCCTTCCACTAACTTCAAATTTTGGGCCACCTGCAACTCCCCACCATCCAACCTAGTAGAAAAATCACACTTTCCTGCTAAAGTCTCTTGGAGCATACTAAGAACCCTCTTCCACACCTGCTGAACCACCAACTGCCTCCCTTGAAAAATTATTTGATTTCTTTCCAGCCATAATTGCCACACAATAAAGAAGGCCCAATATTCCAAGCTACCTTAAGATAAGAGGCCTTATTTGGGGGTCTTCCCAAACTTCTCCAAAAATACACAGAGAAGAGGCATGAACACAACCCTACTTCCAAGCACCCCACCAAAGGTGCCAAATCTCCGTAGCCAAGGGACACTGAAAAACAAATGAGAATTAGTCTTCTTATTGCTATGAAAGAGTAAGAAAATAGGACTTAGAAATCCCCTCTTTCGTAGGTTATCCCAAGTGAGGTAGTGATTACAAGCAACCAACCAAAGGAAAAAGTTACATTTGGGCTACCCAAACTTATTCCAAACAAACTTCCAAGGGGAGATGATCTCCTGAAACTTCTGCCTATCCAACACATGATAACCAAAAGCAACAAAATACACACCTTTTGGGTTTGAATCCCAAGTTGGAGAATTGCACTCCCTCAAGGAACTACGAACTCTACTCGGAAGAATTCAAGCTAACTCCTCTCAATCCACCTATAAACCCCTTCACGGCTACTCAATAGAGTCTTTCCATCTAAAGACCTCCACTAGACCCATAGACTAAGTCAATTTGAAGTGCTCTATAGGACTCCACCCCACATCAAGAAAGAGATTAGACAAAGTTTGTAAGTGAGGAAACTCTGTCATGATAGGTGGATGGCCATCCCATGAGTCATGCCAAAATAACACCTTAGAACCCCTGTTAAAGATCTAGAACAACCCCTGCTTAATTAGGTTGCCCCTCCTTTTGAGAGTACCCCAAACCTTGGATTCTTTACTTGAGAGATTAATCTTAGGATGTAAACACTTTTAACTTCCCCCAAATACTTGTAGTTAGGGATCTTAGCCCAATCCTGATCCTGACAGGTGCACCACCTCCAATACAACTTGGTAGCCAAGGCTTGCCTAGTAAGACTAGCTTACCAAAGACCAAGACCCTCATCTTATTTTGGCCTATAGACAAAATCCCACTTGATCAAACTTCATTTTGAAGAATCGAAATTCCTAGCCCATAAGAATTATCTAGACATAGCATTAAATTCATCAATAAAACTTTCAAGGGAACCCCTTGAATGAAACACTTATAGATGGGAGGAGATTGAATCATTGATTTTAATAAGGTAACCCTCCCAACTGAGGACAACCATTTGCAAGTCCAGTGACTAACCCTCTTATGAAACTTGTCTAGGATTTCCTACGAAAAACCCCTAGACAATGTGCCAACATTAATGGGGATACCAAGATAGACTAGAGGAAGAGTCCCAATCTGAAATCTAAGAATCCCAACAATCTTGTCTTGAATAAGATGAGTATTAGAGAAAAAGATGAAATACTTGTCTTCATTAATCCTCTGACCAAAGGTAGCTAGATAAATATCCAAAGTCTTCCTTAATTTAATCGCTTCATTTACTTTGGCTAAACCCATTAGAGCAATGTCATCAACAAATTATAAGTGAGAGTGAGGAGGTAATTTGTTGCCACAACTCTAGCCTTGGATCAATCCCTAATCTACATGAGATTTATGAGTCTCCATAATCCCTTAGCCAAGAGATTAAACAAGTACAGAGACAAAGGGTCTCCCTGCCGAAGGCCCCTAGAAGCACGAAACAACTTAGTAGGATCACTATTAATAAGAACAGAAAAGGAAGTCGACATAACATAGCTCATGACCTAGTCCACCTATGTAGTAGCAAAACCAAATGCCAACAAGACCTTTCAAAGAAAAGTCTATTTAACATGATCATAAGCTTTGGCCATATCTAGCTTAATGAACATTGCTTTCTCCTTGGACGCTACCTTTGAATGAATAGCCTTCATCACCACAATCACACCATCCTGAATTTGCCTAGCAGCAACAAACCCCCCGTGTTCCTCTAAAAACAACCTATTGAGCCAAGGTTTAAGTCTTTCAGCAATCAACTTCCTAATGATCTTATAAATAACATTACATAGAGCTATTGGCCTAAAAAGATTTAGAGAATTAGCTTCTTCCCTCTTAGGGATAAGAGCCAGAAAAGTAGCACTCAAAGCTTTCAACATCTGCTTGCTCCTGTGTGACTCCCTAACCACCTCCAAAAGATCAAATTTAATAATTTCCCAAAATTCTTGAAAGAATTCAACTGGGAAACCATTCAGTCTAGGGATCTTCCCTCTTTTAAATTAAAAATTCTCTGCAATTCATCCATAGAGATGGCTCTACAAATGGCCTCATTCATCTCATTAGACACAAAAGGAGGAATACACTCCAGAACCAAATTTCTCTCCTTGACAATTAAGGGGGAGTCCTTCGTAAACAAAGAAGAGAAGAATCGAGAATCCTCTTTTGCATTCTCCCACCCAAGAGAAAGTAGAACTCCTTGGGAGGAAACAAAGGAAGAAATTTCATTCCTGTTAGTGTCTGAATCGGTAGAGGGTTTGCTAATTCCAATGCACAGGCAGATTCGGCCACCAAATACGGGAGGTTGAGTGAGCTGCCTCCCCTTCACTTCTGGTTCTGCTGCACCAAGGGGGGTATTCCCTATTAGCTAAAGATTTATCTTTGACTCACCTAATGATAGAAAGATTTAGCTTTACAACAATAGGCAGAATACTCTCACATATGGACCAAGGTTTGAATGATAGATCACAAGTTTGGCAACACTCTTGGACATATCTAACTGGTTGAGAATGAGAGTATGCAGGGGTCCTAATCCTACTCCTACAATGAATAGGTTGGAAAAATGGAATGATTTGTATTAATGTTTGGATGCAAGACAGGGGGTTTTAGATCATAACTACTAATCCAGAAGTAGACCGGTGCCTATCTCAGGGCAAGGAGTCAACTAGACGTATACAAGAGAATGGCTTGCAACTGGCATTCAAATTTCAAGGGGTTAGGACTGTTATTTGCCTTACAAACACCACCCAAGGATAAGTATTTAACTGTCTCTACTTACATACATCCCAACTAACATACAATCTTCTCCATACTCAACCTAAAATAGTTTAATCCACTCCTTGAATGGAAGTTAAAGATTAAGCATGTGATACAAAAATCTATACCCTAGAATTTGAGAAACCCTTAGCAACCAGATTCAAAAGAAGAGAATGCATACAACACATGGAGACAGATAGACAAACACATGCAATAATGCATTTTTCATATAAAATGACAAGAAACTGAACATATGTGCAAGGTGCACTCAAATGCAACTTATAAACTCCAACAGAGATAAAACAGCCAGGAAAATGCTCCGTCTTTCGTTATTTTTCCCCCAAAAAATGCCCAAGTCTTCCACCCTCAAAATGAGTGACATAGTTTGCATTTTATAGCAAGATTGTGTACTCAGCAATAATTTCAAGGCATTTCAAAATTTCTACCAAATACAATGCACCAAGAATGGCACCCAAAATATTGAATGCAGCAGGTGGGATCGGGAGATGTATAGCCACTCAGAGGTTTCCCATTAAAATCAGTAGTTGACTTGTCCATCATCGATCAAACCTCTGCAATTCCACCATTAATAGCCAACTACCCATGGTTTACTGGTTTGCGAGCCCCTGAAGTTCCTTCCTGCTCAAAACGCAACTGCAGACATACAAAACCCCCTGCACCTAAAAATTTGAAGGGTGGCCGTCGATTCCTTCCTATCGCTAAGATCTATAGCATCAAAATGCTTTAAAAAGTCAACAACCAATTAAAACTTGCCATGCAGGTGTCTTCTTCCTATCGTTGACTTTTCTCCCTTCGATTTTGCCTTTTTTGCCTTGTATATGCAAAAGAACATGCATATACAAACAACTGCCTACATACAAGCTGCAGACCCCAAACCATTATGAAGCACAATGAATTTTCTATCGAGTCCAGCTTGCATGTTGATTCCTAGTATAACTCCTTGTCTATTGCATATATACAATATGCAATATACATATAATGCGGATCTCAAATCATTATGAAACAAATTGCAATCGCTTTGAAATCTAGCTTGTATCTCTATTTTCTTGTATATCGGCATATACAATGCCATATACATGCAAGCTGCGGATGCTAGCGCTGAGTTAGCCAAATCTGACTTTTGAATCGGGTTTGGCTTGTATATCGCATATACAATGCAAACATACAAGCCCAAAACATACATTCATCAGACCTGAGCCTTTATTAATTACATTGCAAACCTTTTCGGGTCTAGGCCTTGCATCTCGGGAATGCATGTTCCTTTGTATATTTTGATAGACATTCTGCTTTGTATGTCAAACACATACAAACCCCTTTGTATACCTGTGGGCTCCACCCATTGTATATCGGCTCTTTGCACAATTCCTTTGTATATGGTGAATGCATATCGCATATACATTCTGCTTTGTATACAAGATACAAAGCCCTTTGTATGCGAGGCGGACCCCACCAAATGTATCTCCTACTTTGTATGTTGCCGAATATACAAGACCCCTTGTATCTTTGTAATGTACATGTTTCTTCTTGTATATGCATTGGCCAATGTATCTTCCATTGTATGTGGCGAATGTATATTTGCCTTGTACACCACTCTTTTGTATGTCCGAACATACATTCATCTTTGCACATGCATCGGCCGTCGGGGAGAGTTTAGACTTGGCCGCTGTTATGCATTGTTTGGTCAATGACCCATTCACTATAGCGAATGCATGTGTGCCACCTTGAATATTTTTCATTGTATATAGCTGTTGTATGTCTAAACATACAATGCAATATACATGCAAACCTGATATACAAGTAAGGAATATTCCCAGAATCTACGATAGATTCCCCCAATGTATGTGCACCTTTTTTAAGCCCGATATGGATTACGAAATGCATACAACCAAATTTTTCATTTTTTGAAGGCCGATTGAGATTTTTGACCTGCCAATGCACATTTGACTTGCATGTATATACAAACAGCCTTGTATATACAAAGTGACATGCATACAATAGATTTTTTGCAATTTTTCTACTGAGAAGGCCGAAACATATAGGATTTTTATGAATTTTTACCAAGGGGCCTGCAGATTTAAATGTTTGTGTTATCAAGAAAATTGGATGAAATAAATAAGCATATCAAACCCAATAACACAACGAAATATGCAAATAACAAGATTGAACAAATAAAGCACAAACCTCACAAACCTTGTTATCCTATGGCTTCCATTGTTTGCCTATCTGTTCTTGATCTTGATTGAAGCCCTCAGAAGTGTATACTCCCTTGCTTGTTGAAGATGACAAGAATAGAATGGCTATGATACTTTGTGTGATTGAAGATGAGCTTCACCACACTATTGATGGATGATAGATGATATGGAGATGGGGGTGGCAAAGGTGCGCTTGTGTTTCTACAACATAAGTTTACTCAAACGATGGATATGAAATGAAGAAGAAGAGGGTTGCATTTATAGAAATATGTGAGAGCAGATCAACGGTTGAGAAGAAATACGAAGATCAAAGGTTGAGAATGGTTGAGGAATGTGCACGAATAGAAAGAGGACAAGTGTCCAAGCTCCATTATGCAATAAGGGAGTTAACTGAATTGATTGAATAGTTAATAGAATAGACCAATCAGTTAAGTGAATTGATTGGGGAGTTGACTGAATTGATTGATCAGTGAATTCGAATGATTAATTAGTTAACAGACTTGATTGATGAGTTAACTAATTTTGACTAGAGGATAAATAGGACATGTGGGTGAGAGAATATTAGCTAATTAAATATTTAAAATATTTAATTACATGTGCAACATGGTGAGGTGGAAAAGGTGAGGTGGAAAGGTGAGGTGGATTGATGGGGTGGATTTATGGAATTAGGACTTAGGATAGAGGAATTTATGATTAATTAAATAATTTAGGATTATTTAATTATGTGAGACATTAGAAGAATTTAGGGAATTTAATTAAATAAATTGATTTTATTTAATTATGGGATAAAGAACCAATCAAATAAACTTAGAATATTTATTTAATTGATAGAAGAAACTAAGAATTAAGATAAGTATTAAAATATTTATTTAATTCAGCATGAGCCAATTTTAGGTGTATACATTTTGCCCCTCTTTGATGCAATGCAGTTTACAGCGTTGCTTCAAAGAATAAGAATTTTTCTGACAATGATACATGCCCCAGTTTGCCTCTGGTACAAGTTTGACGATAGGATGCCCCCTCGGGAGATTGGACGGGAAGAAGGCAGAAGGCGTGAGATAGACAATCTCACGAAGAAGAAGGTTAGGTTTGAAGAAAAAGCTGAATGATATGCTATGCAAGATAGGAATGATAACACACACAAGCAAGCAAGCAAGTATGCACAAATGACACAAGAACAATCAAGGTAATGCCCTTGTTGAGTAGTAAACCAAGGATATAGATCGATGATGTCTAGTTTGAGGAATGAAACATGTCGTATAAGACTCCGGGTCTGGTTTCGACAATGTAACATCTTGTCTAAGACATTTGATATGAAAACAATATATGACAGTGTTGTTATGGTGGGGAATGATATATCCCTAGAGCAACACGAAGGATAGTTATGATTGATTGATATGGTTTACGGCAAGATTAGGATCAAGACCACTTATTGCGATTGGATAATTCGACAAGATTGGCTTGACTCGATTGGTATGGATTGAGGATAAATTTGCATTTTGATCACAGCTCAGATTGACAACTACAACTATTGATGAGAGACATGAAGACAAATAGAAATTTGATCGATAGAAGAATGACTTGATAGAAGAAATTACAAGCTTTTGTAAACATTGATTCACTGCATTTTAGATCTTTATTGGATGGGATATGGAGAAATGCAATTGGATACGGTATGGATATGGATATGGATATGAACTGCAATTGGATACGATATGGATATGGATATAGATATTTGTCATCTTGATATAGAAAGTATTTTGAAGTGCTTATTTCATCATTGGGCTTTATTATGTTGTAAGAAAATACAAGCATCTAGGTATAATTAAACCGAGATGACCTGAGTATTACTTACATGGATTTTGATATAGCAAGTTAATATAAGTATCTAGTCAAAATTGAATCTAGATGACCTGAGTACTTGCATTTCAACAGACAAGGATTGCCCTTTTTCATGTTTCAGACCTCGGAGTCCTCAATGATCTTTTTGTTGATCATGTCATTAGAAAAAAGTTGTTACATTACTAAAGTTTAATCCACAAGAAGCAGACAAAGAAAACTATTATGCCCCTATCATAGCATCTCTAGCTCTTGGCATCCTTGAGTAGTATAGGAAGACATAATGACAAAAATCTAAGATGTTGTAAGTTAACCTGTTCACAAAACATTCTTGCATTAGATGTGTCTTTTTGCCATAATTGATATAGAATTAGTTTGAGTGTTTCGGTATGGTGTTTTGATTTGCTTTGGATAGGTTGATGTTCTGCATCAAGACTTTTGTTTGGAAGTGGGCTTTGCTGCGTGTGCTTTACCTGGTGAAAGGGTATGGACACAGACAGATGGACAGATAGATGGCAAGACATGGGATAGATGGGAAGCAGAGCCTTAACGTTAGATACTGATGACAAGGAAACACCACGCATAGGAAGATGGATGGGAGATAAAGAATAGAACGAGTAGGTATGAGGATGGGCAATAGTGGATAGAAGGAAACAAGGATGTGATCTCCAAGGACTAGGTCGCATAAGTATAACATGCCCCATTGTAGGTAGAGTACTTAGGATTTTTCATGACAATGCTAATGATGATAGGAGGATGAGAGGATAATGAAGGATTTGCATGGTTTGGAGGGATAAGGTATGCCAAGAGACATCTAAAACATTTGTCAACATTGTGCCCCCAATCTTTATTAAGACCAAAGAATAGAGGAAAGGAAGATTGGATGGATGGATGGGATAGTATAGGTATGTAATGGATAGAGGATAGGATAGGAAATGGTATGAAAGGAAACTGGTAGAAGAAACATGATCTGCTGATGAGACAAGGTGCCCCCAAGTGTAGGTGACATAGAAGATCAACATACACATGTCGCCTGTTTGCCAGGTTTTCATCATGGTACTTATCCAAGGCACCTGTTTGCCAAGTTTTCACCATTGGACGAAGGGATTTTTCTTTACCTTTTTTCTTTTTTTTCTTCTTTTTTTAAATTTTAAATTTTATTTTTTTTGAAATATTTGGATAGGAGAACATGGATGTGGAAGGGAGAGACTTAGGTATCGAGTTCCATGAAAGGTGACAGTCCCGCTAGATGGATGTTGTCGCATGGACAATGTCAAGTGTTCTCACAGATGTTGGTAGGGGATCACATGAAAGTGATATGGCTTAGGTAGATAGTGGATTACGATGCAAAATATGGAGGGAAGGCTTATGCAAAAGCATGGACCATAGGAATAGGATGAGGAAGATATGTAGGATAATAGTGGAAGGAAGGGAAGATGGAGGTATATGAACATGTTTGTGGGATGGAAGGGAATCATGACCAACGGTTGTACATACCATGATAGACATTGAAGCTAGTGATGGGAAAGTAGTTTAGGAAGCAACAGAGACTTTTACTTGTGGATGAATGACGTAGGCATGTAGGGATCCACATAGACTGAGGATTGTCATGATTTTTGTTCATCATGTGGGATGGAAGAATTTGAGACTTATGGATGGAATGGGAGAAACTGGATGGTTGAGATTCTTGAGAGGTGGATGCCTCATGTATCTTGAGGGCTTTTTTCTTAGGTACCCAAACCATTTTTCTTTTAGATAGTACCTATGGAGGTATGGGCTTGGGTGTAGGTAACTTTTGTGCAGCTTCAGAGGTAATTATTTGTTGGATGTGGACCCACACCTTTTTTAGTTTGGCATATAAGTGTGTGGGTGCATGCAGCTCTGGAGAAAGATGTTTCTTTGAATCTTGGCCTTTGTATCCTAGGTCATGAGGACTCTTAGGATTTTTGACTTTATAGGTAGAGGCATGCAGATTTTTAATGTTGAAGTCCCGTGGGATGGTGGAAGTGGAGTTGGAGGACGTTCTTTGTTTATACAACATGTGCATTTGTTGGCCATGATTGGGATTGTTAGAAGATTCATAGATGGATGAATAAGGTGTTGGAAGAAGTGGTGGTTTAATGTATGGAGGGATATTAGGAGTTGGAAGTAGTGAAGGCAGATTGGATGGTGGAAGGTGTATGGTCACATGCTTTTGATGATTATAGGATGATGGAGGTGGAATGGCGACATATGTTTTGGGGATATGATAGGGTTTGTGATGGAAAGTAGAAGATTTTGAAGGAGTGGAGAAAGTACCAACATCTTGAGATTGTTCACCTTGGGGTATGTATCTGAGGCTATATGAAGGAGGAGGAACATTGACATGGATGGGCTCCAAAATACCTTGTTTGTGAAGGCCTAAGCCTTTACCTTGATAGTTCATATGTTGGAGTATGCGGTGGATAGTGGGATTATGTGTAGGTGGAACATTAGACACAAGTTCCTTATTGGATGGAGAAGATGAGATAGAGGATAATGGTTGTTGGTGTTCTAAGGAGGAACACTCATGAATGAAGGTGGTAAGACCAAGAATTTACGGTGGGGGATTTGGAGCATGGTCGATAATGGATGGTGGAGGAGTATTACTAGTTTGATCTTCTACACTTGCTTGGGAGGCAAGTGTCTCATCAAGGGAAGTGGAAGTTGCTAGATCTGGGGTAGGACTAGATGGGTTTATAGGCTCAGTACCATGGAACACATAAAGTGGGCTAAGAGGATCATCATGGTCTGCTTGATCATAGATAGGCTCTTTATCATAGATGGGGTCTTGATCATGGATAGGATTTAGCGTGATGGGATTAATGTTCTCTTGTATAGGTTCTTCATCAGTGATAATATCTTGATCATAGAAAAGATATAGGTTATGGAGGGGCCGAAATTGGATATCTAGCGCATGCATAGGATCAAGTTGCTCATGGATAGCTTCTTCATCAATGGTAGTATCTTGATCATGGAAAAGATATAGGTTATGCATGGTTAGAAATTAGATCTCTTGCTCATGTATAGGTATAGGATCATTGAAAAGATAAAGGTTATTCAGGGGTCAGATGGGAGTGCTTTGATCTTGGTTTAGACAAGGGGTTGATGTTTCCACATGCTCTAAAGTGTGCTCTTGACATAACTCTTGGGTTGTTTGAATTGAAGTTGAGGTAGAAGACTCTTGGATAAGCTCTTGGGAAACAACATGAAGGTGTTATGGACCTTGACTTTGGTGCATGGTAGAAGGCTCTTTGATAAGCTCAAGGAATTGAGGATCACATGAAGGGGTTGTAGGATTTGACATGTTATTGGAAGCATCTTTTCTAAGGGCAAGGACCGGAATTTGGGGACATGGTTGACTCTCTGGTAGTAGCCCTTGGATCACATCCTTCGTAGGTGAATGGGTAGATGAATGAGGGGATTTAGCTTTCTCCCTAGCTTTTCTCTGGTTGTATAAATCTGGAAAATATTTTTCCCAAAACTGATCGGAGGCTTCTTTGGTTGCCCATTTAGAGTTTGGGGAACTCGATGGCGGTGTTGGTGTAAGACTGGTATGCTTTGGGATATGGATCTTAGTAGATGGTGAAGGAGGACTAGTAGATAGAGTGGTATACGATTTCCAACTTGAGGTGGTGCTTGCCTTGTCATGAGCATCATTAAGACGAGAAAAGGATGTATGAGTTTGGGGTGAGGCATAGCTAGTAATGGCACGTTCAGCTTGCAAGATTGCCATTTCTTGTTGTAAGACTTGGAGTTGTTGAGAAATTGTTATACACTCTTGGGGTGAGGGACCTAAGTTTATTTGCAATTTTAGATATTGAAGTTTTTGACCAATATATTCTAATTGGTTTGCCATTGACACAAGACTAGAAAAGCTTACTAGTTTGGATGTGCAGCAGTAAATGTGTTGTAACAGAGTGCAAATGCGCCACAAGTCAAGACAAATGCGCCAGTCTGGTAATGTTTTGAATGTGCTGCAAAAGGCTTCAAATGTGCTGAAAGTCATAGCAAATGCGATGTAGGTTGTTTCAAATGTGCAATTCTAGTTTTTGCTTGGTTTTTTTGTAGAATTTTGGAACATTTTTCAAGATTTTTCTATTTTTTTATTCGTTTGAAAACTTGGTATTTTTGAGAATTTTGATTTTCAATTATGGCAAAGACACAACAAACACTTAGAAGTTTTCATGATTTGATATTTTGTTATTTTTTTTGTGATTTTTTTTTTGGACTAAAAGGAAAGCAAGTACAACCCTAGGTTTCAAAAGGATTACAGGGGTTTTTGGTATACTAAACAATTGGTTCGTAGTCAAGGCAACCATTCGAGTGGTTACACATGCGACGGCACTACTCTCCATTATGGAGTCTCCCAGCCTCAAAGGGTTACGCCTTAGAGGGTTTTGGGGGAGGTTGGCCGTCAGTGTAACACAGCAGCACTCGTTGCAGGAGGTTTTCACCTCAAGCACATTTATTTGAAGTGGATTGGTAGGGCTTGGCTTTAGCCTATTTCCACTTAGGGTCATTCCCACTTGGACAGGCGTGCATCCAAGGGCAGGCCCCTCTAAAGGTTAAACAGATGGAATAACAAGTCTGGCACTCTAGTCACCTAGTAAAGGGGAGAGCATAAGCCTATTGTCATTTTGAAGACACAGTAAATAGTGGTTTATCCAATCCTAATTAAAATGAGAAAACTATATGCATTAATCTACTTCGGCACACACACAGTTGTTAACATTGAAGTGATTAGGAGATAACAATGATTCTTTCCTTTGCAAGATAGCAATATTCTTAATTGAAAGAGATAGCCATATAGCAATGATCAATGAAACTAAGATAGCAATGGTTTAGTTATCACCCTCCTAGTTAGAAACTATGTGAGATTGCATGCATATTTTTACTTTCCTAATTAGAGTTAGATTAAAATTGTATGCAAGTTGCATGAACAATGGGTTACTCCTTCCTAATTAGAACTAGATAAAAATTGTATGCAAGTTGCATGAACAATAGGTTACTCCATCCTAATTAGAACTAGATGAGAATTGTATGCAAGTTGCATGAAAATGCCTAAATTAGTCCTATTCAACATTTAGTGGAAAAATGATTGTCTTTAGTGGACGTTTTGCACCAAACTAGATTAGTAGTCTCTTGATATCCACCTGTAGTTCACAAAAATAAAAATTTAATCAAGAAGTTTGTACATCAAATGGTTAGGTGAAAAACACATAATCTAGAAAATTTCATGAAAATAGGATTTTTTGACAGAAAAATAGATATGAAAATCAGAATCTACATGAAATTCTATGTTGTTTTAAAAAACAATTCATGAAAATTCGATAAAAATGCCAAAGTTATGGTCATTTGAAGTGTTCAAGGTAAAGTCAACTTTGACTGATTATACCTGTTGAAGTTGACCAAAAAAGGTTGAAGATACCTGGACCACTAAAAAGTAGAGCAAATCATCTTTCTAACAACTATAAATTTGTGAAAATCTAATGTTCCTGCAAGAAGTTATGCCCAAAAGAAAAAAAAATGCCTATTTTGCCCTCATGAACATTTGTATATTTAAAAAAAAAAAAAAAATTAAATGAACAAAACAAAAGAAAGATTATTATTTTTCTAATATTAAAATTAAAAAAAAATAAATTATAATATTTAAAAAAAATATATAACCTAAACCTAATTGTTTTGTTAACCTAAATTTTTTTTTAGTTTTATTTTTTTATATTGTTTGACTATGTTTTTTGTTTTATATTTTTTTTTTTGTGTGTGTAGGTGTAGGGTGGAGGAGTAGCGGAGGTCGAGCTGAGAGGTGGCTGGGCAGTGGTGGCAAAGTGGAGGATCCATAGGGGGTGGGCGTATAGAGGGCGGCGGGGATGGGGAACGGGAGGCGTGGCAGAGCAGTGGCAGGATACGGGAAGCGGGGAAGGGAGGGACGAGGGTGACGGTTTAGGGATGGCGGAGGTTTTTTGGGAGCAGAAGCGGGGAAGGAGGGAGGGAGGGAGTAGGGGAGAGGGGTGTCGAGGGTCGGGGGGGAGGGTTTAGGACAGGGGCGGAGCTGGGGAGTCAGGTTGGGAGTGGTTAGGGGAGCGGGGGTCTGGGGGAGGCCAAGGGGAAGGGTAGGCAGGGGGGAAGGGGTGTCAGGAGTAGCTACGGGTTTAGGGGTTTTACGAGGGTAGAGGGAGAGGAAGGCAGAGGGGGGGCTAGGAGGGAGGTTAGGGCTGGGGGGAAGCGGTGGTTTGGGGGAGGGGTGTCGAGGGGACCGGGGTGTGTGCAGGGTCTGTGTGCCTTGCAAATTTTTTTAAAAAATTCATTCTTTTTTTTTGTTTTGTTTTTAATTTTTTTTTATTGTTTTTTCTTAAATTTTTTATTTTATTTTATTTTTTGCTGTATTTTTTTTAAGACTGTGTGATTTTTTTAGTTTTTTTTAGTTTTTAAAAATAGAATAGATAAATAAATTTAATTCTAAATACTGTCTACAAAATTTTTTATTTTTTATTTTGGATTGTTTTATTTATTTATTTTTTTGCAAAAATAAGATGAAAAGTAAAAAAATTTCAAAAAATTGCAAGTAACAAAAACTAAACAAATTATATGTTATTTCTTACCTCCGAGACCATCCGGACTCAATGGTGAGCTCAGTTTGTGTGTAGGAGGCTGTTTGTGAAAGGTGATTCCTGAAGTCTACCTGAAACACACTTGAGTCTACAACAAAAACCTCTAAAACAAACACTCACAAATAAGAAGGGTCAGATCACGGTGGGTGCCAGAATGTTATCAGGGAAATTGGATGAAATAAATAAGCATATAAAACCCAATAACACAATGAAATATGTAAATAACAAGATTGAACAAATAAAGCACAAACCTCACAAACCTTGTTATCCTATAGCTTCCATTGTTCACCTATCTATTCTTGATCTTGATTGTAATGAAGCCCTCAGAAGCGTATACTCCCTTGCTTGTTGAAGATGACAAGAATAGAATGGCTATGATACTTTGTGTGATTGAAGATGAGCTTCAACACAATATTGATGGCTGATAGATGATATGGAGATGGGGGTGGCAAAGGCACGCTTGTGTTTCTACAGCATAAGTTTACTTAAACAATGGATATGAAATGAAGAAGAAGAGGGTTGCATTTATAGAAATATGTGAGAGCAGATCAACGGTTGAGAAGAAATACAAAGATCAAATGTTGAGAATGGTTGAGGAGTGTGCGCGAATAGAAAGAGGACAAGTGTCCAAGCTCCATTATGCAATAGGGGAGTTAACTGAATTGATTGAATAGTTAACAAAATAGACCAATCAGTTAAGTGAATTGATTGGGGAGTTGACTGAATTGATTGATCAGTGAACTCGAATGATTAATTAGTTAACAGACTTGAATGATGAGTTAACTAATTTTGACTAGAGGATAAATAAGACATGTGGGTGAGGGAATATTAGCTAATTAAATATTTAAAATATTTAATTACATGTGCAACATGGTGAGGTGGAAAAGGTGAGGTAGATTGATGAGGTGGATTTATGGAATTAGGACTTAGGATAGAGGAATTTATGATTAATTAAATAATTTAGGATTATTTAATTATTTGAGACATTAGAAGAATTTAGGGAATTTAATTAAATAAATTGATTTTATTTAATTATGGGATAATGAACCAATCAAATAAACTTAGAATATTTATTTAATTGACAGAAAAAACCAAGAATTAAGATAAATATTAAAATATTTATTTAATTCAGCATGAGCCAATTTTAGGTGTATACAGTTTGAAACCTGAATATTCATGTAGGCACCAACACTTCCCATGCCTCCTGTCTTTGACAACATTATGAAAGAAAGAGGTATTTCTATTGCCTTCTTGGAGACAGCCAATCCTTGACTTTTGCTTCCAAAAAATTTCCTCATGCAATTCCCATTCTACTAACTCCTTTAAAGCTTCTATTTCGTCCCTGAGATTCTCCCTAGTGAGACCAAAATTTCTAATCTAGCAAGTAATAAGATCCAAATGGGATTGAGAAGATGCCTTATCCTAAAAAAATTACCAAATAGTGTATGTTCCAAAGTCTTAAGATGAAACTTCACCTGTATTGAAAGCTCTTGACAAAAGAGTACATAGAAGTACCAAAAGATAACTTTGCTTCACTCCACCAACCAACCATAAACTCTTGAAGAGAAGGTTCTCTGAGCCACAACAGTTGAAACTTAAAGGAAGGATTCTTAGTTGATCCAAATAAGGAGATTGAAAGTTTAACAGGCCAATGATCCAATCCCTGCCAATCCAAAGTCTTAGAACTTGTAGCCCAATTACTACCAATCCAGAAGCTAGAAACCAAAAACCTATCCATCCTTTCTGAGATATAATCTTCCCCACATCTTGTATTGCTCCAAGTAAACAAACCATTGGAGGGCTTAACATCCACAAGGTTTAGGCCAGAAATATTATCTCTAAACATCGTAGAAGAAGGATCCAATATACCCAATCCCCCCTTCTTCTCATCCAAACTAACAATTGCATTAAAATCCCCATCCATAATCCATGGAAACAAAGGGGCTAAGGGCCTAACACAACAAGTATGAGACTAGAGAGAAAGCTTTCCCTGAGCATCAACCAGAGCATACACATTGGTGAAAAGAATAGTCTATCCTAATTCAAAACTAGTCACAACCATCGACAAAGATAATCTACTAGAGATCCATGAGAGAGGAGAGACATTACACGGGTCCAATAAGCAAACAACTCCACCAAAAATACCTTAGGCCCCAATACACTACCATTGACCTCTAACCCATAAACTAGAGGCTATGTTGGACATACCTTCCACTGACAACTTCGATTCTTGAATGAAAACCAAATCAGGAGAATGAACATGAATCGACTCATGAACAACCTTTTATCTAGGGATGTTGTTCAACCCCCTTATATTGCATGAAAGCACTATCATTTATGAGAAGCAACAAAGTGGGTATCAATGTTTTTAACTGACCCTATTTCCACCAAATTCTCACGTATCAACTTAACTTTCTCCTGATTTTTCTTCCAACCCATCTTAGGGGGCATATCTCTAGAAGCCTTTTTGAGGTTCTTTTGTTGTATCCCAAGGGAGGTTTGGGCACTGCAAACTACCTAAGTAGATTGAGATGACTTTGCCAAAGGCATGCTTGAGGGTACTTGACTCAAACCTACTCCCACCACTACTACCTCAGTAGGCACTATTGGAACCTAATCTATTTCCATCTATGAACCTATAATCACTTCCTAAATGTTATCACAAAATACAACCTCCTTTAAGCCTTCCTGAGCTAACCCCATGGGTCCTATCCCTTCATGTAGCTCCTCTGTGATCATCCCCTATTGATGGACTCAATGCCTAAGGCATCAAAATGGTTGAACAATCCATATGTATGCCTTATCTTTGAGAGTCCTCTTCTGGCCTCTACCTTTATTACATGGCTTTACATAAATAAACCCCTCCTTATCTATCTCACCTATTCAAGAAAGGGATTTCCTCTTATCTATCCTAGGAGTAAGCTGAGAGGGCTTATCAGACTGGATCCCTACGCAATTAATAATCCAACTGTTGAGTCCAGGAGAAAGATCCTAACTAAATTTCTAGAGAATCTGGCAAAGGATTATTTATATTAATTTCAACACAAATGCAGGAAAAAGAAATTAGCTTTTTATCTAGCATCTGTTATGAAGGGCTCATTGGCTTTCCCAACATCATCGCAACCATATGAAGAATATCTTTCCTCCAGAATTCTAGCGGGAACCAAGGAAGATGAAACCCACACTAAGATCTTGGAAGGGAGCTCCTCTGTCGAATTAAATCCTACATACTAAGGCTTAATAAAAAGCCCAATCTAATTATGGAAGTACGAGACCCCTCAAAGGCCTTAATGTGATCTGACTAATTTGAGAACACCACTAGAAAATAATTATTTACCACCAGCATTGTCTCCAGATCCCCTTTAGGATTCTAGGTACTTCTTACCCAGGATTCGATGAAGGGCAACAAAACACAAAACCCCATAAACTTGTAGATTAAGGCATAATTTACCAGATACATCACATCCTCCTTCATAGACTCTAGCTGAATCACTAAGATTGGCCTTTCGTAGCTCCTCTCAAGGCATACATTCACCTTGGAAACTCGAGAGCCACCAAAAAGAGTAGCACACACTCGATTGAAAACCTGAGTCATCTTCGATGAAGAGGGTTCCTCTCTATTAAGAATCTCTCGAAAAGAAGCCCTGGGCCCAATAGGTGAATCTGTGCCAAACCCCATGGCCAAGTAGGGATGATTCCTTAGGCTGACCCATGCACTAGAAAACAAAAATCACCACAAAGAAGAAACACTGATACAAAGTTGTGGAAACCCACCACAATATTCTACCCACATAAACCCCAAATAACACACCCAAACCCCCTAGAAATACAATAAACTCCACCAAATCTCTATAGTCCCCAACGAATCTGAACAACACCCCATAACTCTTAGCAAACACAAAACAAGAGGAGATAGATTGTGGCTAGGGCATTGCTCAAGCGTACCCTAGTGCGTACAAACTCTCCTCTCGTGATGCCATCCAAAATAGTTCATATTATATTTCCAATTCTAAGACCAGATAGGGAAACTTTAATATGGGTTGATGATTTGATGTCCTTAGCTATCCAACTAGTCATTCCACTAAAAAATTAATGATTTCATTTTGAAGATCTAATTTCTTAACTACCCAACCTATCAATCTACTAGACAGTTGCAATTGAAATTACTTCATCTATAAATTTGTTTGGTAGATAGTTATTGTTCATTAATACTTTGCAAGTTTCTGACCTTTTTACTAGCAATCCCCGTATAATTTGATTATCCACCACCACTTAGTTCTCATCAAACATAGTCGCCTACACTAGCAATAGCAAACTCCCCCATATGCTTCTAAAAATCTAGTGATCGACATTTTTTTTCTTATATATTTACACTTCAACAAAAAAAACAAATATTATTATAAGTGTGGGTTTTCTTTTTGTGGGTTTTGGTTTTATACCAATTGAGTGAGTGAGATGGAGTGAGTGATGGTGTTCACCACATAGCCCAGTCCCTTTAGTATGAGTGTTTTGATTTGTCTGCAAGAGAAAGGCGGACCTAGGCTCCTATAGATGAATCCTTTGTTCAAAGAAATACGTGTCCTCAACCCATGTGTAAGTCTCTTGTAATTCATCAATATGCAAGTCCACAAAATATTATTTTATTTGTCTAAAAACCATTTTTGGTTCACCAAAAATTGAAGAATCTAGAAAAGGCAATGTAAATAGGTATAGAAAGTATAGAGACACAGGCTTACTTCAACTCGCATTCAGAACAAGGGTAAAATTCATTAAATGTGCAAGTCATATCTGGCATGCTCTTTATAGATGTTAATGATGATTATTATTATTAAATTAAATGTGCAAGTCATACATGTCATGCTCTTTATAGATATTAATGATGATTATTGTTATTATAAGCTACATCAAGATTTGCCAACCCGTCACATGATATTGGGATTAAATTACGGGGCTACGGAGGCAAGGGATGACAATACTAGTTGAGACATTGGCTTAGGAATACAATATCATTCTAGCTTCAATCAAATAATTCTAAAGGTTTTTGTGATATGTAGTTGGTCTCATGCTCCACATCAAACTTTCCTACTCTAATGGCTTAGTGATAAAGTTTACATAATACCCACTAGCTATTGGATTACCTTCCCATCAAGCACTATTGAATGAGGGGTTGCATTGAAGGTTCAAGGCTCCATTAATTGATGAGCTTGATTTTGATATGAGGCACCATTTCTTAAATGGTTATGCTATTGCATATGGTTATGGCTACATAGAATTTCTTCTTTATATGCTATGCCTTTTTGGCATGGGCTCTATTGGGTGATTTAAGAGATTCTAATTCTTGCTTTGGCTATTGCCCCATGCTCATGATGGTTGTAGTTGTTGTTAGTGTATATATAATTCATAGATTTGTATACTCTTAGGCATAAGCCTACATAGTGTTGGGATAAGGTGCCATTAACCCTGTAAATCCCAATATTATATTTATTCCATGTATTATTTGTAATTTGTAATTACCCATAAGGGATGTACAAGTTTCACCAGCAGCAGTAAAAATTAATTACCGAGGGCAGTAATTACGGAGTTACTACATTGGTAAGTTCCGAAGTTACCAACGGTAATTATGGAGCAATATTTTACAGTTGGTAATTGTAAATATCAAGAGTAATTGAGGGTAGGCACCACCTTGGAGGAATCAGCTATTTTTGGCATGTATGACACACATCGTAAAGTTGTTGAGTGCATGTAAGAGAATCTATGACAACTGCAAGTTGTCATAAGATTCTATGACAATGTGACAACTTATGATGGATAATTATTAATTGTAAGTTGCTATTCTTGGCTCTAGGCGTCCATATTGGGAAGATGCTATTTGGGCATGTTATGACAAAATCTATGATGGTTATGACAGTATTTACTACCTCATAAGAGTCTATTCTTATCCATGGACACCCAATGTTGCATAGTTGACTCTTGACAAGTGTCATGAGCTTGTAAGAAGTCATTGAATGTTGCATGATGAAGATTCCTAAGTGAGAGAAAATGGACACCTTGTTTTAGGAGTAAAATACTTCTATAAGTACAATGCCATGTATGTGTTACATATCTCAGTTTACAGGTACACAGATGTTGTTGGATTGAAGAGTGAAGAGGATATTGGAAATGGATGTATTGTAATCTTGTTTTGAAGATAATACAATTTGGCCATCTCTTCTTGGTGGAGTTTTTTCCCGCAAGGGTTTCTCCACGTAAATGTTGTGCTATGTGTTTATTCTTCGGATCTATTGTTACCTTGTGTTGTGAGATCCTGCATTCTTATGTTGCTGATTTGTGCCTCTTTGTTGCGACTATCTTCTAGTGATGTTATTGTTGTTCTAAGTTCATCTAAGGTGATTTTATCAAGCATGTTAGAGTGGCTGATTTTAGCATCATAATGAAGCTGAATCTCTTCATGGTGTATACTAGGGAAAATTTCATTATTTAGCAAATCAAGATAAAAACCCAGATACCTTCAAGAAATTTGATCAAAGTGATTAAAAAAACACATGCAATGAAAACAAAATCACTCAAATACTTGAATTCCTTAGTGCAATTGTGGATTGTTGATTGCTCATGTTTCGTAGGACAACGACGAAGATGAAGATTGATAGATGAGAGAAAGATAGATAGAGGTTGATGGATGAGGCAGAATTTTGGCAGAGTGTCAGTGCTTCAAAGATTCATCCATGAGAAATGGCATGAAAATGGGTTAATTTATAGGCAAGATGAGAAAATGGAAGGATAAAGTTTCCAATTTGTAAGTGATGGTGAAATGGAAAGTTGCTTTGTGCAACTTGAAAAAGGAAATGGAAAGTGGGTGAGTTCACTCAAGAGATAATTTAGAAGGTGAGTGAAATGAGTGGAGTTATGAGTGGAGAAGAAATTGGTAAGTGGATCAAGTTAACTTGAGAGGAAATTAGAAGGTAGGTAAATAATTTTCATAATTTAATATTATTTAAATTATGAGGAATATGAGGATAAAATGATAAATTAAATAAAATATTTATTTCATTTAATTTAAGAGGAAAGTGGACCAAATAAATAAATTAAATTTATTTATTTAATGATAGTGAAGGATAGGATTAAATTAAATAAATGTTGAATTTATTTAATTTAAAAGAGGAAATGCTAGTTAGGATAGCGAAGGGCTAGTTTAGGGCAAAGATGCTACAAGATGCCTAGGTTAGGTGATGAAGAAGGGTGCCTAGTGCAAAAATGTTACAAGATGCCTAAGTGATGCAATGTTATGACAAGTGGACATTTTTGGGTGTCTATAGTTTGCCCCTCTTTGAGATGATGTTTGAGATGATGAGATTTGTGTCGAGTAACATCATTTCAAAGAACCTAAGGTATGGATAGAAGAAAAAGATGAGGAAGGAAAGATAGGATGATAATGACCACTTGAGAGGATAGGCAGGTTGGACAAACATGGGTGGGCTCTCGAAATGAACTGGATTGGCCAAGGAAGAAAGATGGGGAAATGGAGGAAAGAGATGAAGGATATGTTATACTACAATGAAAGTGACCAACCATATGTTTGCTATAGCGCGAGACGTTATGCACCAAGGTATAAGGACCAAGGTGGTGATGTGTCTCATGCCCCAGCATAATACAACCTTGTCTAGAACACAAGATATGAATATTAGCTGGGAAGATACTAATGCAAATGCAAGATAAAAAGATAACACACACAAGAAAGCAAGCAAGCATGCACAAATGATTCAAAAATAAACAAGGTATTGCCCCTATCAAGCTGTAAACCAGAGATTAATTGCTGATTGATTGATGATGAGGATAGTGTTGTCATGGCAGGGAACGATGTATCCCTAGATCAACACAAGGATGATTGATGATTGATGGATGTGGCTTACGACAAGGCTAGGATCAAGACCATTAATTACGATTGGATAATTTGACAAGCTTGATTAACTTGATTGGTATGGATAAATGATGACTTGCATTTGAGTTTATTGCTGATGAGATTGATTGGAAGAAGTGATGGAATAATTGATTAGAATGATTGATTGGAAGATTTGATTTCAAAGATAGATGAGAGAAGAAAGACGAATATCGTCTATGTCTAAATCTGGGCACTTCCTTTGTACTCTAGACTGCCTACATACCTGTGTCCATGGGATCAAGGCACGTAACGATAGATATGACATGTACTTCTGATTGGTGTTTTATTGATGGGGATGATGAAAGTTGATGAATTGATGTGATTCAGTTATAGATTGATTGGGATTGATTTGATTTGATTTGATATATGATGTTGATGTGATTTTGATTGTTTGAGGGATTGGATTGATTTGATGATTGAATTTGATGACTAGACTAATGATGTGATGGATTAATGATTCAAGGAAGTGATTTGATTGTGATTGATTTTCTTTGATTTGATAGGGTTGATTGGATTTGTTTTGATGATGTAATTTTGATGTGATGGATTGATTGATAGATTGGGATTGACTGGGATTTTTGATGGATTGATTTTAATGATTGAATTTGATGAGTGGATTTGAACTGCTTGGATGTTTGATGATTGATTTGAGTGGTTTGATTGATTGAATTGGATTGATGTGATGTTGATGATTGGATTCAATGATTGGATGATTTGATGATTGGACTCGATGATGTGATTGGCTTTGTTTTGACTGATGATCTAATTGGGTGAACTGGATTTTATGATTTTTTTGTATTTTTGGGAATATTTAATTTTTATGTATTTTTTCAAGACTTTTTGTAATTTTTTGGTATTTTTTAAGGACTTTTTGTAATTTTTTGGTATTTTTTCAGGGCTTTTTATGATTTTTTTGAATTTTTAAATGTTTTGGGATGTCAATGGATTTACAATTTGGTGTTCTTTGTGCTAGATACCAATTACAAGGGAGAACCAAGTCTAGGTGCAAGGATGAATGTAGGATGGATAAAAAAATGGATAGGTGATAGTGGATGGGATGGATGACTCGTGATAAATGGAAGGATAAGGGGATAAGTGACATCAGATGTATGCATAAGAAAGAAAGGATGTGATCTCAAAGGCTATATCACATCAGAATAACATGCCCCATTCTAGATAGTATGCTTGGGATTTTTCATCACAATGCTTATGACAATAGGACTTATAATAGGATTAGGTTTGCGGGATAATGATAGGATGATAGGATGGATTAGAAGGGATAAGGTACATCAAGATTTTTTTCCAAGCATGTTTCAACATTTTGCCCCCAATCTTTATCAAGATCAAAAGGAGGAAAGGGAAGATGCATGGATGGATAGACTACAATGGGATAGGTATGTGTATGTAGATGGATAAGGATGGTAGAATAAGATATGGCAAGATAGGTTGAAAATGATATGGTGTAGGTGACATAGAAGATCAGCTTACACATGACGCTTATTTGCCAAGTTTTCATCATGGTACTTATCCAGGGCACTTGTTTGCCAAGTTTTCACTGTTGGACGAAGGGATTTTTCTTTTTTTTTTGTTTTTTTTTGTTTTTCTTTTTTTTATAGGATATACAGATGAAAGGGACTCAAGTGTCTGGTTCCATTGTAGTCCTACTAGAAGGATGTTGTCACATGAACCATGTCAAGTGTGCTCAGAGATGTTGGTAGGGGATTGCATGAAAGATGGACTAGGTAGATGGTGGATTATGAAAGGTGTGATAATAGATAATGGATCATGATATGAATTATTGATGACTTATGGATGTAGGGTTTATGCAAAAGCATGAACCATAGGGAAGTGATGAGGAAGATATGTAGGATAATGGATGATAGGTAGGGAGATGGAGGTATGTGGAATTGTGGGATGGAAGGGAACCATGACCAACGGCTGCACACACCGTGATAAATGTTGAAGCCTTTAGTTGGATGGTGGGGTAGGAAGCAATGGAGATGTTTGTTTAGGAGATGGATGATGTAAGCATTTGGGGACCCACATAGACTTAGTATTTTTCAGATTTTTACTTTGCTTGTGGGATGGAGGGTTTTACTTCTTTTGGATGGAATGGGATTCTTGAGAGGTGGATGCCTCATTTGACTTGATGGATCTTTGCTTAGGGACCCACACCTTTTTCAAATTTTCTTTGAGGTGGGTGGTTGTATGCATCTTTAGAGATGGATTTGAAGTAATTTCTTGTTTCTTGGGGACCCACACCTTTCTCATTTTTTCTTTGAGGTGTGTGGGTGTATGTAGCTTTAGAGATGGATTATTCTTTGACTTTTTGCATTGGTACCCTAAGGCATGAGGACCCTTAGTATTTTTTTCTTTATAAGTAGAGGCATCCAAAGTTTTGCTTTTGAATCCCATGGGGTGGATGGAAGTGGGGTTGGTGGAAGCTCCATGTTTAGACAATGTGTGCAATTGTTTGTCACGTTTAGGGTTTTTAGAGGACTTATGGATGGATGGATAAGGTGTTGGAAGTAGTGGAGGTAGATTTGAAGGTGGGATGTTGGGAGTTGGAAGAAACGGAGGAAAATTGGATGGAAGAAGGTGTACAGTCACATGCTTTTGCGATTTATAAGATGAGGAAGGCGGAATGGCAACATATGATTTAAGTGTATGATGGGATGTGAGATGGAAAGTGGTGGACTTAGGATGGATGGATGGATTACCAACATCATTAGATTGTTGTCCTTGGGGTGTCCATCCAAGGCCAAATGAGCATGGAGGGACCTTGACATGGATCGGCTCCAAAATTCCTTGTTCAAGAAGGCCTAAGCCTTTACCTTGATAGTTCATGTTTTGGAGGATGCCGTTGATAATGGGACTAGTTGCATGTGGAACACTAGACACGAGTTCCTTATTGGATGGAGAAGGTGAAATAGAGGATAATGCTTGGTGGTGTTGTAAGGAGGAACACTCATGGATAAAGGTGGATAGACAAATAGGACATGATGGTGGAGTTGGAACATGATCAACAATGGATGTGGATGGATCATTAAGATCTTGCTTATGTTCATAATGATCCAAGGTAGTTGTTTGATCTTCTATCCTTATGTGCTCTTAGGAGGCACATGTCTCATTATGAGAAGTGGAAGTTGTCTCAATAGAGATAGATGGAGGATGGATAGGAGTAATTTGGATGTCTTGCTCATGGATGGGTATGGGATTATGAATAAGATCAAGGTGCTCATGGATAGCTTCTTCATAGGTAAGTTCATCTTGATCATGGAAGAGGTAAATGTTATGGATGGGTAGCATGAGTGGAATGTAAGGGATTTGATCTTGACTCAGATTAGGGACTAATGTTTTCACATACTTAGGATCATGCTCTTGATAGACCTCTTGGATTGTTTGTGTGGAAGTGGATGACTCTTAGATAGGCTTTTGGTCAACAACATGAGGGTATGATAGGTCTTGATGTAGACTCATGGGAGAAGTCTTTTCAATAAGCTCAATGGTTTGTGGATCACATGGTGGAGTTGGAGGAATAAGCAAGGTATTGGGAGAATCTGTGATAGGCTCATGAATGGGACTTCGATGATCTGGCAATGATTTATTCCTTGCTAATAGCCAGTGGCTCTGCAAGTGTATGGGTGGATGGATAATAGATGGGATGGATAATGATGGTGGAAGTTGAAGACTTTGGATTAGGACTTGTGGGATGGATAATGGGATTAGCTAGGCTAGGACTTGGGCTAGATGGAAGGATATGGGGATTAGATGGATTGGTTTTATCTAACCCAATCTTACCACAATCTTCTAGGTTCTTGATCAATCTTTTGAATTGTTTACAAGTGGATATGAGATGGCCCTTACACCTATGGTATGCATAGTATTCATCATCTTTATGCCAATGGGGTTTAAAGTGGATTTCTTCAAAGGATGTAATCGGTGGCAGCTCAATTAGATTTTCTTGGACCAATTGTTGTAGGGTCATCTCTAAGGGATCTTTTAGTGGAGGGCTTCATGGATTAGAAGGTTGACATGAATGTGCTGGGAGAGGACTAGTTGACTCATGTGTTGGAATGTGATCAGATGGTGATGGGGGATGTTCGTAGGATGCTTTCTCTAGGTTGGTGCCTCCCTCGTCAAAGTGTATTAAGTCTTGCTGCAAAGGCGAGCTTAGGGATACTTGATTTATGTACAAATAGCCACTTGGATTTACATATTCATGTTGTGGGGGCCATTGATAGTCTTGTGAATGTGTTTGATGAAGAGATGACATGGTAGGATGTGTAGGTAAAAGATCTTGGGATATGGGTTGATCTACATAATGGTAGATATTGGAAGAAGACGGATAGGTTGATGTGGCATTGTTATGGGAAGGTATATGATAAGGTGATGTGGAAATGATTTGAAATGTGGATGGATTAGGTTGATAAGGAATAAGACAAGGTGATGTGGAATTTTTATGATATGTGGATAGGTTAGATTGGTGTGAAATGGAAGGGGATGCCACATATGAAGGAGATGGAATTGGTTGGTGTTGAATGGATAAGGAATGATGATATATTTGTTGGGTTTGACATGTGTCTAGGAGGTATTGGGCCTATGCTATAAGATGTTGCATGTGAGGTGATTGGCCTCTTGAAGTTGAAGTTGTAGAATTATGCGATGGGCCCTCTGAATCATTTGTTGGCTTAGGGGTTTTGGTGCTTGGTGAAGGATGTGAATGATCTCTTGCAATATGTCCTCTAAGGTTGGCATGGTGTAGGATGAATGATGTGGATTGGACTTATGCAACAAAGTCAAGACTCTTGGATTAATTGGTTTTCTCGATTGACTGATTGGATGGGCTTGGTTGATTAATTGGATTGGTTTGATAAGTTGGTTGATTGGATAAGATTATCTCCCAAGAGATAGACTCATGAACTCAAGGGTAGACAAGGTTGGTTGATAATGCTGCTATGATCAAATGCTAGATAAGGACCAAAGCTAAAGGACAAGGTTGGTTGATTGGATCAATGATGGATAGTTGATGTAGAGTCTCAAAAAGGATGTAGGGCTCAAGAAGTCCAATGATATGATATGGTCAAACTGGATGGGACAGTGTAGAATGATGTGGTTAGATGACTTGGGTTGATCAGGATGGGGTTGATCAGATGACCAGGATGATAGGGTTATAAGGATTGAATGAAATGTAATGATTGGGAAATGTGTTATGACAAGTGGATTGAGGATGACATGGCAGTATCAAACACAAGATCGCACATACACATGCATGCACACCAAGCACAATGATCAATGTGTACACCCTAGGCTAGGCAAGGATAGTATTTGTTGGATCCCCTTACCATGCCTATTCAAAGAAGATAGCTTTAGGAACTTGGTAGCACTGGTTCCCCTCCACGGCACTCACTTCTCATGCATACCAAGATCCAAGTTTCCTAAGGCTCGTCCCTCCACCAAACCTTAGAATTGTCCCTTCTATCTCTACTAAGAATCACGTGAATCATGGCGGCTTCAAAGGTCTGACCTTCTACACCAACAAATAGAGGGTTTTTGACCACTAAGACATGGTTTTTAGTTTAGATTTCCGTTTGGGTGGCTATACATGTGACAACACTACTCTATGTTATGGAGTCTCCCAGCCCAAAGAGGTTACACTCTATGGGGTTTTGGGGGAGGTTGGCTATCTGTATAGAATATCAGACCTATTGTTTGTGACTTTTGTCACAAACGTATTATTTATTAAGCAGATTGGAATGGCCTGGCTTTGACCTGTTTCCACCTAGGTCATCCCCTTCTCACAATGGGAAGGTAGGCCCACCTAGAGATAGCAACACGTTCTCTTACACCCCAAATCCATTAGTTAGGTAGGGGGAGAGGATACTTGTATTGCTAAATCAGGTGACAATCATACTCAGACAAGCAAGAAAAGAAAATGAAAAACAAGCACGATGAAGACAAAGTTCATTTTAATGCCCATAACCCAATGTGCCTATTTTTAGTGATCAAACATGTTCTTTGACCATTCATATCTACATAAAACACATCAGTAGTTGCTTGTCACCATTCTTGGACACATGATTTTAGTCAAGTTGCTCCAAGAAATGATCAATTTTCCAAAAAAACCCTAAGCCTATGAAGCAGAAACCAAATGCGTATAAGAATAACCAGAGGCAACTTTCTATAATTCAAATGTGGATAGGATCTTACCAACTGTGATTACCAATCACTCAAATGCTAGCTGCAATCATGCAAATGCAATTTACTGTTGTTCAGATGTGAGTTTCTATTGATCAAATGCGCTTTTCACCTGCAAAAATAGAAAAGACCCTAATACAACCAGATGCGACTAGATACAACCAAAGGCAATTTGTTTTTGACCATATGTGACTAGAAAAACCAAAGGTGATTTGTTTTTGACCATATGCACATGAAAAAAACCAAAGACAATTTGTTTTTGACCATATGCACATGAAAAAACCAAAGGCTATTTTTTTTTATCATATGCACATGAAAAAAACCAAAGGTGATTTGTTTTTGACCACATGTGCATGGAAAAATCAAAGGCAATTTTTTGTAGATCCAAATGCTATTTTCTTCACCAGATGCACATTTTTTCATGAAAAATAGAGAAATTTATACTTGTTTTTCATGGAAATGGCCCCCCCAAACGCAATGGTGAGGTTGTTTTGAGCCTAGGAGGTCATCTTTGATAGGAAAATGCAAAACTTGCAATATGAGGGTTAGAAAACATGCAAATTTTTAAAGCAAAAACTTGCAAACACTAGTGATTTGGTCCCACCAGGCGTGCCAGAATGTATACCAGGGAAAATTTCATCATTTAACAAATCAAGATAAAAACCTAGATACCTTTAAGAAATTTGATCAAAGTGATTAAAAAAACACATGCAATGAAAACAAAATCACTTAGATACTTTAATTCCTTGGTGCAATTGTGGATTGTTGATTGCTCATGTTTCGTAGCACAATGACGAAGATGAAGATTGATAGATGAGAGAAAGATATGTAGAGGTTGATGGATGAGGCAGAATTTTGGCAGAGTGTCAGTGCTTCAAAGATTCATCCATGAGAAATGGCATGAAAATGGGTTAATTTATAGGCAAGATGAGAAAATGGAAGGATAAAGTTTCCAATTTGCAAGTGATGGTGAAATGGAAAGTTGCTTTGTGCAACTTGAAAAAGGAAATGGAAAGTGGGTGAGTTTACTCAAGAGATAATTTAGAAGGTGAGTGAAATGAGTGGAGTGATGAGTGGAGAAGAAATTGGTAAGTGGATCAAGTTAACTTGAGAGGAAATAAGAAGGTACAGGTAAATAATTTTCATAATTTAATATTATTTAAATTATGAGGAATATGAGGATAAAATGATAAATTAAATAAAAAAATTATTTCATTTAATTTAAGAGGAAAGTGGACCAAATAAATAAATAAAATTTATTTATTTAATGATAGTGAAGGATAGGATTAAATTAAATAAATGTTGAATTTATTTAATTTAAAAGAGGAAATGCTAGTTAGGATAGCGAAGGGGTAGTTTAGGACAAAGATGCTACAAGATGCCTAGGTTAGGTGATGAAGAAGGGTGCCTAGGGCAAAAATGTTACAAGATGCCTAAGTGATGCAACGTTATAACAAGTGGACATTTTTTGGGTGTCTACACATGGTATTTAAAGGATTAAGCAAACTTATTTTCAGATTTACATACAATTTTCAGATTTCTATTTTGTAGTAGTCAAAGCCTTGTATCTCACCAATTGGTATCATATCATAGTGATTTGATGATTAACAATTGGATTAGAGATTGTTTGTTTATTCCAACACTTAGGTGAGCCTTTTTACAACATTGACACATGTCTCATTGAGGTGTCAAGGTTGTTAGGCAGTTAGGAGAGGGGTCATCAAGTTTCCCACTAAACTAGCCACTCATGCTAGTTTGTAGGAGTCTCTCCCTCAACTAATAACTACCTCTACTCACCTATATATGTACTTGTCTTCTCCAACTTATTAGAGGGTGGACTTCATGCATTTCATTGCTATGTTATTTGAAACATTACTGTGCTTCTTTTTCATCTCTTGTTTCTTGCTAAATTCTACATGGTTCAAAGCATGACGAGATATAAACGAGTCTATAAGATTGTTTATTATAGTTTGAATTGAAATTATATTGTTTTTTTTTGGGTGCGGTCATTGTTTCTCTATGTTCTCTGTGTCTTTACAATTTATAGTGGTTGAAGAGCAATTGTTGTGTCAAAAAGCGGTTGCAGAGCCAACCCCAATGGTAGAAGGCTATATTGAAGGTTCCTCTGGTCATTTTGTGGGCTCTTCCCATGGAAGAAGGCCAGCTTTCCATGTGGTTTCAAGCTTGTAGGCCATGAATCAATCCCTATAGGCATGGATTTGAGCCTACCAATTAACACCTACAAGCAGGGCCTCCTTTGTTGAGGTCTGTGACCTCTATTGCGATGCATAACCTCTTTTGTTGAGGTCTGTGACTTGTTGTGGTACATGGCCTCCTCTTTTGAGGTTCACATCTTCCTTCCACATGCCCCTGCATTCATATTACTAGCTCTATTCACCCAACTCATAACTCATTTTCCTAAAAAACATCTTGTCTCACCCTTAATCAGGCTTGTTTGCCCCTACAACAATTTGGATTGTTTGTTTGCTATGGATGTCTCTAGATCTATGTGGAACTATGGAAGGAGGGTGATCACAAATAGGAAATTCAAGTAACTTGATGAAACCATATCCAGAATCTCCCACTCTAGGCAAGGTTTGGAGCAATGGGCTGACTAGATCAGAGACCCCTGCAACCTGCCCATCCTGTGCCATATTCTTTGGCATATTTTTCCCTAATACACCCTAACATAATTTGGGATTCAATTTTTTTTCCTTAATAGTTTTTGGCATTTAAAAATGTCTCATAGTGCAATTACATTAGACAAATTAGGCAAATTAAAATATTGTAAAATTTTGACTTGCAAGTCAAAATTAAGTGCCTTATCTTTCTTTTGAAGGTTAATAATTTTTTGCCTGAACCTTTGCAAACGATATCTCACTACAATTATAAAGTGTTATTTTCTGTTTCATGGGGCCTTGTCTAAATGAACTAGAAATATAAAGTGCCAAATCTTAGGGGGAAATTAAGCAAAGGGGTTTAACCCTACACTCAACTTATAAAATTGTGTTTTCATGTATCAATTCTGGGAAGGTTATACATAGGAATTTTGTAATAATTGAACTAACATAAAGTTCAAAAGGGGTAAATTTTCTAAGTCAACTAATGGGGATAATGAGTCACTCATCTTTCATCACCTTGGAAAATGGAAACTACAAGTCCTAGCACAATGGTATCAAGGTGCACTATCGATGGATTCACCTATTGCCACATCTATATGGACTTATTCCTGAACCAAGCACATATTGGTAGAAAATTGTATGGGAAAATATGAATAATCATGTCTTAGGATTAATTGGTTTAAGTGTTATGAACCACACTTAGTGGGTTCCTCTATCACACATCGACTCCCCTATAGCTCTTTGGACCAAACTATCAGAATTGTATGGAGACCCCAATGAACCTCAATTCCTAGATAATCCTGTTATAGACATTCTTCTTTCCCTTGATGATGTTGATGATCCTTTGTATGACGATGATACTAAAGAGGAACTTGCATATTGGGAAAGTCTTAATTTTACTGATGACACAGAGACATACCCACTTGCATCTCCTCTCTCTACACATCCTGCATTGGTAGATATTCTGCCACCTCCTACTATTGCTTCATTAGATTTTAGAGTGACTTCTTCAAAAGCTTCCAACACTTCTTTGCAACAAGAAATCAGTCTTCCTAGCATTGTTGATTGGGACAAATTTCTACCTAGTCAACATCACTTGTCTATTTGTAAAGTCCCACATTGCTGACATGGAAGCACACATTGAGAACATCAGTGTTCTCTTCGATGATAGTTTCAATAAAACTACATGAACATTGTCCTCTTTAGATATTCATGCTCTACATCATCCTACACATGGTTCTAGATTGTCATCATCCTCACCTATTGGGCATGTACCTAATTTTATTATGGCACCCTTTGGCATCGACATGGGGACACCTGAGCACTCTTCAAAGACATCAATGTGGGCATCATCATCATTGGATCATCTTAAGCATGATTCAATATCATACATACATCTTCTCACATGGGAAGATATCATGCATCTTTAGGTGGTTTCATTTCTTTCTTCCCAAGGGAAGGAACATTGTTTGGTGTTCTTGGATCTACATCTACATCCTTTGTTAACTATTCAACATGCATTATGGGGGGATCTCTTGGACCTTCTATCACTTTCTCTCCTATGGGGGGAATCACATATTGTACTTAATGAAATAAATAATACTTCTTCACTCGTATAATTTCATGCATCTTATCTCTCTTTTGGAGGTTAGTTTTTTTCCCACAGGGTTTTCTACCTTTCTTTGTTTATGAGAGATTGCATTGTTCTTGGGTACCTCATCAAGCCTAGTTTTTGGGACCCAATTTCATATTTGCATTGTACATGGGTACCTCACTAGGCCTTGAAGCTGGGACCCATTTCATTTGAGCCCACCTAAGCTATGCTCAAGGGGGGTGTTAGTGTATATATATTTTATATATTTGTATATACTTAGGCATAAGCCTACATAGGTGAGCCTTTATACAACCTTGACACATCTCATTGAGGTGTCAAGGTTGTTAGGAGGTTAGGAGAGGGGTCATCAAGTTTCCCACTAAACTAGCCACTCATGCTAGTTTATAGGAGTCTTTCCTTCAACTAATAACTACCTCTACTTACCTATATATGTACTTGTCTTCTCCAACTTAGTAGAGGGTGGACTTCATGCATTTCATTGTTGTGTTATTTACAACATTACTGTACTTGTTTTTCATCTCTTGTTTCTTGCTAAATTCTATAGTTGTTTCTTCCATAACTCTTCATTCTTTTTTCCTTCTTTATCTTTCCGTCAATCGAGTGGCTAACTATATGAACACACTACCCTTAAAATCAATGAGTTGTATCCAAGCATTCAACAATTTTTTTAGCATAACATGAATCATGTTTTAGGTTGTAGCGCACCATTTTCTTTATGCTATGCATCATTTTTCAATGGTTTTCCACCTTTTTTCTTGGTTGTACACCATTTTTATGTCTTGTGCATCATTTGGATTCTATGAAGAGACACATTTGATTGAACAAATTGTATTTGATTTGAAATTGTTTATGGTTGGCACCATGTGAACTAAATGCCGCACCATAATCTTTTACTATTTACACAGCTCTTAATTATTTTTCCCTTCTTTGCATGTGATTAATGTATTCTTCTTTTTGCTTTGTTGTGTTGGATTCTTCTTGTACTTCTTTATATTGTTGTTAATTGGGAGGCTATCAGTTTGAACACACTACTGCCATTCAAATATCGTGCATGCGACAGGCTAATGCGCACATCAAATGAACGAGCAATGTAGCATATTTATGATACATGTGGCATGAAATGCCAGGCATGAAATGCTAGTGTTTGAAGGCATTAATGGCCATGTTTATTTCATTTTTAATGTGTTTTTGTTTTCAATACAATGTTAGTTGATTATGCCATCTTTGGAAATACAAAATACTTACTTTTAAGTTATGGTGTTCAAAGGAGGCTATGAAATGTCGATTTATAAAATTAGAGACACATTTACATTCTTTTCTTTTGATAAAAATAACACTTGTCTCTCAAGTATGGCTTAGGTATGTAAAATGACCCAACACTAAAAGCTCTTTCTAAGTAACACCTATACTGTTCTTTTGATTTTAAGCCATGTGATATAATATATATTTATAGAAGCATCACTTCATATCACCTTTTTTATTAAAAGAAGGATATAATGTTTAACTTTTTTCCAAGCATAAAACAATTATACTTCTTTTTCTTAAATGGGAATTTTTTAATCCTTGTTAAAGGCTAAACACCAAAGATAATAATAGTAGGGAAAAATAACTTTCCCTCTTTCTATCTTAAACTGACCTCCTTAGACCTCCAGGGTTTACATGAAAGGGGTTTTTGGTTGCTTAATATTTATGATCTTTCCACAATCTCAAAAATGTTTTGGGAATAAATCTATGTAGAAGAGTGGATAGTTTTAAGTTTTAATTGGTGTTTAGTGGTGAAATGATAGAGAATGATGGTGTTTACAAACTAGGTTAATCCCCTCTTTTCATGCACCAACATTCAGAATATGAACCGAGATCAATCACTACTAGAGTGATAAGCTATAGGTATCCTATTCCTCTTTTTTGTACCAAGACAGGTGTCTCAACTAGAGTTTTACAAACCCAACTAGCTAAGGAGAAACCAAACCCTAGTTATAAGATATACATGAATAGATGAATTTCAAGAGCAAAAATCTATAGCTTGGATATAGAAATGCAAACAAGAGGCAACACTATTTGTGCATCTAAAATCTGGAGGCCTCCTACACTAGGGTGCCCACCCCAACGTCCTGTAAGTTTTCTATCAGAAAAAATGTTTATACTAGGTGTCTGTATCTCTGTTAAGGGATCCAGATCCTAGTTTTCAAGTCTTGTTAGACTTGGGCACCTACCCCAAAGTCTTGTAGGTATTCCAAAGATGAAACTACACTTCCATGATGACTATACCTAAAACACCTGCTTCTCCTTCACTTCTCTATGTCTAATCTTCCCGAATCTGACCTGCACAAGAAAAAGAAGGAGAAAGATGGTTGTGGATATATAGGAGTTTGCCTCAGTAAAAACCCCATCTTTGGTATTTCTACCTCAATGATAGCCAATGTCAAGGTATGCAGATGTGTGTGCTTGTAAACCAAATGTGTAATCATAAAAAAATGTAAGATCCTAAATGACTCAAGGATCAAGGAACATATCTACTAATGTTTCATTCAAGGACACAAAAAATTCACCTCATGGAAATGACATCAATGAAGACTTATAGAACAAGAAGACGAGGTAGCCATATCTGTAGAGGATTCCAAGACTCAAGTTGGAGGCTTCAACCCTTCTCCCGATCGTACAAAAGGTTTCACAAAACCCTAGGAAGAGAAAGATAGACTCAAGATCTTGATTCATAATCTTCACAACATATCTCCATTATAGAAAATATCCAAATCTTCAATGACTTCAACACTTTGTATACCTTTAATACCACTTGTAGTAGAATTTTGACATAGTAAGTTTGCATGTGAGTTGTGTGTCATGAAATGATTTTTAATTCTCTTTAAATACTTCACCTTAGGATGGAAATGGATCAAAATAAAATGTAGACATTGTGATAAAATGAAAATTTGAATTTGGATTCCTAAAGCACATAACAAAAGTTGACACCAAAATAAAACTTGGAATTTTGAGATTTAAGGTAGGACTAGGGTGCGGGAGCCCAAGTCCAGCCCCCAAATTTTACTTGAAATCAGCTTAAGGGTGTCCAAAATGTCTGGAATTGGAAGTCTCTTTCTGGGTTTTCTCAATAATTACTCTAAAATGTGACATTTCCTCAATAAGGTAAACATCAATCAGGGTTTAGATAGGTCCAATAAAGAAAGGGCTTAAGGGACACTAAAATGTAGGACCTTAACTTAGTGAAATTGTGTTAATCCAAGTAGGAGCATAATTTACGACATAACATTTAGCCCCCACTATAGTGGCCATATGACAATATGTGCATATACAACTAAAGGAAATTAAATACATTAATCACAAAAAGGATACCCAAAAGGATACTATAGAGGAAGTCAAATGTTGCAAGATCACCAAGGTTAGGAACCACAACCTGCAAAGAAAGATATGTTAGAGAAATAATCAAATCATCCTGCAACCAACAAACAATTAATTCATTCATAAACACTAAAGGGATGGGTGGTGAGAGATTATTAGCATGGAAATCATGGGAGATATATGCCCCCCTTCTTTTTTCTTGCTTAGTCCAAAAAGGAGAAATAAGGTGGTAATCTTCACACATGAATTTCAAGGAAAGCTTGATGAAGAATGCATTGGTATGGTTACTTTTACAAACAACACCAAGACACAATGCATTAGGTTTGATGAAGGGCAGAACTAGGATTCCAATGCAACAAACAGTGTAGAATCCTAGTTCGGTAGCCTGAGATAGAGGTGATTGAACATTGATGTGTACTTTTTTCTCCTAGATAGTGAAAAGGAATTCTCATCCATATATTATAAGTAAATGGATTGTTCATATTTTCACCATTCATTTGTCACTTTCACTTTTAGAGAAGAAGAGGAGAAGGAGAGAGAGCTATGATGCTGAGTCGATGCCCATATCAGGCCTCGAGATTGGATGAACTGCAGTCCCGAGTAGCAGACAAGCGAGTTGAGCATGAAGAAGGACTCTAGAATTCAATTCTTGTATCAATTCTTTCTAGTTTTATGTACTTTTCCTTGTTTTACGTGCCTTTTGAACATTCTGGATAAAGGTTCCTATCTAGGGCACCCAAGTTCAACTGGGGCGACCAAGTCCTTCTTGGGTACCCTAATCCTCTTAGGGCGCCCAAGTCTTCGTGGGGTGCACAGGTCCATAAAGGACAAGAGCCCAAGAGAACAAGGCACAATTAAGTTGATAGGACTAAATAGTTTATCTTTTGATGAGTATGTACTAATTTGAAATTATTTAATGCACAGGACATCCTCGAGACATGGGAGCAGACCGGTGGCCAACTCATGACATTGTTGTAGAGCCACATATGTACTATCTCTAAAGAGGATCGAGGTTTCCTACATGATACAAGCTAGTTGTGGGTTTTTATGATGCCCACAATGAGATTGCATAGTAGCATGTTGATGGGCCTTATGGAGAGATGGAATGCAAACATGTCTACCTTCCATCTACCCATAGGTGAGATGACGATCACTCTTGAGGATGTGTATCATATATTATGACTTCCAATCTGAGGGAAGACGGTGTGGATTGTAGAGCATTGCTCTAAGGAGTATACTCATGCAGGTCACAGCTACTGTCTACATTGTGTGGTGACACCTCTCAGGCAATGGCATATCCTGCTTCATTGGTTAGAGCAAGGATGTGTAGACATACCCCTAGTTTGTCACATCATGATTTCCACTATTGCGTTAGTGGTTACACTAGATGGGCTAAGCACACACCTTCATGGGGGCCTCATGCACACTATCTAGGTGATGCAGGAGGAGAGGATGATCTACGCATGGGGGTGCAGTATGCTTGCACACCTATACTGAGACTTGGGTCATTATATTCACTATGAGGCACACAATTTGATGATATGTACATTGTTATAGGTATGGATTTTCAAGCATATTAGATGCACATGGCTAGTGGTGTTTTCCATTGAGCTGACATGGACACATCCATGCATGCATGCCTATCGACTCATTAGATGTTGGATATTTGGTGATTTTTAGTATTGGAGAGTAGTGTTTGATAGACTGTGTCATGAAGATATCACATGGGGACCATATCATAGCCACATGCCATGGATGGAATAGCATAGATAGTTAGTGAGGATGTAGTGGGATCGACTACTAGTTAGTCACCTAGATCACATCATCATCATCTTTTAATTTGATAGAGTCATGTGATAGTTTAGATGCATGTAGGGTATCCCTAGCATGCAACTAAGCTACGTACACTCAGCATGCATTGCGATGAGGGCCAACAAGGCCCCATGTTCGACAATCATTGATGTAGTTGGGAGTGAGGATGATGGTGTAGTAGATATAGAGCTAGTATCAGAGTTAGATGATTTTGTGTGTACTCATGAGTACATGACCTAATGGGAGATCATAGCTCAACTTGATCTAGTTTTCCCTGTCAATCATCCCACAAGTGATCCACAATCATAGGCAGGTAGAGGAGATGATACACAAGATGAGGAGGACTTTAGTCACTTTGCTAGATATTTGATGTTGTCTGAGCATCAGTTAGGGCATCATGCATGGCCTTTTCTACTTCTTCCTTTTCTTTCTCTGCCCTTTCCATCTTCTCTCTGTTTGCATCAATTGCCTCTTTTGATATGCCATACCTTTTGGCAACATTCTCTACTTCTTTTCTCACTTTTCTCTTCATCTCTGGTTGTCTAAGTTCCACATGAATCTTTACACTCAACTCTTCAAAGGTTCCAAACCTTTCTGCCTTAGGATCCTTGGGTTGACTAAGCATGTGTTGAACATGTAGCTCTACAATTTTCTCATCTACTTCATACCCCATTGGCATGATCTAGACTATCCTTGGCTCCACAGCCTCCATTAGGCACTAATCAGTTACTACCATAAAGCATACTATATCATTATACTTTTCAACTAGAGATTGGGGAATTCTCTCTCTTGCTTGCATCATATTTTGAAAGTTCTTAAAATAGCCCCAGAGTGTTGTATCTTGTGCCTTGGCATCACCAAGCCCATGTATATAATCTCTAATTTGAATGGCTATTGGTCTATAATTCTGCCATACCCAACCACTAGATCTAGGTAGCTCATTCATATAATAGAAGAACAATTAGAGTATCAAGCCACCGTATTTGAAGGAGTTCTTCTTGTCCTTCTTTATCTTCTGCAAATTTTCAAAAGTTGGTTTAGAAGGAGCTCACAAAGATCATAGTCAGCATTCTTCCTTAACATTTCATAAGCAGTATATACAACAGTTCCAGATACTGAATTCTCCCTGCTAGATTGATATATCTTATAGCCAATTATCATTGATGCAAACTTGATATCCAGATCTGTGATATCCTCAATTGTCATTGCTCTTTTATCAAATTTTGATCCGGTAGCCTCACTTACAATTTGGTTTTTGACAGATTTGAGAGTAGGCATCCCACTAGTTGAGTGTAATCTGGTTACTACCCTAATGGCATCCTTAGTGATCTTAAATGGCCTGTTCAACCACATGAAGTTGTCATGCATTCTTCTCAAAACATACCAGACCCATTCATCTTCAGCAAAATAGGGGAAATGGATGCACTGACTGAAATGTTTATCCCTGATGATCTTGTATTGGGGTTTGAGATCAAATGAATCATCTATTAGTTCCTTGTGGTAGATATCTATTAACCTGGATTCCCCAAATTCTTCAATGTTCGCATGAATGTATGCCCTAATGTCTTCAACATGCAAAACCCCATGCAGAATGCTAGAAAATGCTCCTAAGGGATCCACTTCTAGAGATTTGTATGGATGTTTCTTAAATTTAGGGTGTGGCCTATCAGTAATCTTCGCAACATTCGAAGTAGTCATATTAAAGATTCAGAGAGAGTAAGAATGGAAAATACCTTTTACGCCTTTAAGGTTCACGGAATGAGCCGAAGAGATCACCAGCTGATTTGAATTATGTGATTGATCCTTGATAGAGATGAGGTAAACTTGTTTGCAAAGCTCTTCTTATCTATTTCACTTAATGCAAATGTGCAAATGAAGAGCAAATGAACCCTTTTATCACTAAGTAAACCCTAATTTCACATTGCAATAAATGTGCAACCCAAGTCATTCTGGTTGCCTTGTTTTTCTTATTCTAAGAAAGATCTTTTTCGGATCACTGAGATATGCTTCAAGTTATTCTTGGTGATTATTGACAATATATCTTTCTTTCCTCAATCATTTGATCTATCCATAGATCAAGATTCCTCAATTTTGAATCATACCGGATCTAATTGTGAAAGACCTGCTTCTTACCGGATGACTGTTAAGCCGGATCAATCTTTAGAAGATTAACCTCTTCTAAACTTCTTGCGAATCTTTCATATCTTTACCAAAACTTATTTAGAAATTTCTCTGAGATGCCTTTCAATCCGCCACTTTCCATGTGCCAGTTTTAGGCACCAATTGACTGGCTAGGGGAAATAGTTTTCCTTTGTGACTCCCCCAGAGCCAAAGCTCATCTATTTAGTTTCCGGAAGGAATATCAGCACCAGATTCTAGTGCGGATCCATCCCCAACATTTTCTGTACTCCTCTTCACCCAAATCTTATTCATCTCCCTTTGAATTTCATCCACATTTACTTTTCCTTTTCCTTTGTCTTGGTTTTGATTATGATGCACTGGACCCCTTTTGTCCTAATTCTTGCTTCTGTAGAATTTGGCAATATGACCGGATCTATTGCAATTATGGCAAACAACATTTCTTTGTATATTTGACTGATATCCTCTTGATCTACACTGGTTAGCCATATGTCCCATTCTCTTGCATGCAAAGCATCTACCATTGAATGAATTGTTCATTTGCATATTTCTACACTCATGAGATTTGTGACCATACCTTTTTTAATTGAAACATTGTCTGAAGAAGGATGAATTAGCATGATTCATTCTTCTTCTAGACTGATTTGCTTTGTGACCAAAGTTATTGTACTTGTGGCAGTATCCATTGAAGGATGGATATCTTTGAGCATTAGGTTGTCTTACTGGAGGTCTTCTAGGTCTATTTCTTGGATTTTCTAATCTGGAGTTCTTCTGACTGGATCCGGAGCTTTCACCTTTTTCATACCCCAAGCCTTGCTTGTCATCTACCCTCTTTTGGCTTTGAAGGAGAACTTCAAGTTGAGTAGAGCTTATCTTGAATTTCTCGTTTTATTCATTTGCTATTTGAAGATTCCTTTTAAGAGTGTCAATTTGATTCTCAAGTTGTTCTTCATTATCTCTAGCTTCTTCAAGATTAGATTCTAAATGCCTAATTATTCTATCCATTTTGTGGCAGTCTTCTGATTTCTCTTTGAGAGATTGTCTTAGATCATCTTCAATTTTTCTTTTCTCTTCAATTTCTTGGGTGAATTTCATAACTCTTGATTCTATTTCATGTCTTACCATAATGACCTCTTTTGATAATTTTTCACATAACTTGGTTTTCTCCTTCAGATCTTCATTTGTATCATTGGCTTCACCTTGACTTGCTAATTGCTGAAGTAGATCCTTTCTCTTTTTCATAGAGATACTCATTTTCCCTTTTAGTTCATTTATGAAATCATCAGCCTGTTTGAGTCTTTCCTTCAATTCATTGACTTCAGAGTTAGATTGCTCAAGATCATCTAGGGCAGACTGAAGTTGTTCCCTCATATCATACACATCCATTTGAATTCCTAGATCTTCCTCAAGCTGTTAGGCTCTATTTGGAGGAACTTGGCTCTAATACCAATTGGTGATAACTGAGAGGGGGGGTGAATCAGTTATCTTAATTTATTTAACTTTTTGTTCTTTTTTAACAACTAGTGCAACATCAAACCAAATAAGCATTCATAATCATGAAAGCAGAAACAAAGTCAAGATACATAACACAATGATTTTGACGTGGAAAACCCTGTTAAGGGAAAACCACAGGGTGACTAACCCAAGAATGTATTCTTTGTTAGAAGAATAGAAATACAAAATGGCACTTGCCAATTAGGGCTCATTGCTCGAGCACATTGCTCACAAGAGGCTCACTGCATACAAGAGACTCACTGTCTACAAGTTATAAAGAGAGTAACAAGATACTTGAACTGATGAGAAGCATCCACATATGCTAGAGTTCAGTTCTGGTTAGGATCAATACACTAATCTACTACACTTCATTCTTTCTTTTCTTTGGTGTTGTTGTCCTATCACATACTGGACCTGCCTTACAGCTTCTACACTATATTTCTTCTTTTCTTTGCACACCTCAACACACACAACACACACCTTTCTACCGAAATCAATCTGGTATATGTGTCTGCACCAAGGATTTCATCCACTTTCTAGTCGGCATCTAGAATACTTACTATTTTCCCAAACTCTTGGTCTGTCGGCTGAATCCTTGCTTATCAAGTGATGCGTATCAAAGAGATGCTCATAGAAGTCATCAATCATGTCACCCAATCATGAATGATACCTCAGTAAGCTTGATCACCATCAATATCTCATTTGGATCAAGGTCTGATGCTCTACCGGTCAGTTCTTCCTCAGTCTACTCTGCCAAATAGGAACCCAATGCTTAGGTGCTTATATCTATTCACTCTTTCATCACTGGAGGCTCAATCCCTAGAATCTATCAGTCAAGGTACTCCTCTTGACTTCCCCAAGTCTGCACTTTAGATAGATACTTCCTCTGAGAGATCCAGACCTGATTATCAGACCCTATTGCATACTCTGTTCTTGGTCACTGGACCAAGTTACTCTACAATCTGACTTCTGGTATAGACACACCATGTCTTGCGGATGGGTGAGATGAACTTTGTTGCCATCAATGACAACACTCATGAAGCTACAATGTGTCTCTTGCCAACAATCTCCCTCTTTGGCATTGATGGCAACACTTAGTGAAAAATGACTAAGTGTCACACTACACTCCCCCTTGGCTGATGCTTTGTTCTAATGTACACTTTTTTGGAGCTCCCCCTTAGCTGGATTCCACATTTTTCACTGTTCCTCACTCCCCCTTTGACATCAATGGTAAAGGGTAGGGTCCGCACAACAAAATTTTCCAAAAATAATCTATACTTGGCCGCATAAACATATATATACATGTTTTGCTTACATATACTGAATTATATCTGCAAAAGAGGTTTTCAACTATACCACTTCTGTTGCCCAACTCTTCTTCATCCTATCCAAAATTGAGATGTGACCACTTAACAAGAATGGAAAAGCTTCTACCCTTTTTAGATCTGTCAGATCATTAGTCTGGGTTGTTGTCTAAGAATTAGTTAGGTTCTCATACATGGCCTCTAACTTAGGGATAATGATCCCTCTGAGTTCACTTAACCTATTTATTGTATTTTTCTTTTCCTTCTCAAGCTTCTTTATTTCATTTGTGACTGCAATGGTCTGACACTCATTATTTACAATGGAAGAGGAGAGAGGATCAAAACTTTGAGATAAACTTAACAGTTTATCCTCTTGCTCTTTTGCTTTCTTCTCAATATCCTTGGTCACTTTAGGCCAGGATATACAAAATTTATATATATCTCCACCATCTTTAAGAGAATTTTCTAAGATCTTTATTCCAATATCCATAACCCTCCTATCATTTTTTATTAGACCTTGTACTTTAGAGAGTCTCTTTTCCA
Organism: Cunninghamia lanceolata; assembly: GCA_027924645.1. NCBI lineage: Eukaryota > Viridiplantae > Streptophyta > Pinopsida > Cupressales > Cupressaceae > Cunninghamia > Cunninghamia lanceolata. Next base: position 3,735,060 of record BSBN01000062.1, read on the forward strand.
AAAACTCCTTCTAGACCTTTTCTTCTGCTAACTTTTCTAAGGAATAAAAATGTGAATGAACAGAATTTACAAGAGACTTTAGATTACCGGATGTGGAGGCTGAAGGATCCTTTTGGAAGGATTGCATGATCTTCTCCAATACACCAGATGTAGTTTCTATGAGCTTGTAGTCTTCCATGTGAGACTTTAGAAGTTTTTCTTTTGCCTTTGCTGAAGTAAAGGATGCTAGCTTCATGGTTTGAACTAGGGAGAGGGAGTCAAAATTGAACGGTCCTTGAAGAGGTTCCAGTTCATCAAATTCCATCATCTCTTTGGTTAATAAATCTTTGACTACTTCTGCTGTGTCTCTTTCCGGTGACAAGGTTTTCTCCCCTTCTGCAGCCTTAGCACTGTCATCTGTGGTCTTTTCTATTTGACCTTCTTCACTTCCCTTTACTTGTTCGTCTTGACTGATGCTCTCTTCTCTTCTTTCTTCTCCTTTAGTTCCAGAGTATGTAGGAGGATCCGGAAGAGAAGTGTCTTCTTCTTCATGAACTTCCTCTTTCGGAGCAGAGGAATCTAAGTCTTTCGCTTTCTCTTCACTTGTCTCCTTTGCCTCTTCTACCACTATCTTAGTAGATTCTTCTTTGTCATCCATGGTGGAGGGTTCATTACCTAAGTCCTCTATAATAGGAATATTGAATCTTTTGTATGCATTCCGGAGGATGTCTTCTGTTTCTTTTGCCACCTTGTCATTTTCACCAAGCATAAGCTGATTCATCCTAGCTTTGCTCTGGAATTCATCCTTGCAATCTTTGAAGATCATATTGTTTTGCTTAGGAGTGATGGAAGGATAGAGCTGAATGGCTATCTATTCCTAGATCTCCATATCCTTTGCTTTAGCATTATTTTTTCTGATTTCAAGTTCCTTCTCAAGGCTTTTAGGAATTAGAGATATGATTTTGATGAAAGCTTTGTTGTAGATATTCAGATACCTGACTATGGCATCTTGCAGGATCTTCTAGTCAGCTTCACTACATTCATCATAGAATTTTGTTAATGTTTTCAGGTTTCCATCCACAGTAATTGCCTTGATGATATCGTCAAGAGTAGGCTTCTTAACACTTTTATTTGTCTTTTCTTCTTCCTTGTCTAGACTGGTAGAGGATTCTCTAGATACTTTCTTCTTCTTCATCATCTTCTTGATCTCTTCATCAGATTCTGTCTCTTCATCATCTTTGAGGCTTGTGTATGATCTTGTAGCCTTTTTTTGTTCTCTTTTCTCCTTTACCAGATGATTTTGCTTCCGGTTTTGATGCCTTTGAGCTCTTAGTTGTGGCAGGTGCAGAGCTCTTAAAGGATCTAGTTCGGGAGGGGGCTTCTATCAGAGTACTCTCCTTTTCTGCTTCTTCCTTTTCTTTCTCTGCCCTTTCCATTTTCTCTCTATTTGCATCAAGTACCTCTTTTGATATGCCATACCTTTTTACAATATTCTCTACTTCTTTTCTCACTTTTCTCTTCATCTCCGGTTGTCTAAGTTCCACATGAATCTTTACACTCAACTCTTCAAAGGTTCCAAACCTTTTTGCCTTAGGATCCTTGGGTTGACTAAGCATGTGTTGAACATGTAGCTATACAATTTTCTCATCTACTTCATACCCCATTGGCATGATCCAGACTATCCTTGCCTCCATAGCTTCCATTAGGCACTGATCAGTTACTACCATAAAGCATATTGTATCCTTATACTTTTCAACTAGCGATTGGGGAATTCTCTCTCTTGATTGCATCATATTCTGAAAGTTCTTGAAATAGCCCCAGAGTGTTGTATCCTATGCCTTGGCATCACCAAGACCATGTATATAATCTCTGATTTGAATGGCTACTGGTATATCATTCTGCCATACCCAACTACTAGATCTGGGTAGCTCATTCATATAATAGAAGAACAATCAGAGTATCAAGCCACCGTATTTGAAGGAGTTCTTCTTGTCCTTTATCTTCTACAAATTTTCCAAAAGTTAGTTCAGAAGGAGCTCACAGAGATCATAGTCAGCATTCTTCCTTAACATTTCATAAGTAGTATATATAGCAGTTCCAGATACTGAATTCTCCCTACTGGAGTGATATATCTTATAGCCAATTATCATTGATGCAAAGTTGATATCCGGATCTGTGATATCCTCAATTGTCATTGCTCTTTTATCAAACTTCGATCTGGTAGCCTCACTTACAATTTGGTTTTTGACAGATTTGAGAGTAGGCATCCCACCGATTGAGTGTAATCCAGTTACTACCCTAATGGCATCCTTAGTGATCTTAAATGGCCTGTTCAACCACATGAAGTTGTCATGCATTCTTCTCAAAACATACCAGACCCATTCATCTTCAGCAAAACAGGGGAAATGGATGCACTGACTGAAATGTTTATCCCTGATGACCTTGTATTGGGGTTTGAGATCAAATGAATCATATATCAGTTCCTTGTGGTAGATATCCATCAACCTGGATTCCCCAAATTCTTCAATGTTCGCATGAATGTATGCCCTAATGTCTTCAACATGCAAAACCCCATGCGGAATGCTGGAAAATGCTCCTAAGGGATCCACTTCTAGAGATTTGTAGGGATGTTTCTTAAATTTAGGGTACGGCCTCTCATTAATCTTCACAACATTCGGAGTAGTCATCTTAAAGATTCAGAGAGAGTAAGAATGGAAAATACCTTTTACGCTTTTAGGGTTCACGGAATGAGCCTAAGAGATCACCAACTGATTTGAATTCTGTGATTGATCCTTGATAGAGATGAGGCAAACTTGTTTGTAGACCTCTTATTATCTATTTCACTTTATGCAAATGTGCAAATAAAGAGAAAATGAACCATTTTATCACTGAGCAAACCCTAATTTCACATTGCAATAAATGTGCAACCCAAGTCATTTTGGTTGACTTGTTTTCCTTATTCTGAGAAAGATCTTTTCCGGATCACTGAGATATGCTTTGAGTTATTCTTGATGATTATTGACAATCTATATTTCTTTCCTCAATTTTGAATCATACTGGATCTAACTATGAAAGACCTGCTTCTTACTAGATGACTATTAAGCCGGCTCAATCTTTAGAAGATTAACCTCTTCTAAACTCCTTGCAGATCTTTCATATCTTTACCAAAACTTATTTAGAAATTTCTCTAAGATGCCTTTCAATCCACCACTTTCCATGTGCCAATTTCAGGCACCAATTGACTGGCTAGGGGAAATAATTTTCCTTTGTGACTCCCCTTGAGCCAAAGCTCATCTATTTAGTTTTCGGAAGGAATATCAGCACCAGATTCTGGTGTGGATCTATCCCCAACATTTTTTGTACTCCTCTTCACCCAAATCTTATTCATCTCCCTTTGAATTTCATCCACATTTACTTTTCCTTTTCCTTTGTCTTAGTTTTGATTATGATGCACCGGACCCCTTTTGTCCTAATTCTTGCTTATGCAGAATTTGGCAATATGACTGGATCTATCGCAATTGTGGCAAACAACATTTCTTTGTATATTTGACTGCTATCCTCTTCATCTACACTGGTTAGCCATATGTCCCATTCTATTGCATGCAAAGCATCTACCATTGAATGAATTGTTCACTTTCATATTTCTACACTCATGAGATTTGTGACCATACCTTTTTTAATTGAAACATTGTCTGGAGAAGGATGAATCAGCCTGATTCATTCTTCTTTTGCACTAATTTGCTTTGTGACCAAAGTCATTGCAGTTGTGGCAGTATCCATTGAAGGATAGATATCTTTGAGCATTAGGTTGTCTTACCAGAGGTCTTCTAGGTCTATTTCTTGGATTTTCTAATTTGGAGTTCTTTTGACCGGATCTAGAGCTTTCACCTTTTTCATACCCCAAGCCTTGCTTGTCATCTACCCTCTTTTGGCTTTGAAGAAGAACTTCAAGTTGAGTAGAGCTTATCTTGAATTTCTCTTTGTATTCATTTTCTATTTGAAGATCCCTTTTAAGAGTGTCAATCTGATTCTCAAGTTGTTCTTCATTATCTCTAGCTTCTTCAAGATCAGATTCTAAATGCCTGATTATTCTATCCATTTTGTGGCAGTCTTCTGATTTCTCTTTGAGAGATTGTCTTAGATCATCTTCAATTTTTCTTTTCTCTTCAATTTCTTGGGTGAATTTCATAACTCTTGATTCCATTTCATGTCTTACCATAATGACCTCTTTTGATAATTTTTCACATAACTTGGTTTTCTCCTTCAGATCTTCATTTGTATCATTGGCTTCACCTTAACTTGCTAATTGCTAAAGTAGATCCTTTCTCTTTTTCATAGAGATACTAAGTTTCCCTTTTAGTTCATTTATGAAATCATCAGCCTGTTTGAGTCTTTCCTTCAATTCATTGACTTCAAAGTTAGATTGCTCAAGATCATCTAGGGCAGACTGAAGTTGTTATGTCATACCATACACATCCATTTGAATTCCCTGATCTTTCTCAAGCTGTTAGTCTCTAGTTGGAGGAACTTGGCTCTGATACCAATTGTTGATAACTAATAGGGGGTGAATCAGTTATCTTAATTAATTTAACTTTCTGTTCTTCTTTAACAACTAGTGCAGCATCAAAGCAAATAAGTATTCATAATCATGAAAGCAGAAACAAAGTCAAGATACATAACACAATGATTTTGATGTGGAAAACCCTATTAAGGGAAAAACCATGGGGTGACTAACCCAATAATGTATTCTTTGTTAGAAGAATAGAAATACACAATGGCACTTGCCAATTAAGGCTCACTACCCGACCACACTGCTCACAAGAGGCTCACTGCCTACAAGAGACTCACTGTCTACAAGTTATAAAGAGAGTAACAAGATACTTGAACTAATGAGAAGCATCCACATATGTTGGAGTTCAGTTTCGGTTAGGTTCAGTACACTGATCTACTGCACTTCATTCTTTCTCTTTTTTGGTGCTGTTGTCCTATCACATACCGGACCTGCCTTACAACTTCCACACTATACTTCTACTTTTCTTCGCACACCTCAATACACACAACACACACCTTTATACCAAAATCAATCTGGTATATGTATCCACACCAAGGATTTCATCCACTTTCTAGTCAGCATCCAGAATACTTACTGTTTTCCCAAGCTCTTCGTCTGTCAACTGAATCCTTACTTATCAAGTGATGCGTATCAAAGAGATGCTCATAGAAGTCATCAATCATGTCACCCAATCATGAATGATACCTGAGTAAGCTTGATCACCATCAATATCTCATCTAGATCAAGGTCTGATGCTCTGTCGGTCAGTTCTTCCTCAATCTACTCTACCAAACAGGAACCCAATGCTTAGGTTCTTATATCTATTCACTCTTTCATCACCGGAGGCTCAATCCTTGGAATCTATCAGTCAAGGTACTCCTCTTGACTTCCCCAAGTCCACACATTACATAAATACTTGCTCTCAGAGATCCAGACCTAATTGTTGGACCCTGCTGCATACTCTGTTCTTGGTCACTGGACCAAGTTGCTCTACAATCTGACTTCTAGTATAGACACACCATGTCCTGCAGATGGGTGAGATGAACTTTGTTGCCATCAATGACAACACTCATGAAGCTACAATGTGTCTCTTGCCAACAATCTCAACCTGTGGTGGATCCTCAAAAAGAGGCCTCTTGGTGACATGATGTTTAGCAGTTGATGGATGCAAATTTGACTATAAAAACAAGTCAAACCACAAATTTGATTAATTATTTCAATGGTAAAAAAATTAGACTACTACATAGAAACTTATCTAGTATAAAACAAGCATATAACATTAATGGGATGTTGAACATGAAGAATACTAAGAGGGGGGGTGAATCAATGTTCTTTAAAACCTTTATTTCACATATTCATTAATCCATTTACCAAATTCAATAACATGAAAGAAAAACAAACATCAGAAGAGCAACCACAAAATCATAAAACATAGACACCAAGATTTTTACATGGAAAACCCAAAAAGGGAAAAACCACGATGAGTGTTAGCTCACAATATATTATGATATCAAAACCAAATTACATGAAGGCTCACTGCCTAGGGACTCACTATCCAAAGAAGTGCTCACTGCAATATGCTCACTACCAAGAAAAGAGAAGAGAAGATAAAAGAAAGATTGGCTCGCTGCTAAAAGAAGACTACTACAAATGCATCTATTAATAGCTCAATACATAGATTCAAAAGTCTTCATTGTATCTGCCCTGCTTTAATGCTCAGCTTCACATATACTCTAGTCTTCTACCCTTATTGGTCCCTTCTGATCGTAAAATTACCTTAGATTGCATACACATCAAATTTGCATTATATTCACACAATACCATGCCTCCAATACCGAAATCTATAAAGTATATATACATCTGCAATCATGAATTATCCCGAAACTAGGTCAGCATGCAAAATTTAAAACTTATATCAAAGTTGTACCTTGTCAGATTGATCCTTTGCACAAAAAACAATGTGAACCCATACAATCATTCAAGAATCTTCATATAGGTCTGGACTTATTATTGAACCACTTAGAATTATGATCTAAACATTATCTCCTTATGGCACATCGATCCAATTGTGTCTCGGCCTTATCCTAGAATACACAATTAAACCATATTGTCTGTCATATCATAAATTCTATTGCAAACCACATGAAACTTCAAAATTATCATCAAATATTCATTAGACATCACCAATCATTCCTTCAAAACTGTAGGTCATAATATTCTTGTTTGGCGATATGCGGATCTTTGAACTAATGACTCTAATTTTGTGAAACTCTATCAAATTGAATACCATTACTGAAGAACTTGTAGATGATGATTAGATGCACTTCAAGCTCTACAAACTTGGAATTAGATAGTTCTATGTGTTTACAACTCCAAACTGCAAATCAAAACAATCATCAGTGGAGGAATACGAACTAGATTATTCAAGTACTCTGTAGTGTTTCTGACTTAACTTTGTTCACCCAGACTTAGACAAATCAGAATGTAACTTCCAGAGGTTATTAGGAAATGAATATTGGAACATAATATCATCAAAGGATTGTGTACAACATACCAAAACCAAATATCATGATCATCAATTGCAGAGGAGTACCAACTGAATCACTATCATTGTCTTGGTAAACTACCAACACTTAGTCAATTTTGGCTAAGTAGTCTTTCTGGACCAAAAGACTACACACAAATTTGTCTTAGAATCTATTCCAAATCATGTCTGATTATTTCCATCAATGACAACATCAATTCTTGAGCATATCAGCAGTGTCTCTTGATAATGTTGCCAACAATCTCCCCCTTTGGCGTTAATGGCAACACTTAGTGAAAAATGCTTATCTGCTCCCCCTTACTATGTACACCCTATTTTTCTTCTTCCCTTAAGATGTTTGGCCATTTTTCACTGGATCTTCTTCTCCTCCTTTGACATCAATGGCAAAGGTGTATATACAGGTAACAAAATGGTGTCAAAACTACAAAAATATTCTACTTGTCCGCATATGTACAGGTGCAATCTTTCAATTTAAATAGTTGTGGGTGACATGATATCATTGTAAATAATCTTTAATTGTTCTAGTTCTCCATTCCACCTATTCTTAGCACTATTCAAAATTTAAATTTTACCATTAATCTAAAAAATTAAGTCTTCTGTCTTCTGTACATTTTTAGGTATATCAGTTATTGCCTTAATTGTTAAGGCTTCAACAGCTAGACTTGACATTGTATCAATTTTAGGGCTTATTAACCCTCTAAATTGGCACATTCTACTTTTCATTTCTTCCTTTTTTCTTAGCAGACTACTTATGTTATTATGAATCTTCACAACTTGTATTTCCTTATTGCTTATGGAATCAATTGCTAGATCATAAGACTTAGAACTGCTCACTAATTGAAGTTCCATAGCTTTGATCTTACCTTCCATTTCCTAAGTGTTTCAAGCCATTTCAAGAAAAATTTGTATATGTCATAGGCTTCCTTAATATCACACTCTATATTCTTGATACAATTATCTAACAAAATTTTATCACTGTCTAGCTTAGTCTTTAACTCTGTTAATCTTTTGTCATCAAATTCCTTCCTAACCTTTATATTAATAGACTTCTCAAAAGATTCTAAATTACTACTTACTAATTTTATCAAGCCTCTTAGCTAATCAATTGATGACAATGATGTATCCTTTTGGTATGTAGGTAACAACTTCTCTAAAATACCAGATGCTTCTCTAATGAGCTCACTGTCCTGGATGTGATACCTTAGAATTTCTTCCTAATCTTTTTCTTAAACAATTGATACAAGTTTAAATTTTTGCAAAGGAGACATTGAAGAAAAATTTATTGTTCCTTGCAAAACTTAGGTGCATCCAACACCTGTGTTTCCTGGTGCTTTTCCAAAAATTCCTTGACACAATTTACTGGATCATGTAAGGTAGCATTGTCTCTTTCCATATTAGACACTTCTACTTCTTGATTCTGCTTCAGTGGTTCAAGATCCATGGCCTCTTATTCATCAAAGTTTTGTTTCAGAGAGGGATCATTGGCTTTAGTTTTCTCTACAGTCTTTTCCTTGTTTTCTTGATCACCAGTTTTCTGATCTGGAGGAGGACTTGTCCTTGATTGGTCCTTATCAACTTTGTCTTGACCATCAGTAGTAGGGGCTTGATTAGATGTAGGGGTTTGATCATCTTCTTTCTCCTTTACCTCTTCATTAGTTTTGTCCAACCCTTGATCTAGGCTAACTTCTAGAACAAATGTGTCATCTTCAACACTAGTGTCATCTTTATCATAAATGTTTCATATGTTGAGATCTCTTAGGATATCAAGTATTTCTTGTTCAATATCCTTCACAAATTTTTCTGTATCCCCATACATTAGAGTGTTGATCCTCTTCTTTATCTCAAATTTATCTCCAAGAATCTTAGAGACATTGGATCTCTCCTCAGGAGTCACATCTTGACATAATTTCAACCATGTATTTTCTCTTGTATCCAAGTCTTTTCCTATTGTTGCCTCCTTCTTGGCAGACATTATGCTTGCAAGGGTGTCAGGGAGATTTGCAATTATTTCAATAAGAGCTCTATTGTACATCTCCATATATCTGATTACAGCAGTCTTAATGATGTCTTTATCTGCATCATCATAATCATCATATAGTTGAGCAACAGGTTTTAGATTTCCATCAACTATTATAGCCTTCAAGACATCATCCAAGTTTATTGTTGCTTCTCCTTTCTTAGGCTCATCTTGCCTTGTCTTTTTCTTGATTCCACCCTTACCAGAGGGCTTCTCCTTTTTGCTCCCAGAGGCTTTAGTAGCCTCAACTTTCATTTTCTTTACTTCTTTATCTATCTTAGTTTCCTCATCATCAACACCTATGCTCACATGCATCCTTTTGGCTTTGGCTTCATTCTTTTGTGCCTTTTATCAGCAAGTTTTGTTGTAGGTGCTTCCATTAAGGGTGTGGGAAGGAGGATGTAGATGCAGTTTATGAAGTTGATTCTCTTGTTCTTTCCTTTGTTGCTACAGGGTCCTTTTATTTCCTCTCAGACTCTTCTAGAGGATTTTCAGGCTCACCTTCATTAATTCTTTCAGTTGCCCTAGTTGCTTCGGCCCTTGCTCTTATTTTAGCAATCTCTTCTTTAGTAAGTTCTATGCTCTAGGCATAATCCTCTACCAATTTCTTCATCTTTTTCTGAGTTCTTGGCTTTCTCAGTTCAACATGCACTTTCACAGATAACTCCTCATAGGTACCAAATCTTGGCTCATTGGTGTCATTGGGTTTCTTTAACATAAGGTCAGCATAACTATCTAGTATGTTTTCTGCCACTTCATAGCCTATTAGGACCCAGACTATCCTAATCTACACAACCTCCATCATGCATTGATCTTTGTTAACAATAAAACATATATCATTTTTGTATTTTTTAACAATTAACTTAGGGATGCTTTCCCTGGATTGCATGACCTTTTGAAAATTCTTGAAATAGCCCCATAGGGTTGTATTCTATGCATCATGGCTTCCTATGCTATTTAAGTGATTCCTAATTTGTATGGAAATATGTTTGTTGTGAAACTAGAACAAGTTCTTCATTCCTGGCAATTCTTACATAAAATAGAAGAATAGGTAGATAATTAATGTACCATACTTGAATGGATATTTTGATTCCTTTGTCTTCTTTAGGTTCTCCATTAACTGTTGCTGGAGCAACTCATAGAGGTCATAATCAGCGTTTTTCTTCACCATCTCATATGCTGTGTATATGGTTATATCGAAGATAGAGTTCTCTTAGTATGTGAAGTAGATCTTGTAGCCAATCACCATGGATGCAAACCTAACTACATGGTCTTCAATGTCATTGTTTGTCAACACCCTTTTATCAAATTTGGCTTCGGTGGCTTTCATCACTATACTATTTTTCACGGCCTTCAATATAGGCAATGTACTAGTAGAGTTTAACTCTATGACCACCATTATGGCATCTTTTATGATCATGAATGGAGTGTTCAGACACATAAATTGATCATGAGTTGTGCTTAGTACATACCTGACCCATTCATCCTCTGCAAAAGTTGGATAATCTATATACTGAATGAATGTCTTCTCTTCTAATGCCTTATATTCTTCCTTTAGATCAAAATTATCACTGCTTAGATGTTTTAGATACAAATCTACAAATTAGCTATTGTCATGTTCTTCTACGGCATCATAGATGTAATCCCTAATATCCTCTACATGCAACACTCCATGGGGTACTTCTGAAAAAGCACCATTTGGATCGACTTATGTTGATTTGAAAGGGTGTTTCTTGAATTTTGGTCGTGCTCTTTTAGTAATATCAATAACTTGCAGTGTCACCATTTCAACAAGAATTCAAACAAGTTCACAGTAGGGTTTTAAACTATAAATACCTTTGCCGAATTAGGGTTTTCTTTGATTGAAATCACTCTGAGTTTCTTTGAATCACTAGAAATCAATGAATTCACTTAGAATTCTACTTCAATTCTCCTTGGACACTTGATAGCTTGTATGCAAAGTGATTAGTCTTTAGAATGTGACCATTTTTAATCCTTATTATAAAAACCCAATCATCATAAATGTTGTTCTCAAAAAGCTACCAAATACTTCACTGTTAGACATAGTCGATTAAGATTGCTTCGCAATGTGCCATATTAGGTCTTTTTTTATCAATTTTTTCTCCAAATGATTCATCCAATATTGCTTTAGCTCATACTTTAGTGTTGGATCTCAGTACCCATTATCTAGCTAGGGGATCAGAATATTCATTAAAAGCTCCCCCTAAGCTAGAGCTCCCAATTTTCTTTCCGAAGGAAGTATCTACATCAAAAGTTGGTGTGGATCCATCCCTGACCTCTTTAACATCCTTCTTAATCCAGATCTTTCTCATTTTGTTCTTTGTTTCTGCCGGATCAACTTTGTTCTTTCCCTTATCTTCCCTTTGCTTTGTTTTCTTCTCTTCTGTAGAATAGTTTCTTTTCACATTTTTACTTTTGTAGAATTTTGCAACATGTCCAGATTTATTGCAATTGTAGCACACAATATTCCTTTGGACCCTTGAGTTCTTCCATTGATTGGATTCATTCTTGATCTGCATTGGTTAGCCATATGTTCAAATCTATTGCATGCAAAGCACTTTCCATTGAAAGATTGAGCATTCCTTGCATTATTGGGACCATTCCTTATCAAACTTCTACATTCATTTTCTTTATGACTAATTCTTTTACAATTAAAACAGTAACATGAGAATGATGGAACATTTTGATTTATTTTTCTCTTACACTGAGTAGCCCTATGACCAAACTTATGACATTTAAAACAATATCCATTGAAGGATGGGTACCTTTGAGCATTTGGTTGCCTGATTGAAGGTCTTCTAGGTCTGTTTCTTTGATTTTGGACCTAGTTGCCTTTGACTTTCTTCATCTTAGTGTTAAATTGTCTTGATTTGGAGCTTTCTCCTTTTCCAAATCCCAAACCTTGTTTGTCTTGAAAAGTGCAATACAACTGAGAGCGAGGGGGGGTGAATCAGTTGTAACCAATATTTAAAAACCATTAACACATCAACCAATTAACAATGTGTTTGTATTTTAACCATGAAAGCATGAAATAAAAAATTAAACACATTCACGCATTCAACATAGGAGACACTAGATTTTTACGTGGAAAACCCCATAGGGGAAAATCCATGGTGAGTGTTAGCTCACAATATAATATGTCATAACAATACCAAAAATTAGAGGCTCACTGCCAAAAATGTTCACTACAAGAAGAGGCTCACTACCAATGGGGTGGCTAACTATGTTAGGAATTGCATGCAGAAGATATCAATTAAATGCAAATAGAGATTAAACAGATGAATGAAAAATATACAAAAATATTAACAGTGAGAGACAATGTTTAATGTGGTTCACCCAAACTCGGGCTACATCCACCAATAGAGTGTCCAATATTATTATCTAGCAAATCAAACCAATTACAACCAGCAATCCTTGCAACTCAATACCCTTACCCGCTTTTATCAAGCCTTATGTGGGGAAAATTTAACCTCTGAGTCTGATTAGGCTCTATATAACAACAATCTCCCACTTGGAGACTAACCAGACTCCACACCATATCATCTCCCACTTGGAGACTGATCATAACATCGCTGACCTTGTAGCTCCCACTGGAAATAAACACCCTAGAACCTATTGTTCTGATTTTATTATTTTAAGTCTTTAAGCCAACTGAAGATGAAGAGGAGCTCAGCTTCTCCCTTGTCACTACCTTCATAAACACATATGCTGATTTTCATCTATATGTATCTTTTCCAACAGTAACTGCCCATCATCCAACACTGACTGGATGAAGTGATACCTTAGATGTATGTGTTTGGTCTTTGAATGCAAGACAAAATTCTTTGCAATATGTATGGCACTTTGGCTATCCATAAACAAATAACTATTAGCCTATTGTTTGCCCGATTCTTCTATGAAAGATTGCAGCCATATCATCTCCTTGCTTGCCTCTGTTGCAGTTACATACTCTGCCTCCATGGTGGATAAAGCAACCACCTTTTGTAACCATGAGATCCAACTCACTGTTGTCCCACCTATAGTAAAGACATAACCTGTAGTACTCCACCCAGTATCAATATCCCATGCAAAATCTGAGTTTACATAACTTGCTAAATCAGTATTAGAGCCCCCAAAATATAAGTGTTTATTGGATGTACCTCTCAAATATCTGAGACTCCAGTTTACTACATTCCAATGCTCCAATCTAGGATTACTCATATACATGCTTATGACTCCTACAACATGTGCAATATCTAGTCTCGTGCATACCATGGTGTACATTAAACTTCCTATAGCTGAAGCATATGGTACCTTGGACATTTTGTCTTCCTCCTCTGGTTTCTTTGGACACATCTCTTTAGTCAATTTCAAATGACTAGGCAAAGGTGTGCTGATAGCTTTTGTATTCTTCATATGGAATCTCTGTAACACCTTTTCAACATAATCAACTTCAGATAGAGTCAATTTTTTGTTCTTCCTATCTCTACAAATTTTGATGCCAAGGATTTGTTTTGCTACCCCCAAATCCTTCATAGCAAATGATTGTGCTAACTGTTGTTTTAACTCTCTTATGTGATCCATGTTAGACTCTGCTACAAGCATGTCATCAATATATAAACATAAAATAATGTAGCTATCATTATCCAACCTCTTAAAATAAACACAATGGTTAGAATTACACCAGTTGTAGCCTTGCTCAACCATAAAACTATCAAATTTCAAGTACCATTATCGAAGTGCTTGTTTCAAGCCATACAAACTCTTCTTCAATCTGCACACCAATTTCTCCTTACCTGTGACCTCAAATCCTTGGGTTGTTCCATATATATCTCCACCTCCCAATCACCATGGAGAAAGGTAGTTTTCACATCTAGCTATTCCAAATGCAAATATTCAATAGCCACAATACTTAAAATAGTATGAATAGAAGTCATCTTAACACCCAGAGAAAAAATCTCATTAGAATCAATACCTTTTTTCTGTACAAATCCTTTTACAACTAACTTGGCTTTAAATCTTTTCTTACCTCCATCTTCCACTTTCAACCTATAAACCTATTTGTTTGGTAAAGCCTTTTTACCTGCAGGCAAATTACATAATTCCCAAGTTTGATTTTTCAGCAAGGAGTCCATTTCTTCTTTCATTGCAAGCTCCCACTAAACCTTTGTATCCACCTGCATAGCTTCATCATACCCTTTCGGTTCACTAGCATCTGTTAACAAAATAAAATACAAAGAGGGAGAAAACCTTTCGGGAGGTCTACTTACCCTTGTTGACCGTCTAACATTCACTAGATTTTGTGATATTTCTTGTTGTTGTTGTGGAGCATGAGGAACCAATGGAACATCACTATCTAGAGTATCATCTAGCACCACATAATCCTTTTCTTTCTTCTCATGCTGATGCAACTGATCTTTGTACAACACCTTCTCATTGAATACAACATCCCTGCTTCTCACAATTTTCAAATTTTCAACATCCTAAAGCCTATAACCAAATTCATCAATGTTATATCCAACGAAGATACACCTTTTTTGATTTTGCATCCATCTTAGTTCTATTTTTAGAATCTACATGTGCAAATACTTCACATCTAAAGGTTTTGAGAAAAGAATAACTCACCTTCTTACCTATCCATGCTTCCTCTGGAAAACCACAACGCAAAGGAACTGAAGGACCTGTATTAATTAAATATACAGCGGTATTGACAGCCTCTACCCACATGTTTAAGTTATGGTGTTCAAAGGAGGCTTTGAAATGTCAATTTATAAAATTAGAGACCCATTTACATTTTTTTCTTTTGATAAAAAGTACACTTGTCTCTCAAGTATGGCTTTAGGTATGTAAAATGACCCAACACTAAAAGCCCTTTCTAAGTAACACCTATACTATGCTTTTGATTTTAATCCATGTGAGATAATATATATTTACAGAACCATCACTTCATATCACCTTTTTTATTAAAAGAAGGATATAATGTTCAACTTTTTTGCAAGCATAAAACAATTATACTTCTTTCTCTTAAATGGGAATTTTTTAATCCTTGTTAAAGGCTAAACACCAAAGATAATAATAGTAGGGAAAAATGACTTTCCCTCTTTCTATCTTAAACTGACCTCCTTAGACCTCCAAGGTTTACATGTAAGGGGTTTTTAGTTGCTTAATATTTATGATTTTTCCACAATCTCAAAAATGTTTTGGGAATAAATCTATGTAGAAGAGTGGATTGTTTTAAGTTTTAATTGGTGTTTAGTGGTGAAATGATAGAGAATGATAGTGTTTGAAAACTAGGTTAATCCCCTCTTTTCATGCACCAACATTCAGAATATGAACTGATATCAATCACTACGAGAGTGATAACCTATATGTATCCTATTCCTCTTTTTTGTACCTAGAAAGGTGTCTCAACTAGAGTTTTGCACACCCAACTAGCTAAGGACATACCAAACCCTAATTACAAGATATGCATGAATAGATGAATTTCAAGAGTAGAAACATATAGATTGGATATAGAAATGCAAACAAGAGGCAACACTATTTGTGCACCTAAAATCTAGATGCCTCCTATACTAGGGTGCCTGCCTCGACATCCTATAAGTTTTTTGTTAGCAAAAATGTTTGTACTAGGTGTCTGTATCTTTGTTAAGGGATCCAGATCCCAGTTTTCAAGTCTTGTTAGACTTGGGCACCTACCCCAAAGTCCTATAGGTATTCCAAAGATGAAACTACAAATTCCATCATGACTATACCTATAACACCTGCTTCTCCTTCACTTCTCTATGTCTGATCTTCTCGAATCTGACTTGCACAAGCAAAAGAAGGAGAAAAATGGTTGTGGATATATAGGAGTTTGCCTCAGTCAAACCTCATCTTTGTTATTTCTACCTCAACGATAGCCAAAGTCAAAGTATGCAAATGTGTGTGCTTGTAAACCAAATGTGTAATCATAAAAAATGTAAGATCCTAAATGACTCAAGCATCAATGAATAAATCCACTAATGTTTCACTCAAGGAAACAAAAAATTCACCTCATGGAGATGACATCAATGAAGACTTCTAGAACAAGAAGGTGAGGTAGCCATATCCACAGAGGATTCCAAGACTCAAGTTGGAGGCTTCAACCCTTCTTCCAATCATACAAAAGGTTTCACAAAACCCTAGGAAGAGCAAGATAGACTCAAGATCTTGATTCCTAATTGTCACAACATATCTCCATTATAGAAAATATCCAAATCTTTAATGAGCTTCAACACATTGCATACCTTTAATACCACTTGTAGTAGAATTTTGACATAGTAAGTTTGCATGTGAGTTGTGTGTCATAAAATGATTTTCAATTCTCTTTAAAGACATCACCTTAGAAGGGAAATGGATCAAAATAAAATGTAGACATCATGCAAAAATGAAAATTTGAATTTAGATTCATGAAGCACATAAAAAAAGCTAAAACCAAAATAAAAATTGGAATTTGGAGATTTAAGGCAGGACTAGGGTGTGGGACCCACGTCCAGGCCCTAAATTTTACTTGAAATCAGGCTTAAGGGTGTTCAAAATGTCTGGAATCGAAAGTCTCTTTCTAGGTTTTCTCAATAATTACTCTGAAATGTGATATTTCCTCAATAAGGTAAACATCAATGAGGGTTTAGATAGGTCAAATAAAGAAAGGGGTTAATGGACACTAAAATGTAGGAGCTAAACTTAGTGAAATTGTGCTAATCCAAGTAGGAGCATAATTTACGACATAACATTTAGCCCTCACTTTAGTGGCCATATGACAATATGTGCATATACAACTAAAGGAAATTAAATACATTAATCACAAAAAGGATACCCAAAAGGATAATATAGAGGAAGTCAAATGTTGCAAAGAGGTAGAAGCCCCCAATCTGCAATCCTGCAAGATCACCAAGGTTAGGAACCACAACCTGCAAAGAAAGATATGTTAGAGAAATAATCAAATCATCCTACAACCAACAAACAAATAATTTAGTCATAAACACTAAAGGGATGGGTGGTGAGAGATTATTAGGGTGGAAATCATGGAAGAGATATGCCCCCCTTATTTTTTCTTGCTTAGTCCAAAAAGGAGAAATAAGGTGGTAATCATCACACACAAATTTCAAGGAAATTGATGAAGAATGCATTGGTAGGGTTACTTTTACAAACAACACCAAGACACAATGCATTAGGTTTGATGAAGGGCAGAACCAGGATTCCAATGCAACAAACGGTGTAGAATCCAAGTTCAACAGCCTGAGATAGAGGTGATTGAACATTGATGTGCACTTTTTTCTCCTAGATAGTGAAAAGGAATTCTCATCCATATATTATAAGTAAATGGAGTGTTCATATTTTAACCATTCATTTATCACTTTCACTTTCAGAGAAGAAGAGGAGAAGGACAGAGAATTATGATGTTGAGTCAACACCTGTATCAGGCCCCGAGATTGGATGAACTGTGGTCCCAAGTAGCAAACAAGCAAGTTGAGCATAAGGTAGGACTCTAGACTTCAATTCTCGCATCAATTCTTTCCAATTTTATGTACTTTTCCTTATTTTACGTGCCTTTGAACATTCTGGACAAGGGTTCCTATCTAGGGTGCCCAAGTTCAACTGGTGCGCCCAAGTCCTTCTTGGGTGCCCTAGTCCTCTTAGGGCACCCAGGTCTTCTTGGGGTGCCCAGGTCCATTAAGGACAAGGGCCCAAGAGAATAAGGCACAATTAACTTGATAGGACTAAATAGTTTATTTTTTGATAAGTATTTACTGATTTGAAATTGTTTGATGCACATGACATCCCCAAGGCACAGGAACAGACTAGTGGTTGACTCATGACATTGTTGCAAAGTGACATATGTACTATCTCTAATGAGGATCGAGGTCTCCTATAGGATACAAGCCAGTTGTGGGTTTTTATGATGCCCATGATGAGATTCCATAGTAGCATGTTGATGGACCTTATGGAGAGATAGAATTCAGACATGTCTATCTTCCATCTACCCATAGGTGAGATGACAATCACACTTGAGGATGTGTATCATATATTACGACTTCCAATCTAAGGGGAGATGGTGTTGATCATAGAGCATATCTCTTAGGAGTATACTCATGTAGGTGACATCTACTGTCTAGGTCGTGTGGTGACACCACTCAGATAATGACATATCTTGCTTCGTTGGTTAGAGCAGGGATGTGCAGACATACCCCTAGTTCATTGCATCATGATTACCACCATCGCATTAGTGGTTACACCAGATGGACGAGGCACACACCTTCATGGGGCCCTCATGCACACTATCTAGGTGATGGAGGAGGAGAGGAAGGTCTACACATGGGGGTGCAGTATGCTTGCGCACCTATACTAAGACTTGGGTCATTATATTCACTATGAGGCACACAGTTTGATGATATGCACCTTGTTATAGGTATGAATTTTCAAGCATATTAGATGCACATGGCTAGTTGGGTTTCCCATTCAGCTGACATGGACACATCCACACATGCACGCCTATCCACTCATTAGGTGTTGGAGATTTGGTGATTTGTTGTATTGGAGAGTAGTGTTCGACAGACTGTGGCATGAAGATATCACATGGAGACCATATCACAGCCACATGCCATGGATGGAATAACATAGATAGTTAGCGAGGATGTAGTGGGATCAACTACTAGTCAGTCACCTAGTTCACATCATCATCATCTTTTACTTTGATAGAGTCATGTGATAGTTTGGATGCATGTAGGGTATCCCTAGCATGTGATCAAGCTACGTACACTCAACATGCAGCATGATGAGGGCCAACAAGGCCCCACAGTTGACAATTATTGATGTAGCTAAGAGTGAGAATGATGGTGTAGGAGATATAGATCTAGTATCAGAGTTAGCTGATGTTGTGTGTACTCAAGCATACATGACCTATTGGGAGATCATAGCTTGACTTGATCCAGTTTTCCCTATTAGTCATCCCACAGGTGATCCACAACCATGGGCAGGTTGAGGGGATGATACTCAAGATGAGAAGGACTTTACTCACTTTACTAGATATTTGATGATGATGATGAGGAGGAGGAGATGTCATCAAGCTTCATATTTAAGGAGAGGCCATAGCGAGGGCAGCGAGAGGTGGATGATGATGAAGAGATTAAGGAGAGACCTAGGTCGAGAGCTTGTGGTCCAAGTCCCATTTCCACTAGGAGATTGAATTAGATTAAGAGAGGGGAGGTGAACACCTCTATGCCCCTAGCTATAGAGGTGACTACAGATGTAGCCATAGCAACAATAGTATGTGATCCTAATTGGTAGGATGGCGACCCTGGTGAGAATGTTGTTATACTTCTTTGATGATTATTTTGCTTAAGATGATGTCATATATATATGTTTGATGATGAGGTACTGATATTATCTTTGTGTTGTTTTTGACAGTTTGTACCCAGGCATGGCATGACTTTGTAAGTCGCATTATAGCAGATATAGTTCCAATTAATGCGGCCAACCAGCGAGTGTGGACGAGATATTCACCATAGCACTCTGCTATAATGGTAATCAAAATTTTCAAATTACTTATCTATATTGTGTGGATGAATATATTTTGATGATTTATGACTAAAAATGAAGAGTTTGATGCTTTGACTATTTCAACAAGACTATTTTATTAGTCTACGCAACATGACAATCCTCTTGAGTATTGGATGATTCTACTCCAACATACTATTGAAACTTAAAGATAAAATCAAGAGTTTAGTAAAATAGGTCCTCAATTTCAATTCATTCTCTATGTTGTAGAAAGAATATAGTTTTTGGCTAATTAACTAGTCCTATGAGCCTATTATTGTCTTTATGTATTGTTAATACAAAGAATCAATCTATAACATTATTGTTCATAACTCACCCATTCTAAAATTAAAATCTATTCACTTATCAATTTGAATTAAAGAGGTAACATACATAATACTCTCAAATCCAACCATATTATCTTTAGGACAAAATACATGTATCATTAATAATCATGATTCACATTACATGACCTTATGATAACAATACTTCTAAATTGGGTGCAATATTTTCTTATATAGCTCATATTGTTAAAAAGGATTATACATGCAACATCATCTTAAATGCTTCAAAATGATTACACATGCATCATCTAATAGTCTAAAGTGATTATCCATTCAACTTTGAAGTGTCAAAGTAGGAATACATGCATACAAAGTAAATTATATTGTATATCAAGGCATATATATAAATGCAAGACAATGGTATACATATACAAAATTGTGGTATATATGACAAATTAAAACATTATTTACAAAATGTGGCATAATCCATCTCAAAATCTATATGCAATCAACATGCCAAATAGCAACACCAAATCCTAAAGATTCACTTTACCCTCTATCTATGGTGAATCCTCAACTTGTGGTGGATTTTTTAGCTACAATGGATCATCTACGTGTGTCAAAGGGGTTGCTTCTTATGGGTTCATAGGTTGTGGTGGTATCTCAACCTATGGTGGATCCTCAAAAAGTAGCCTCTTGGTGCCATGATGCTTAGTAGTTGATGGATGCAAATTTGACTATAAAAACAAGTCAAACCACAAATTTGATTAATTACTTCAATGGTCAAAAAATTGGACTACTAAATAGAAACTTATCTACTATAAAACAAACATATACCATTAATGGGATGTTGAACATGAAGAATACTAAGAGGGGGATGAATCAGTATTCTTTAAAACCTTTCTTTTACATATTCATTAATCCATTTACCAAATTCAATAACATGAAAGCAAAACAAACATAAGAAGAACAGCCACAAAGTCATAAAACATAGACACTAGGATTTTTACGTGGAAAATACAAAAAGGGAAAAACCATGATGAGTATTAGCTCACAATATATTATGATATCAAAACCAAATTACATGAAGGCTCATTGCCTAAGGACTCACTATCCAAAGAAGTGCTCACTGCAATAGGCTCACTGCTAAGAAAAGAGAAGAGAAGATTGAAGAAAGATTGGCTCACTGCTAAAAGAAGACTGCTACAAATGAATCTATAGAATGCTGAAATGTAGTTCCATTAATAGCTCAATACACAAATTCAAAAGTCATCATTGTATCTGTGATGCTTTAATGCTTTTCTTCACATATACTCTGTTCTTCTACCCTTACTAGTCCCTTCTGATCATAAAATTGCTTTAGATGGCATACACATCAAATTTGCACTATATTCACATAATACCATTCCTCCAATACTGAAATCTATAAAGTATATATATCTAAAATCATGAATTATCCCAAAACTAGGTCGACATGCAAAATTTGAAAATGATATCAAAGTTGTACCTTATCATATTGATCCTTTGCACAAAAAATAATGTGAACCCATACAATCATTTAGGAATCTTCATATAGGTCTGAACTTGTTATTGAACCACTTAGAATTATGATCTAAACATTATCTCCTTATGGCACATCGATCCAACTGTGTCTCGGCCTTATCCCAGAATACACAATTAAACCATATTGTCTGTCATATCATAACTTCTATTGCGAACCATGTGAAACTTCAAAATTCTTATTAGACATTCATTAGACATCACCAATCATACCTTCAAAACTCCAAGTCATAATATTCTTGTGTGGCGATATGCGGATCTTTGAACTAATGACTCTGACTTTGTGAAACTCTATCAAACTGAATACCGATACTGAAGAACTTTTAGATGATGATCTAATGCACTTCAAGCTCTACAAACTTGGAATTAGATAGCTTTCATATGTGTTTACAACAACTTCAAACTGTAAATCAAAACAATCATCGATGGAGGAATGTGGACCAGATTACTCAAGTACTCTGTACTGTTTCTGATTTAACTTTGTTCACCCAGACTTAGACAAATGATAATGTAAATTCCAAAGGTTATTAGGATATGAATATTGGAACATAACATCATCAAAGGATTGTGTACAACATACCAGAACCACATATCATGATCTTCAACTATAGAGGAGTACCAGCTGAATCACTATAGCTGTCTTGGTAAACTACCAACACTTAGTCAATTTTCGCTATGTTAGTCTTTTTAGACCAAAAGACTACACACAACTTTTTCTCAGAAGCTATTCCAGATCATGTCTGATTATTGCCATCAATGACAACATCAATTCTTGAGCATATCAGCAGTGTCTCTTGACAATGTTGCCAACAATCTCCCCCTTTGGCATTAATGGCAACACTTAGTAAAAAATGCTTATCTACTCCCCCTTACTCTATACACCCTATTTTTCTTCTTCCTTAAGATGTTTGACCATTTTTCATTGGATCTTCTTCTACCCCTTTGAATCAATGGCAAATGTGTATATATAGGTAACAAAATGGTGTCAAAAATGCAAAAATATTCTACTTGTCAACATATGTACAGGTGCAATCTTTCAATTTAGTTAGTTGTGGGTGACAAGATATCATTGTAAATAATCTTTAATTGTGCTAGTTCTCCATCTCACCTATTCTTAGCACTATTCAAAATTTTAATTTTACCATTAATCTAAAAAACTAAGTCTTTTGCCTTCTGTACATTTGTAGGTATATCAGTTATTGCCTTAACTTTTAAGGCTTCAGCAGCTAGACTAGACATTGTATCAATTTTAGGGCTTATTAACCCTCTCAATTGGCACATTCTACTTTTCATTTCTTCCTTATTCTTATGGAATCAATTGCTAGATCATAAGACTTATAAATACTCACTAATTGAAGTTCCATAGCTTTGATCTTACCTTCCATTTCCTAAGTGTTTCAAGTCATTTTAATCAAAATTTGTATATGTCATAGGCTTCCTTATTAGCACACTCTATATTCTTGATGAAATTATCTAACAAAATTTTATCACTGTCTAGCTTAGTCTTCAACTCTGTTAATCTTTTGTCATCAAATTCCTTCCTAACCATTATATCAGCAAACTTCTCAAAAGATTCTAAATTAGTACTTACTGATTTTATCAAGCCTCTAAGATGATCAATTGATGACAATGATGTATCCTTTTGGTATGTAGGCAACAACTTCTCCAAAATACCAGATGCTTCTCCAATGAGCTCACTGTCCTGGATGTGAGACCTTAGAATTTCTTCCTGAGCTTTTTCTTGAACAATTGATACTAGTTTAAATTTCTGTAAGGGAGACATTGAAGACAACTTTATTGTTCCTTGCAAAAACTTAGGTGCATCCAACACTTGTGTTTCCTGTTACTTTTCCAAAAATTCCTTGACACAATTTACTGGATCATGTAAGGTAGCATTGTCTCTTGCCATATTAGACAATTCTACTTCTTGATTCTGCTCCGGTGGTTCAAGATCCATGGCCTTTTGTTCATCAAAGTTTTGTTCCAGAGAGGGGCTCTTCTTGGCTTGTTCATTTTCTTGATCATTGGCTTTAGTTTTCTCTATAGTCTTTTCCTTGTTTTCTTGATCACCAATTTGCTAATCTAGAGGAGGACTTGTCCTTGATTGGTCCTTGTCAGCTTTTTCTTGACCATCAGTAGCAGGGGCTTGATCAGATGCAGGGGTTTGATCATCTTCTTTCTCCTTTATCTCTTCATTAGTTTTTTCCAACCTTTGATCTAGGCTAACTTCTGGAACAAATGTGTCATCTTCAACACTAGTGTCATCTTTATCATAAATGTTTGGGATGTTGAGATCTCTTAGGATATCAAGTATTTCTTGTTCAATATCCTTCACAAATTTTCTGTATCCCCAGATATTAGAGTGTTGATCCTCTTCTTTATCTCAAATATATCTCCAAGAATCTTGAAGACTTTGGATCTCTCCTCAGGAGTCACATCTAGACAAAATTTCAACCATGTATTTTCTCTTGTCTCCAAGTCTTTTACTATTGCTACTTCCTTCTTGGTAGACATTATGCTTGCAAGGGTGTCAGTGAGATTTGTAATTATTTCAATAAGAGATCTATTGTACATCTCTAGATATCTGATTACAACAGTCTCAATGATGTATTTATCTACATCATCATAATCATCATATAGTTGAGCTATAGATTTTAGATTTCCATTCACTGTTATATCCTTCAAGACATCATCCAAGTTTATTGTTGCTTCTCCTTTCTTAGGCTCATCTTGCCTTGTCTTTTTCTTGATTCCACCCTTACCAGAGGGCTTCTCCTTTTTTCTCCCAGAGGCTTTAGTAGCCTCAACTGTCATTTTCTTTACTTCTTCATCTATCTCAGTTTCCTCATCATCAACACCTATGCTCACATGCATCCTTTTGGCTTTGGTTTCATTCTTTTGTGCCTTTTATCAGCAGGTTTCTTTGTAGGTGCTTCCATAGAGGGTGTGGGACTGGAGGATGCAGATATAGTTTATGAAGTTGATGCTCTTGTTCTTTCCTTTGTTGCTACAGGCTCCTTTTATTTCCTCTTAGACTCTTCCAAAGGATTTTCAAGCTCACCTTCCTTCAATATTTCAGCTGCCCTAGCTACTTCGGCCCTTGCTCTTGTTTTAGCAATCTCTTCTTTAGTAAGTTATGTACTCTGGGCATAATCCTCTACCAATTTCTTCATCTTTTTCTGAGTTTCTAGTTTTCTCAGTTCAACATGCACTTTCACAAATAACTCCTCATAGGTACCAAATCTTGGCTCATTAGTGTCACTGGGTTTCTTCAACATAAGGTTAGCATAACTATCCAGTATGTTTTATGCCACTTCATAGCCCATTGGAAAGACCCAGACTATCTGAGGCTCAACAGCCTCCATCATGCATTGATCTTTGTTAACAATGAAACATATATCATTTTTGTATTTTTCAACAATTAACCTAGGGATCCTTTCCCTGGATTGCATGACCTTTTGAAAATTCTTGAAATAGCCCCATAGGGTTGTATTATGTGCATCATGGCTTCCTATGCTATTTAAGTGATTCCTAATTTGTATGGTAACATGTTTGTTGTCAAGCTAGAAGAAGTTCTTCATTCCTAGCAATTCTTGCATAAAATAGAAGAATAGGCAGATAATTAATGTACCATACTTGAATGGATATTTTGATTCCTTTGTCATCTTTAGGTTCTCCATTAACTATTGTTGGAGCAACTCATAGAGGTCATAATCAACATTTTTCTTCACCATCTCATATGCAGTGTATATGGCAGTACAAGAGACAGAGTTCTCTTAGTTTATGAAGTAGATCTTGTAGCTGATCACCATGGATGCAAACCCAATTGCATGGTCTTTAATGTCATTGATTGTCAATGCCCTTTTATCAAATTTGGCTCTTGTGGCTTTCATCACTGTACTATTTTTCATGACCTTCAATATAGGAACTATACTGGTAGAGTTTAACCCTGTGACTGCTCTTATGGCATCTTTTGTGATCATGAATGGAGTGTTAAGCCACATAAACGGATCATGAGTTCTTCTTAGTACATACCAGACCCATTCATCCTCTACAAAAGTTGGGTAATCTATATACTGAATGAATATCTTCTCTTCCAATGCCTTATATTCTTCCTTCAGATCAAAATTATCACTGCTTAGATGTTTTAGATACAAATCTACAAATTGGCTATTGCCATGTTCTTCTACGGCAACATGGATGTAATCCCTAATATCCTCTACATGCATCACTCCATGGGGTACTTCTGAAAAGAACCATTTGGATCAATTTATGTTGATTTGAAAGGGTGTTTCTTGAATTTTGGTTGTGCTCTCTTAGTAATATCAATAACTTGCGATGTCACCATTTCAGCAAGAATTCAAACAACTTCATAGTAGGGTTTTAAACTGTAAATACCACTTTTGCCAAATTAGGGTTTTATTCACTTGAAATCACTCTGAATTGCTTTGAATCACTGGAAATCAATGAATTCATTTAGAATTCTACTTTAGTTCTCTATGGACACTTGATAGCTTGTATGCAAAGTGATTAGTCTTTAGAATGCGACCCTTTGTAACCCTTGTTGTAAAAACTAATCGTCATAAATGTTTTTCTCAAAAAAATACCAAACACTTTACTGCTAGACACAGTTGATTAAGATTGCTTCACAGTGTACTGTAACAGGTCTTTTTCTGTTGATTTTTTCTCCAAATGATTCATCCAATCCTGCTTTAGCTCATACCTAAGTGTTGGATCTCAGCACCCATTACCTAGCTAGGGGATTAGAATATTCATTAAAAGCTCCCCCTAAGCTAGAGCTCCCAATTTTCTTTCTGAAGGAAGTATCTGCAAAAAAGTTGGTGTGGATCCATCCCTGACCTCTTTAACATCCCTCTTAATCCAGATCTTGCTTATTTTGTTCTTTGTTTCTATCAGATCAACTTTGTTCTTTCCCTTATCTTCCCTCTGCTCTGTTTTCTTCTCTTCTATAGAATAGTTTCTTTTCACATTCTTGCTTCTATAGAATTTTGCAACATGTCCAGATTTATTGCAATTGTAGCACACAATATTCCTCTGGACCCTTGATTCTTTCCATTGATTGGATTTATTCTTGATCTATTGGAATTAACCCAGACAACTGAGAGGGGGGGTGAAGCAGTTGTCTCTAAAATTAATCTTTTCCTTTCTTTTAAACTTCTTTCACTATTGTCAATTTGATTAATGATTCAAACATTAAAGCATATGACGTTAACACAGAAGAAGAAACATAATCAACATATTTGACACCAAGATTTTTGACGTGGGAACCCAGTTAAGGAAAAAACCACAGTGGAGGTTAACCCACAAAAATTAATACCCTGTTAAAAGTATTTTTACAAATGGGAATGCACATGCATTCGGGCTTACTACCCAGAGCTCACTGCTCAAATGGAGGCTCACTACCTATAGACATATTATAGGAGAATAACAGAGATTTTAAACTAATGAATAACATCTACCCATGTAAGAGTTTCTGTCCTGGTTAAGTGTAAAAATTGATCTTACAGATTTCATCTTTTCTCTGCTCTTCTTACTACTATGCCTTCATTCACACCTTGGATTTATGCTCTTCTCACATACACCTTATTCACATACCACACACACTAAATCATCCAATTCCATTGGCTATATATATCCGCAACATGATCTACAATCATTTTATCAGTCGGCTTAAAAAAAACATTTAGAACTCTGTTGAGTACTCTGCTTTGTTGACTAGATCCATACATAATATGAGATGTGGACCAAAAATTGCACTCACAAATCATCAATTAGGTCGGCCACTATCACCGGTCATCACCATTTTCCCAATAAACAACTTCTATATATCTAAAATTAAGATCATTCATAAAGTCAGCATGTTCTTCTTCTATCTATTCTGTCAAACTGAAACCTGATACTCAGAAGCTAATATCTTTTGAGTCCTTCATCACTAGAGGACAAAACTCTAGGTTTAGAGTGTCTTGACAATGCTTTTGAATACCTTAGATCCACAGCAAACCATGCCTTTCCATCAGAGAGATCCAGACCAAGATACCGGACCCTATTACTGCTTTGTTCCTAACTGCCTAGACTTAGACAAATTCTGATTCTAACTTCCGATATGAACAAATTGTGTTATATGAATGATTGGGATGATCTTAGTTACCATCAATGACAACACCTATCAATGAAAAGTAGTGTCTCTTGCCAACAATCTCCCCCTTTGGCATTGATGGTACCACTTAGTGAATAATGACTAAGTTTCTAATGTGGCTTCCCCTTACTCTATAGACTTGTGCTTCTCTATTAGTTCCAAAGCTCCCCCTTTGTTGGATTCCTCATTTTTCACTGCTCTTCACTCCCCCTTTGACATCAATGGAAAAGGGTGGGGTCTGCAAGCCAAAACTCTCCAAAAGTTTTGTATATACTGTCATATATGTACAATTAATCATTAAGATCTATTTACATAAACTTGAGAATGTCTACAAAGCTAATTTTTATTTGCACAAGTTCATAGGCCCAAGTACTCTTCATTCCATCCAAAATTGAGATGTGCCCACTCAAAAAAATGAATATACCTCTGCCTTTGATAGATCTGATGGATCACTAGTCTAAACTAGAGTTTGAGCTTCAGATAGGGCATTATACATTGTCTCTAACTTAGGGGCAATCAATCCCGGAAGGTCACACATTCTCTTCATAATGTTGCCTTTCTCTTTAGCAAGTCTCTTAATCTCATCAATCAAGCTAATTAATTGACATTCCTGACTTATTAGTGAAATAGTTAGAGGATCAAAATTATTGGATAGATTTGACAATTTCAGTTCTTGTTCCTTTATCTTCTTCTCAATATCCTCACTTATTTTGGGCCAAGATAGACAAAATTTATATATATATATATATATATATATATATATATATATATATATCACTTCCATCACTTAGAGGATTTTGAACACTCTTTATACTGATGGCAAGTATGGTCCTATCATACCATATTAGACTCTTAATTTCAGTCAATCTCTTATCCAAAAACTTATTTCTAACTTTTGTTTGTACAGACTTCTCAAATGACTCAAAATGAGTATTTATAGAACTTACAAGGTTTTTCAGATGTCTGGAGGCGGAATCAGATGGACTCTTCTCGTAGGAAGGCATTAACTTTTCCAAAATTCTAGTTGCAAGCCCCAGTAGCTCATTGTCCTCCATGTGGAACTTTAACATCTTTTCTCTAGCCTTTACTTGGGCGAATGATGCTCTTTTCATCAATTGAATTGGAGAGAGAGCATCTGGATTGGCTAGACCTTGGAGTAGCTCAGGCTCATCAAGTTCAATCATTTATTTTTCAAGAAGACTTTTCACTGCATCTGCAGTGTCTCTTGCAACAATTTCTGAACCATCCTTTTGTTCATCAGATTTCTCAGTATTTACTTTAGGTGCTTCAACATTTGTACCATCTTCTTCTGCTTTATCCTTCTTTCCTTTTTCTTCCTCTTTCTCTATTTTACTTTTCTCTACGTTCTCTCTAAAGGGACTATTTCCTATTTGATCACCATTTGCTACCTGATTTGGAGGCTTCTGTGTGGTAGCAATATCCTCTTATTTTCCAGAGTGATTAAGTGGAGGAGTTACTCATGTATCAACATTTTTGTCTATCATTTCTATGTCCTGATTGACTTGTTCCTCTTCCTGAACTTCTCCAATATTTAGATTTGATGAATCAAGTCCAACATTAGTCTCCTCATAGGTTAACTCCGGAGGATCTGGAGTAATACTTTGGTCAATAATTCTCTTGTTAGTTTCTTCTTTTGGAGCTTCTTGTTCTGGAACTAGAGGATTGTCTTCTTCAACTTGTTTCTCTAAAACAATATAGTATTTATCTTTGTCTAAAGTCTTTATTAGAATTTCCTCTGTTTCCTTTGCAATTTCCTTAGTTTCACCAAGCACTAGCTTGTTCATCCAGACTTTGCTTCTAAATTTTTCTTTGACTTCTGTGAGAATTTTATCTACTTCTCTTCTTATCATTACAGGACAAAGTATGGAGAGGACATACTCTCTGAGTTCTAGATCTTTAGCCTTAGCTACTTCTTTTCTCATTTCTAGTACTCTCCTTAAACTTTTAGGAAGTTCTTGTAAAATTTCCAATAGGGCTCTATTGAATTTATTCAAATTCATGATGGTGGAATCTTCCAAAATTTTCTTATTTGTTTGATCAAAATTGTCATAGTAAACTCTACTAGGATTTAAATTTCCATGAACGGTGATTGTTTTTAGAATTTCATCAATAGACATAGCGATCTTACCAGTTGCTTGCTTTTTATTTCTTTCAGAAGGCTGGTCTTCAGAAGTCTTTGAAGTTTTGGCTTTCTTGGATCTTATTTCTTTTACTTCATCTGTTTTTGTCTCCTCATCATCTTTTGTGCTCTTGTGGATTCTTGTGGCCTTGGTTTTCTTTCTTTTCCCTCCTTCACCGGATGGAGTGGCTTTTGGTTTCTTGGTGGAAGTGGGCTTGGGTTTCTTAGTAAGATTTGCAGAACTCCTTGTCTTCCTTGAGGAGCTTGGTGGGACTTCTAGAGTGACTACTGGCTCACTTTTTGCTTTTTCTTCTAAAGTCTACTCAGTTCTCTTCTTTATCTTTTCAATCCTTTCTCTATTCTCTCTCACTACTTATTTTGTAATCCCAATGCTTTATGCATACATCTCCACTTGCTTGTGCACTTTTCCTTTTGTTTTGAGCTATCTAAGTTCCACATGCAACTTTAAGCTTAGTTACTTGTATGTTCCAAACCTTTCAACAGAGGTGTCTTTAGGTTTGCTTAAAAGATGCTATGCATACATGTCTAAAATTCTCCCATCCACCTCATAACCCATTGGCATTATCCATACTGTTCTTGGTTCTATAGCTTCCATCAAACATTGATCTATGTTGACCATAAAACATATCTCATTTTCATACTTTTCTACAACTAAATTAGGTATTCTTTCCCTTGCATGCATTAGACTCTAAATTTTTTTGAAATATCCCCATATTGTAGTCTTTTATGCACCTAAATCTCCAAGACTATATAAATGATCTCTTATCTAGATTGCCATTGGCCTATCATTTGTCCAGTGCACACCTTGCACTCTAGGCATTTCATTCATGAAATAGAAAAATAGGCATATGATCAAAGAACCATATTTTAAAGATTTTTTCTTGTCTCTTTTGATTTTGCTCAGATTCTCTACGAGCTGATTATGTAGTAATTCACATAGATCATAGTCAGCATTCTCCTTTAACATCTTATAAGCTGCATATATTGTAGTCCCAGAAACTAAAGTTTCCCTACTGGAGTGATAGATCTTATAGCCAATGATCATAGAAGCAAATTTGACATTCGGTTCAATGATGTCATTTATTGTCATTGTTCTTTTGTCATAATTTGCTCTGGTTGCATCGGTAATAGTTTGATTCTTCACAACTTTCAAAGTAGGTAATCCACCATTTGCATTTAGCCCAGTCACAATTTTGATAACATCTTTAGTGATCTTAAATGGTTTTAGTAGCCAAATAAATTCATCATGCATCTGGCTCAACACATACTGAACCCATTCACTTTCATCAAAAGACAGAAATTCAATCATTTGCAAAAAATGTTTGCTTTCAAGGGCTTCAAATTTAGGTCTCAGTTGGCAATTGTCATCTTTTAGATGGCTCTTAAACAACTCCATCAGTTTCATATTCCCAAATTCTTCAATATTGCAATGAATGTATGCCCTAATGTCTTCAACATGTAAAACCCCATATGGAACACTCGAAAAGGCACCTAGTAGCTGGACTTCAACAAATTTATAGGGATGCTTCCTTGAATTTAGGATGGGGCCTCTCAGTGATATCAACAAGTAAAGGTGTAGCCATTTGCAGAGATTGAAAATTCAAGAAGTTTCACAGAAAATAGAAATACCTTGTTCTGCAGATTAGGGTTTTACTTGGAGATCCTCTTCGTGCTTTAATTCTTGGGAATTCTTAGCTCTGAACTCATTCACTTCTCCTCTTCTTGCTTTCTTCTGATGCAAATTGATCTAAATGAGGAATGAATGATCTTTTTATGTTCTGCAGCACCTAATTTGTCTTTGTAATAAATGCTCTACCCTAATACATCTGGTTACTTTGTTTGTTAAATAGTTTCTCATAAATTACTTTGCAATTTGTCATATCCACCTCTATTTTTCCAGAAATACTTCCAAATGATTTAAAACAATTCAAGATCTCTTTCATTGTGCCAGATTTAGGCACTTACTAGCTGGGGGAATTTGATTTACAATACTATTCCCCCTAAGCCAAGGCTTCCAAATCAATTCCTGGAGGAATTTTTAGCACCGAATGCTGGTGCGGATCCAATACTGTCATTTATAATTGTTTTCTTGACCCATTTTTTGTTCATTTCATTCTAAGTCTCATTCACATTAATTTTTTATTTGCCTTTGTCTTTTTCTACTTCAGTTCTCCTTGGACACATGATAGCTTGTATGTAAAGTGATTAGTCTTGAGAATGTGACCCTTTTTAGCCCTTGTTATAAAAACCTAATCATCATAAATGTTGTTCTCAAAAAGCTACCAAACACTTTACTGTTAGACACAGTTGATTAAGATTACTTCATAGTGTGTCATATTAGGTCTTTTTCTATTGGTTTTTTCTCCAAATGATTCATCTAATACCGCTTTAGCTCATACCTAAGTATTGGATCTCAGCACCCATTATCTAGCTAGGGGATTAGAATATTCATTAAAAGATCCCCCTGAGCCAGAGCTCCCAATTTTCTTTTTGAAGGAAGTATTTGCACCAAAAGTTGGTGTGGATCCATCCTTAACCTCTTTAACATCCTTCTTAATCCAGATCTTGCTCATTTTGTTCTTTGTTTTTGTCAGATCAACTTTGTTCTTTCCCTTATCTTCCCTCTGCTATGTTTTCTTCTCTTCTATAGAATAGTTTCTTTTCACATTCTTGCTTCTATAGAATTTTGCAACATGTCTAGATTTATTGCAATTGTAGCACACAATATTCCTTTGGACCCTTGATTCCTTCCATTGATTGGATTCATTCTTGATCTGCATTGGTTAGCCATATGTCCAAATCTACTGCATGCAAAGCACTTTCGATTAAAAGATTGAGCATTCCTTGCATTGTTGGGACCATTCCTTATCAAACTTCTACATTCATTTGCTTCATGACCAATTCTTTTACAATTAAAACACTAACATGAGAATGATGGAACATTTTGATTTATTCTACTCCTACACTAAGTAGCCCTATGACCAAACTTATTACATTTAAAACAATATCCATTGGAGGATGGGTACCTTTGAGCATTTGGTTGCCTGACCGGAGCTCTTCTAAGTCTGTTTCTCTGATTCTGGACCTAGTTTCCTTTGACTTTCTTCATATTAGTGTTAAATTGCCTTAATTTGGAGTTTTCAAATCGCAAACCTTGTTTGTGTTGAAAAGTGCAATACAATTGAGAGGGGGGGTGAATCAGTTGTAAAAAATATTTCAAAACCATTAACACATCAACCAATTAACACTATGTTTGTATTTTAACCATAAAAGCATGAAACAAAAACTTGAACACATTCAACACAGGAGACATTAGATTTTTACGTGGAAAACCCCATAGGGGAAAATCCATGGTGAGTGTTAGCTCACAATATAATATGTTATAACAATACCAAAAATTAGAGGCTCACTGCCAGAAATACTCACTGTAAGAAGAAGCTCACTGCCAATGGGGTGGCTCACTGTGTTAGGAATTGCATGCAGAAGATATCAATTAAATGCAAATAAAGATTAAAGGAAGGAATAAAAAATATACATAAATAATAACAACGAGAGACAATGTTTAATGTGGTTCACCCAAACTTGGGCTACATCCACCAACAAAGAGTCCACTATTATTATCCAGCAAATCAAACTGATTACAACGAGCAATCCTTGCAACTCAATACTACTGCAAATGTTACAATTTCCAATATCCATAGGAAACCCTAACCCTTAGCCTCTTTTATCAAGCCTTATGTAGGGAAAATTTAACCTCTGAGTCTAATTAGGCTCCATATAACAACAATCTCCCACTTGGATATTGATCAAACTCCACACCATATCATATCCCACTTGGAGACTGATCAAAACATCACTGACCCTATAGCTCCCACTGGAAATAAACATCCTAGACCCTGTTGTTCTGATTTTATTATTTTAAGTCTTTAAGACGAATCAAAGCTGAAGAGCAGCTCAGCTTCTCCCTTGTCACTACCATCATAAACATTTATGCTACATTTTCATCTAAATGTATCTTTTCTAGCCGTAACTATCCATCATCCAACACCGACTGGATGAAGTGATACCTTAGTTGTATGTATTTGGTCTTTGAATGCAAGGAAGAATTCTTTACAAGATGTATGGCACTCTGGCTATCCATAAATAAATAACTATTAGTCTGTTGTTTGCCCAATTCTTCTATGGAAGATTGTAGCCATATCATCTCCTTACTTTTCTTAGTTGCAGCTACATACTCTACTTCTATGGTGGATACAGCAACCACCTTTTACAATCGTGAGATTCAACTGATTGTTGTCCCACCTATAGTAAAGACATAACCTATAGTACTCCACCTAGTATCAATATCCCCTACCAAATCTAAGTCTACATAACCTGCTAAATCAGTATTAGAGCCCCCAAAACATAAGTATTTATTGGATGTATCTCTCAAATATCTGAGAATCTATTTTACTGCATTCCAATCCTCCAATCCAGGATTACTCATATACATGCTTATGACTCCTATAGCATGTGCAATATATGTTCTTCCTATCTCTACAAATTTTCATACCAAGGATTTGTTTTGTTGCCCCCAAATCCTTCATAGAAAATGATTGTGCTAACTGTTGTTTTAACTCTCTTATGTGATCCATGTTAGACCCTGCTACAAGCATGTCATCAACATATAAACATAAAATAATGTAGCTTTCATTATTCAACCTCTTAAAATAAACACAATGGTCAGAATTACACTAGTTGTAGCCTTTCTCAGCCATAAAACTATCAAATTTCAAGTACCATTGTTGAGGTGCTTGTTTCAAGCCATACAAACTCTTCTTCAATCTACACACCAGTTTCTCCTTACCTGTGACCTCAAATCCTTGGGGTTGTGATGCAGAGCACACAGAGGAAGTGAACAACTTGTCACAAACTATATCGGTGTGATACCGTCTTACATCTTAGCAATCTATTCTCATAGGCTAAACAAACCCCGTCGGCCACCTTGCTATTTCTCTGACCGATCTCTCAACTTTCCTTGATAGTCAAATCCACTTAGTCTTTAGAGAGACTTCCTCTATCAGCGATGTCTTCAAACCTCCTGCCGATACCCCGATGGTGGTTACGTTCCCACTTAACTTAACCATGGTGGTTAGTCGTGACCTTGTCAGCAAGACTTTGATCATTGGTGATCGCTTAGGAACATTTGCCGATATGCCGATGCAGTTGACTTCACTTGACTACACCTGACTCATTGGTGAGACTTTGTTTATCGGTTAAAACTTAAGAACCTTGGCTGATATACTGATGACACCTTTGACCCACAACCATCGGTGTGACTTAGATCATCGGTGGAACCTTATTCTCTTCTTCCGATATACCAATATGCGTTGTCTTCGGCGTGACCATTATCAACAGCAAGCACTTGCAAACTTAGGCCGATGCACCGATGGATTTCAACCTATCGGGGTGACTTCCTTCGTTGGTGAACTCCTTGTTCATTCTCCCGATACGCCGATATATGTTGTCAGTGAGACTTCCTTCGTTCTCCATCAATGCACCTCCTATCGGTGTAACCTCCAAAAGCTTCCCTGAGGGCTATGTTATGCCGATGATACTTCTGTAACTCTACAACTCGCAGACACCCAAACTATTGTACAGAACCAAAGACTAACAGCACGGAAGGGGATCTATAACCCTGTATAATCACTTGATCACCTGTCAATTTGGCCACTCCACAACAACACTTCTCCTATCATTTCAATGACTAGTCACATAGAGATGCCTAGTCAAACTCACGCCAAACTCCTTGGATCATTGGGTGTTTGATCCAAACCCATAGAAAACATAAAATGTACACTATATTCCTCCATCACACTGACAATGAGAATCTTGCTTTCAGTGGACAGAGGAAATACAATCCATTTGTTTACCAAACCCTAGTTTCTAGGTTTTCAGACCAGTCTCTGCAAAAAGAACAATATCTTACAACCTACAACACTTCAAGACACCAAACTACTTCTAAATGAAAGATACTTCAACATAGGAACATATCCAGTCAGTTTTAGGTAATCACCTATCTATACAAGCCATACAGAATGACTGTTACAGAAAAATACTCAGAAAGAACAATGTTTCAACACACCTAAAAATCTAGATCTTCATTCATGCATGCATGCTTTTCTCTGTCATTACATCCTGCTTCTTCGCCTATAGAGGCTTGAAAACATCAACTAACATTCCTCCCAACCGTGCAAACTAATTTGAAAGATAGTTAGCCATTGGGTTTCTCCTCTCACAAGAAAACTACATGTTTTCATTGTGTTATTACATCAAGCTTGACCAAAACATGGTCTACATAGGTCTAGTGACCAAATTGACATCAAAAACCTTATTACAAACATGATGTGGCTTAAAAAGCCTTATTGAAAACAAAAACAAAACATGACTCCTGCACCATAGAGAAGGTGCTCCTGCACCAGGTTGTTCCATATATATCTCCTCCTCCAAATCACCATGGAGAAAGACAATTTTCACATCTAGCTATTTCAAATGTAAATCTTTAGCAACCACAATACTTAAAACAGTATGAATAGAAGTCATCTTGACAATTAGAGAAAAAATCTCATCAAAATCAATACCTTTTTTTTGTGCAAATCCTTTTACAACTAACCTAGATTTAAATCTTTTCTTACCTCGATCTTCCTCTTTCAGCCTATAAACCCATTTTTTGGTAAAGCCTTTTTACCTGTAGGCAAATTACATAATTCCCAAGTATGATTTTTTAGCAAGGAGTACATTTCTTCTTTCATTGCAAGCAATCCACCTGCATAGCTTCATCATACACTTTTGGTTCACTAGAATCTATTAACAAAATAGAATACAAAGAGGGAGAAAACCTTTCAGGAGGTCTACTTAGCCTTGTTAACCATCTAACATTCACTAGATTTTGTGGTATTTCTTGTTGTTGTTGTGGAGCATGAGGAACCACTAGAACATCACTATCTGGAGTATCATCCAACACCACATAACCCTTTTCTTTCTTCTCATGCTACTACAACTGATCTTTATACAACACCTTCTCATTGAATACATCCTTGCTTCTCATAATTTTTAGATTTTCAACATCCCAAAGCCTATAATCAAATTTATCAATGCCATATCCAATGAAGATACAATTTTTTTAATTTTGCATCAAGCTTGGTTCTATTTTCAGAATCTATATGTGCAAATACTTCACATCCAAAGGTTTTGAGAAAAGAATAACTCACCTTCTTACCTATCCATGCTTCCTCTGGAATACCACAACCCAAAGAAACTGAAGGACCTCTATTAATTAAATAAACAATGGTATTGATAGTCTCTACTCACATGCTTAAAGGTAGCCAATCAAGCAATCTCATGCTCCTTGCATGCTCCATTATTGTCCTATTCATGCGCTTAGCCATTCCATTTACTTGTGGAGTCCCTGGAACCTTTTTATGCCTACGAATTCCATTAAAGGAACAATAATCCTCAAATTATTTCCTGCAATACTCACCACCATGTTCAGATCTAAGACATTTTAATCTTTTACCTGTCTCATTCTCAACAAAGCTTCTCCATTTCTTAAATGTTTCAAATACATCAGATTTATGCCTAAGGAAATAAATCCAAACCTTCCTAGTTGCATCATCTATGAATGTAACATAATATCGAGAGCCACCAAGAGAAGATACCTAAGCCAGTCCCCATACATCTATATGTACAAGCTCCAACTTTTCATCTTTCTTTTACTTCCCATCCTTGAGAAAACTAACTCTCTTTTGTTTTCCATAAACACAACTTTCACAGAAATCCATATTAATACATTTCAGACCTAGTAAAACTTTATTAGAATGAAGTACTTTCATACCTTTTTCACTCATATGCCCAAGTCTGTTATGCCATAGTGTTGTCTCAGAACCTGTAGCAACTATTTCAGTCTCTTCCTGCGAACCCGCATCAACTATTCCTGAACTTGTTTGATTCTTCTCTACAACAACTAAAGTAGAAGGAACAATATGACCTGTACAAAGATATAAGGTGCCTACTTTCACACATTTTTCTACTATTAATGTACCTCTTGAAATCTTCCAATTTTTATCACTAAAAGTAACTATGCAACCTTAATCAGCTAGCTGCCTTGCTGAAATTAAATTCCTACTCAGCCTTGGAATGTACCTTACCTCTTGTAGTAGCCAATGATTCCCATTCTAGAACCTAATCTTGATTCTTCCCTTTCCAACAATCTGACAAGGTTCGTAATCTCCCAAATAAACCAGCCCAAAATCCCCTTAGACATAATCAAGAAAATAAATTCTATGGGGCATAGCATGAAATGAGGCTCCTGAATCTAAAACCCATGAATCACCAACTTTATCTAGGGAAAGAATCAAAGCATCATCTTCAAATTTATTACTTAGCACATTTGCCTCCTTATTGCCTTCTTGTTTGTCTCCTTCTTTATTCTTCTGAGACCAACAATCTTTCTTCAGATGACCTGGTTTCCCATAGTACCAGCAATCCTTCTTTCCTTTGGATTGGGACCTCTTGTCCTTTGATTTTTCTCATGACTTCCCATGACCTCCAGAACCTTTTCCTCTCTCCTTTGATCTACCCCTGCTATCTACATTCAAAACACTACCTAATGTGGACCCTCCTGAGATTTGCCATTGATTTCCTTGCTAAGGATAACACCAACAACATCATCAAATTTC
The DNA here is from genome assembly GCA_027924645.1 of Cunninghamia lanceolata. Lineage (NCBI taxonomy): Eukaryota > Viridiplantae > Streptophyta > Pinopsida > Cupressales > Cupressaceae > Cunninghamia > Cunninghamia lanceolata. The sequence goes on from BSBN01000062.1 coordinate 3,773,586, forward strand.
AAAGTATTTGAACCAGAAAAAGAGTTACTTATAGCCATTACCAAGCTATTCCAGCTTTCTTCCAAAGAACATAAAACCAAGAGAGCCCTCACCTCTTCATCAAATTTCACTTTTACAAAAGTTAACTGATTGGTAATCATATTAAACTCATTTAAATGATCTATCACAGATCCACCTTCAATCATTTTCAGATTAAACAAATTCTTCATGAGAAATACCTTACTTGAGGCTGAGGGTTTTTCATACAATCTAGACAAATCTTTCATCAGTTCATCTCTTGTCTTCACTTCTGTTATATTGAATGCCACAGATGGTACCAAGCACAATCGAATGGTTCCTAATGCCTTTCTATCTAGAAGATTCCAATCCTCATCAGTCATTGTTGTTGGTTTCTTGGCTATTCCTTCCAATGGCCTCCATAAATCCTTCTAATAGAGATAATCCTCCATCTACATCTTTCATAACTAATGGTTCTTCCCATTGAATTTATCTACCTTCAATTTACCTTCGTCTACATTTCTCCCACTCAACTGTGAGACCTTCCTACAAATGATAATCGAACACAACCCACTTTGATACCACTTGTTAGGAATTGCATGCAAAAGATATCAATTAAATGCAAATAAAGATGAAATAGAAGAATGAAAAATACACAGAAGTAATAACAATGAGAGATAATGTTTAACGTGGTTCACCCAAACTTGGGCTACATCCACCAATAGAGAGTCTAATATTATTATCCAGCAAATCAAACTGATTACAACTAGCAATCCTTGCAACTCAATACCGCTACAAATGCTACAATCCAATGTCCACATGAAACCCTAACCCTTAGCCGCTTTTATCAAGCCTTATGTTAGTTACAAAAATAGGGTTTTTTAATGTCAGTCAATAGAAAAAATAACTCCCGACACCTTTATAAAATAATAAAAGTCATTTGAGGTTTCAGGGATGCTGCCCCTTGACCCCATCTTGGGGGTGCTACCCCCAAACCCCCTGTTAAATAATTTGGGGGGAAACCTCACCAACAAAAGTGGGGAAAATCTAACCTTTGAGTCTGATTAGGCTCCATATAACAACACACTACCTGGTTTGATGAACTAAGTTATTACCATCTACTCCATGCCAAGATTCAATTCCATTGAAGCACAATAAGTATCCTCTATTCTACTCTGCTTTTACACTTCACAATATCTTTTCATTTTCACATACTCATACAAATTCATGACTTTATTTCATGTTTTTATACAATTCATCAACCTTGGAATTTACATCAAGGTTGGCATTACAATCATCAACCTTTGGAACAATCTACAAGGTTGGAAAAAATACATACATACATTAAAATAGGTTTGGACCTAAATAGAATTAGAAGAGAAAAGTTTGAATGCGAATCATGCCAAGGCTTAGCTAGGACTCAATTGCAATCTTCCACATAGCAACATGCTTCCACAATCTTCAAATCATAACTGCAAGTAGTGAGAACAACCAAGTCGGCCAAGACTGGAGTTAACACTAAGACTTTTAGGGACACGCTTCATGCACGATCTAGATTATAATTTGCAGACCAATCCAAAAATAGGAACACGATCAAGATACTCCCATAAGCACGTGACACTCACCAAGAACATCTACACAACCTCTAGACACTTTGTCCATATGATTCTTCAAACTAGAGCACTTGAACTTTACTGTCGGCCACTATCATAAATGAAAGATCGCTTACGGAGCACCAAATCATGAACCATTTTAGTTGAAGGCACATAACATCATCACAAACTTAATTCCAGAATTGCATACAATGAAACTTAAATGTGGAGAAATATGGAGCTGAATACATTCTCCCTATCACCACTAAATACACAGAAAAATAGTTTTTACTCTGGTGAACACAACTAGCTCAAATCTTCACATCGAAGGCTCAAACTTGAAACATAGCATCTATAGACATCCCTTAATATTACTTCCAATTTGCAGGTAAAGATATTCAATCTACAAGATATGGGGAGAAAAACACTGCACTGTATTTGAGAGATAAAGCAATTTTGCACTTGTACTAATTCCTTAGATACTTGTTTAGACTTATTCAAATAACTTCCTTATGTGTTGACATCAATGACAATACTTACTGCTCATACTTGCAATAATCTCCCCTTTGTCATTGATGGCAACACATGATGTGAAAAACCATCAAGACATATGATCTTTGCTTTTCTTCTTCGCTCCCCCTCACATGATGCTTTATTTATTTGCAATCTTCTTCTTAGGTTTTTTGTATGAACTTCTCTCCCCCTTTGACATCAATGGAAAAGGGTGTCAAACCTTTTCTTTCTCTTTACTACACAACTCCTTTCATGACCACTACAACACTTACTATTCTTGATAAGAAACTTCTACCTATTCCCCCTAAGGAGTAGCCTCCAAAACATCAATCCAGATCAAAAGATGAAAGTTTAGACGCTTCTGGAGTGATGCATTCCTTATGCATCTTAGTTTAGATTTAGATCGGGAGGGGTAATAACCCCTAACTTCTCCCTAAGATACTCAAAAGTGTCTTTAGGTAAAGGCTTAGTGAAAATATCTGCAATCTAATCCTTTGTAGACACATACTCCATCTTTACTTCATTTTCTGTTACTTTTTCTCTTAAAAAGTGATACCTTATTGTTATGTGCTTTGTCCTTGAGTGCATCACTGGATTCTTTGTCACAAAAGATTGAAATTGGTTCTTTATACACAACTCTTATGTCCTTCAATGTTTGCTTCATCCAAAGCACTTGAGTACAACAACATGCTGCAGCAATATATTATGCTTCTGCAGTAGACAAAGAAATTGATTCTTGCTTCTTGCTTAGCCATGAAACCAATCTGTTATCCAAGAGGAAAGCACCTCCACTTGTACTTTTTTTTCATCAACATCTCGAGCCCAATCTGCATTTGTATAAGCACTGAGAGTGAAATCAGTATCTTTGGGATACCACAAACCATAGTCTAAAGTGCATTTTAAATGCCTCATGATTCTCTTGACTACTATCACATGTGACTCTTTCGGATCTTCTTGAAAACTTGCTACAAGATAGACTGCATGCATTATGTCTGGTCTGGTATGAGTTAGATAGAGTAGTCCTCCAATCATAGACCTATATTTTTTTTATCATTCTTAGGTGATTCATCATTATTGTTAATCTTACATCTAGTTACCATGGGAGTACATACTAGTTCAGAATCCTCCATTCCAAACTTCTTCAACAATTCTTTCACATACTTGGACTAGGAAATGAAAATTCCCTTTTTTGATTGAGTAATTTATAGTCCTAAAGAGAAATTTATTTCACCAAACATAGACATCTCAAATTCCTTTTACACTTCATCTCCAAATTTCTTGTACATACCTTCATTGCCTCTAAAGATAATATCATCAACAAAGACTATAACAATTAGAATTTAATCATCATTGATTTTGAAATAGAGATTAATGTCTGAAGTACCTTTGTTGAACCCTAATTGCATCAAATACTTGTCCAACCTTGCATACCAGGCTCTAGGAGCTTTCTTGAGTCCATACAAGGCCTTCTTCAATATGCATACCATGTCACCTTTGTCTGATAACTAGAATCCTTCCAGTTGTTCAATGTAAACATCTTCTAGCTCTCCATTCAAGAATGCATACTTTACATCCATCTCATACACCTTAAAATCTTTGTGAGCTGCAAATGCCAAGAACATTCTTATTTCTTCAATCCTTTCCATAGAAGCAAAAGTCTCTTCAAAATCTATGCCTTCAACCTATGAATATCCATTGCATACTAGTCTTGGCACTTTGTTTCTTACCACTTCACCACTTTCATTCATCTTGTTTTTGAAGGCCCATTTGGTTCCAATCACATTCTTATCAGCAGGTCTAGGGACCAATTCCCAAGTTTGATTCTTTTCTATCTGCATCAGCTCTTCTTTCATGGCTTTTACCCAACTTTCATCCTTGCAGGCTTCATTTACATTTTTAGGTTCAATCTATGAAAGCAAACAATAGTTCACCTATTCTTCTGTAGCTCTTTTCCTTATCAATACCCCTTTTCTTTTGTCACCAATAATTTGATCTTCATAATGATTAATTCTTACATACCTGGGTGTCTTAGAAACACTTTTTGGAGCCTTTCCTTCTTCACCATTTTCTTCTTCAACTTGACTATCCTTTTTTTCTTGTTCCACCTTTTCTTTAATGACTATGACAATAGGTTCATCTGATTCATAACCTCTCAAATATGATGTTATTTCTTTTTCTTCATCAACCTTCACATTAGCACTTTCAATGACCTTCTTCAATCTCTTGTTGTAGCACCGATAGGCCTTACTCTTAGTAGAGTATCCAAGGAAAATACCTTCATTACATCTAGCATCAAACTTGCCTAATTCTTCATCTCTTCTGATATAACATTTGCTTCCAAAAAATTTAAAACATTTCACTGTGGGAACTCTTCCATACCACAATTCATGAGTTTTAGTGCCATTAGCTTTGACTTGGAGACTATTTAGAATGTAGACAATAGTGTGTATAGCTTCTCTCCAATACACTTCCAGTAGGTTAGCCTCCATCATCATTGACCTAACAACCTCTTGAATTGTCCTATTTTTCCTTTCAACAACTCCATTTTTCTCAGGAGTCCTAGGAGAAGACAACTGTCTCTTTATCCCATGCTCCTCACAGAAAATGTTTAACTCATTTGATGTAAACTCACCTCCTCTATCAGACCTTAAGCATTTGATTCTCAATTCTAACTCATTCTCAACCATTTCCTTAAAAGCTTTGAACTTGTCTAGAGCTTCTGATTTCTCTTTTAGGAAAGTGACCCATGTCATTTTAGAATAATCATCAATAAGCAACATAAAGTACATGTCTCCTTGTAGACTCCTTGTTCTTGTAGGACCACATAGATCTATATGCACCAACAAAAAATTGTTCTTTGCTCTTGAAACTTGTCTTTGTTTGTTTTCCTAGTTGACATTCCTTGCAAATTGTATTGCCATGTTTCACCAGTTTAGGCAAATCTCTCACATCTTGAACTAAGCTTATCTTCACCAAGTTATCAAAATTTGATATGACACATCCTTCTATGCCATAGCTAACTCTCATCTGTCTAAGCCAATAAACAACAATTATTGGTTCCCCTCAAGTGATAAATATTACCTCTAGTCTTCTTACCAGTTGTAATCACTGCTCTAGAGATTTCCATGATTTTGCATGCATTGTCCCTGAATCTCATATCATACCCTTTATCACACATCTAACTAGTGTTAAAAGATTATGCTTTAGATCTTTCACATAGAGAACATCATCTCTATTGTGCTTGCCATCAAAAGAAATAAACTTGGATAGACATAGCACTTTCTTCCACTAGTTTTTCCTCCTTCATATAGCTAGTAAGATTAGTAGACACAAGTTATTCCTTAATAGAAATAAACAAGCATTCATTTGTGCTAGTACTATTATCATCAGAATCATCATTTGTTACACCATCATCATCAAGATCTCTAACATAATAGCATTTCTTGACAATTCTAGGTCTTCTTTCAAATTTCTTCTTACCTCTTTCAATTCTCTCCAGACATCTAGATGCATAGTGACCAATCTTCCCACAAGAAAAGCATTTGAATGGTAGTTTGCCTTTGTACTTACTAAAACCTCTTTGCATTCTATCCACAAAGTTGGCTTCAACTCATCTAGGTTATCATCAGATTCCACAACATATTTCTAAGCTCTTGAAGTCTTTTCTGAAGTGCTAGTTTTGAAAGCAGTCTCAGTCTTTGGCAGAGCATCACCAAATTCTTTCATTTCAAAAGCTATAAGTTTTGGTAGAAACTGATCCTTTGTAACTTTTTGCACAATCATAACTTTAATTGTTTCCACCTTCTGACTATAGGATTTAGGAAATGATGTAAGAATCTTCATCACAACCTCATCCTCATTAGTAGTTCCTCTAAGACCATTGATTCCATTTACAATTTCATCAACTCTCTGCATGTAGGTAGTTATGTTTTCATCTTCATTCATCTTCAAGGCTTCATACTTTGCCTTTAGGTTTTGTAATTTTGCACTTTTCATAGAACCATCTCCTTCATATAAAATTTTCATCTTATCCAAAATCTCATGAGTAGTTTCATAATCCATAACTTTTACCAACTCAGTGTTAGATAAGGCATTTAACAGGGCATCTCTAGCTTTTCCATTAAATTCATACTGCTTGATTTCATCATCATCTGATGGACCATTATTAGGAATAGTATACATTTTCTTTGTTATTTTCCAGCCATTATAACCAAGAGAGATAAGATAACTTTTCATCTGTACCTTCCAAAGAGCATTATTCATTCTGTCAAATTATGGTGACTCCCTCCTATGCGCCATTTCAGATCTATCTCGAGATGTTAGACTCTTTACCAAAGAACCTCTACTCTGATACAAATTGTTGAAAAGCGCAATACAACTGAGAGGGGGGTGAATCAGTTGTAACCAATATTTCAAAACCATTAACACATCAACCAATTAACACTATGTTTGTATTTTAACCATGACACATTCACACAGGAGACACATGAGACACTAGATTTTTATGTTGACCTCTTTTTATGTTGTTTTTATATGCTTTTAGAACATTTCCATATGATCCTCCAGACACTTTACCAACATCACCATCATTATATGTTGTCTTTTTATATACTTTACAAGACTTTGAACCTATGTTATTAATATGGAACATGGTGATGATATTATCAATTGAATTATTTAAATATGAATATGCATGCAATATAGATGGAATCCTATGGTTTAGTCATGAAGGTTATTTGTGTGCATATGTTTTGTGAATTAACCCATGTGTAGCAAGAACGTGTCATCAAGGAAATGAGCATTTGCAGCTAAGTTGTAGATAGGAGAATTAAAGGAAGGGAAGATGGGACACCAAAAATGTAGTCAACTGGAGGATGAATGTGAACCATCATGGACAAAAATAAATTCAAAAGTAGATTGTTTCAAACACAACTTATTTGTGTCCTTCATGAGAACCGTTGCATAAGAATTCCTATTTGGATAAGACTTTGCTTCCTCTATTTAGTTAGATTAATAAATCAATCTCAAAACTATATCCTAGTATCTAGGAATGGATTGATGGTTGAAGTTAGTTAGTAGTTGCATAAAACTCTCTTGTTTCTGTATAAGTTAGGAGAGATGAGTTAGATACTAAGTTAGTCATTTTATTTCCAGTTACTTAGTTGTTACTCTATTTTTCTATATTGGGAGATCCAGACATGTTTTATTAAGGAATGTCCTTATTGAATATGATCTGAAAGAAATTTTATTTATGATATGAAGTGAATGAAACTGTGTTATGAAGATGCGTAAGAATCTAAACTAGATTTGATTTCTAGTTAAGTGAGTCAGTCCCCTGAGCTAACCACTCAAGGTATTGATCCTCACTTCATTTATTTCCTTGTTCCTTTATGCATTCATTGTTAAATTTTATTTGCATATAGTTACATCATGATTCACTTAAATTTCTTTGATTGTCAAACTACAGTAGTATGGTTCATGAACAATTGCATGCTTTGTCTACTTTAAGTCCTCCAGAGGTTAGCAATAGTTCTCTTATCATTTTGGATGTTTTGAGTTAATTCTATAATTTCTTGTTGATAACAGTCATCTATAGCTTATGCTGCAGGTACCTGTAGCCACTAGATTATGTAGTTGTTTTTACTATTCTTACATTTTTGTGAATTCTAGCAGAGTAGAATAGCTTAAGTAGGTTTGGATAAGATAGTACAGGAAGTATATGATCCCTAAAGGCACATACAATGCAATGCCATCATAAGCTTACTCTCCTTGGTTGATAATTTAATGTAGGAATGCAATGATAGAGTGGACTATTCAGATAGGTTTACCCCTGAATTATGTTAAGTCTACAACACATTAGTTTTTCTCTATATTTTTGGCACCTTTTCTACATATGGTGCTACCTTCATAGGCTCATTTTTACATGCTTTCATAGTTTAAATTTTGATTCTAGCATTAGGATTAATAAATTGACTTTCCAAGATGTTGAAATTAAGGAACATTGAGAGGGGGGGTGAATCAGTGTTCTGCAAAACTTATTATTATGTTTCTTTAATAATTTACCACATGCATTCAAAAGAAAGAAGTGTGAAGATAAGAACAGAAACAACAAGATCATAACACATGAACACAAGGATTTTTATGTGGAAACCCGGTTAAGCGAAAAACCACGGTGGGAGTTAACCCACAAGAAATTATACTCTATTAAAAGTATTACAAATGGGGAAGCCACATCCCTTCAGGCACACTGCCCAAAGCTCACTTCTCAAGGAGGCTCACTACCTACAAAATTAATTACAAGAGTTCACTGGAGTGTTTGAACTGAGAAATAGCATCTAACAATGCAAAATTACAATTATGGTTATGCATAATACATTGACTTTACACACTTCATCTCTCTCTTCCGTGCTTTACTGCTCTACCATGATTTAGACCTTAGATCTCTTCACTTTGCACTTGATTCTACTATACCTCACACTTATCACTTCATATTCGCACATCCACACACTCAAATGCTCGAATCCATCGATCATATATATCCACTACATAAAATAACATCAACTACAGTCGGCCTTAAGAAAAACTTAGACTTTTTAAGAACACTATTCTATCAGCTGAATCCATGTTCAAATACCAATGCAGACCAAAACCTATGCATTCAAGTTATCACACATGTCATTCAATAGCATTGGATCTCACAAATTACTCAACCAACAACTTTTCCTAATCTACATAATGATCAAACACCAAGTCAGCCTATTCTTCACTGGACTGAACTGTTTAACCAAAACCTAATACTCAGATGCTTGTAACTTTTGATCCCTTCATCATCAAAGGATAAAGTCTTGGATTTAAATAACCCTGACATCCCTTAACATTCCCTCAAATCTGTAGCATAATATGATCACCTATGGAGAAATGCGGACCAAGATATTGAACCCTGTCATATGCCATGTTCCTTTCTATCCAGAATTAGACAAATCTATAATCTAAATTTTGGCATGATCCACTAATCTAATACGAATGTGTTAGATTTAATTGCCATCAATGAAAACACCTAACATGCCTAGTAATGTCTCTTGCCAACAATCTCCCCCTTTTGCATTGATGGCAACACTTAGTGAAAAATGACTAAGTGTTAGAACAACTCCCCCTTACTATATACACTTGTGATTTCCCATGCTCCCCCTTAGATTAATTCTTTATTTTTGACTACTTTTTCTCTCCCCCTTTGACATCAATGGCAAAGGCTGGGATCCGCATACAAAATTTCATGCAAAAAATTTGTGTACAAGGGTCAAAACTCTATATACTTCCGCATATGAACATACAGTCCTTAGGCTTTGTTCATTGACAAAAAGATATCAGCAAAAATGTTTTTCAGTCATGACAATTCATTGTCCCAATTCTTCTTAATACTACCCAAAATAGATATATGCCCATTGAACAAAAATGCTTGTGATTCTACCTTTTGGAGGTCAGTAGGGTCACTAGTAGTAGCAACAACTTGGGATTCTGCCAATAGATCATACATAGTTTCTAATTTGGGGGAAATCAGTCCCCAGAGCTCATCCAATCTGCCTAAAACTTTGAACTTTTCCTTCTCCAAATCATTCAATTCATTCTGCAAACTCACTACTTGGCATTCTTTAGTTGATACAGACTCGGTTAAAGGACTATATGACTGAGAAATACTAGATAGTTTGAGCTCTATGTCCTTAATTTGTTTCTCAATATCTTCAATAGCTTTAGATCTATTTAGACAAAACTTATAGATTTCTGCACCTTCAAATAGGGTATTTTGAATACTCTTTACAATGGTATCAAGCCCTGATCTATCATAACATTATTTTCTTTATTTCAGCAAACCTCTTCTCATTAACTTCATTTCTGACTTTAAATTCTATTGACTTCTCTAAAGTTTCAAAATGAGAACTTACAGAGTTTATTAAACTTTTTAACTGGCCGAAGGGAGATGTTGATGAGTCCTTCTGAAAGGTGGGCATGATTTTCTCCAAAATCCATAAGGCAAGGCCAAGCAACTCGCTATCTTCTATATGAGACTTTAAGATTTCATCTCTAGCCTTAGCTTGAGCAATAGAGGCCAACTTTAGCTTCTGCACCAGTGATAAAGTATCAAAATTTATTGGACCTTGTATTATGTCCTGATCTTCTGCAATCTGTTTCTCTCTTTCCAAAATTTCTTTCATTGCTTCTGTAGTGTATCTTGCCCAAAATGATGTTTCAAATGTAAGCTCTTCAGGGCCTCCATCTTCTCCCTTTTGGGAGTCAACCACATTGTGTTGCTCATCAATTTCATTCTTTTTCTCTGCTTCTACCTTCTCTGTAACATCATCAGAGGCATCCTTTCTTTTATCTACATTAAAAATATCTTCTACATTCTCTTCCAGAGGATTTGGTGTATCCTTGGTAGAAGTATTATCAAGTTCCTCCACATCCAGAATGGGCGAATGAATTCCATCATCAGTTTCTTTTACTTCTTTATTCAATGCTCCTTCTTCCAGAATGGAGTCATCATCTACTCCAGTTTGTTGCTCATCCTTCTATAACTCTTCATTATTTAGAATTGATGTGTCATCAGTATCAACCAGTTCTTCTCGAAGCACATAGAACTTGTTCTTGTCCAGTGCTTTCTTTAGAATATGTTTTGTTTCTTCAACAACTTCATCAATATCTCCAATCATCAGCTTATTCATCCTTTTCTTGCTTCTAAATTCATTCTTGACTTCTTTAAAAAATTTATCTTCTTCTTTATTGGAGATCACCGGACACAAACTAGATAATACATGTTCTCTTAGCTCTAAATCTTTAGCTTTAGAAGTCTCTTTCCTCATTTCCAAAATGTTACTTTAGACTCTTAGAGATTTCAGACAAAATTTCCATAAGAGCTTTATTGAATGTATTCAAGTATTTTACAATGGCATCCTCCAAAATTTTCTTGTTTGCATCATCAAAAGTGTCATAGTATTCTATTATAGGTTTTAAATTCCCATGAATTGTTATAGTATTCACAATTTCTTCTACAGACAAAGTGGATTTTCTAGCTAGGGTTTCAGTCTTTTGTCTTTTACTTACCTTCATACTTCTGTAAGGCTTATCATTTGCAGCCCTTGAAGCTTCTACTTTATTTGTCTTCATTTCCTTTACTGCTTCATCTAATTTTGTTTCCTCATCATCTTTAATGGTCACATATGTTCTGGATTCTTTAGTCTTCATTCTTTTTCCATCTTTACCGAATTGTTTGTCCTTCAGTTTCTCTATTCTGATAGATTTTGTCTGAACAAGGGCATCAACAAAACTTTTGGTTTTTCTTGGTTGGCTAGTGGAGACTTTCAGAGCACTAGGTTGTTCTTCTTCATCTTGCTCAGTTTTCTTCCTAACTTCTCTTATAGCCTCTTTAGTTATCCCAATGCTCTCTGCATACATTTCTACTTGCTTTTGAACCTTCTTCTTGATTTCTAGTTTTCAAAGCTCAACATGCAGTTTCACACTTAGCTCATCATATGTCCCAAATCTTTCAACTGTGGTGTCCTTTGGCTTGCTCAGAAGGTCTTGAGCATACATATCCAATGCTTGTTCATCAACTTCATACACCATGGGCATGATCCACATAATTCTTGGTTCAATTGCTTCCATTAAACATTGATCTGTATCCACCATAAAACAGATTGTATCCTTGTATTTTTCAACCACAGATTTAGGGATTCTTTCCCTTGAGTGCATTATATTCTGAAAGTTCTTGAAGTATCCCCAAATGGCAGTCCATTGAGCATTAGAATCTCTAATACTATGTAAGTGGTTTCTTATTTGGATGGCAACTGGTTTGTCATTTGTCCAATACAAACTCTTCACCCCTGGCACCTCATTCATGAAATAGAAGAACAAGCACAGGACCAGCATACCATATTTGAAAGTGTTATTTTTATCCTTCTTAACCTTGTTCAAATTTTCCATCAGCTGGTTCTGCAGCAACTCACACAAGTCATAGTCAGCATTTTCTCTTGGCATCTGACAAGATGCATAGATAGCTGTACTAGATACAAAATTCTCCCTGCTGGAATGATATATCTTGTATCCAATCACCATTGATGCAAATTTGACATTTGGATTAGTGATGTCATTTATTGTCATTGCTCTTTTGTCAAACCTTGAACTAGTAGCATCAGTTACAGTTTGATTCTTTACTAACTTCAACATTGGCAATTCACCGGATGAGTTCAACCCTGTCATGGATTTGATGGCATCTTTGGTGATTTTGAAGGGTTTCATTAACCACATAAAATCATCATGCATTCAAGTTAAAACATACCCGACCCACTCATCCTCATCAAAGGATGGGAACTCTATAACCTGAATGAAGTGTTTGTTTTCTAGGGCTTTGTACTCAGGTTTAAGATCATAGTTTTCATCCGTCAGGTGATTCTCAAATAGATCTAGCAACTTTAGTTTTCCAAACTCATCTATTCTAGAATGATGATAAGCCCTAATGTCTTCAACATGTAGTACACCATGCGGGACATCAAAAATGCACCTAATGGATCAATCTCTACTGATTTGTATGAATGCTTCTTGAATTTGGGTCGGGGCCTTTCAGTGATATCAATAACCAAAGGTGTAGCCATTGCAAAAGATCACAAGTTCAAAGCTTTGCAGAAAAATACCTTTTTCTTCATGGGATTAGGGTTAGCTGTCAAATTCATTCTTTGCACTTCAAATCTCTAAAATTTCAGCTTGGGTGCTCTTTTCCTTGTTCTCTTCGAATGCAAAGTGATTCAAGTGATTGAATGAATGACTTTTTATCCTCTGCAAAACCTAATTCTTCAGTGTAATAAATGCTTTTCCCTAATTCATCTGGTTACTCTGTTTCTAAATACAGTCAATCTTGAATTTCTCCGTAATCAATCCCATTAGCTTCTTTTCTTCTGGAATTTGCTTCAACAGATCTGTAATAGGCTTCTTTATCTTCATTCAACATGCTAGATTCAAGCACCCACTTACTGGTAGGGGGATTAGATTTTTGATGTAGCTCCCCCTGAGCCAAAGCTCCTATTTCAATTCCTAGAGGAATTTCTAGCACAAAATTTCAGTGTGGACCCATCACCATTATCCATTACACCTTTCTTCACCCATGTCTTGTTCATTTCATTCTGGAACTCATTAATATCTACTTTATCCTTGCCCTTATCCTATCTCTGCATATTCTGGCTTTTGTTTACTAGACCCTTTCTGTTATCATTCTTGCTTCTACTAAATCTTGCAATATGACCGGATCTGTTGCAATTAAAGCATACAACATTTCTCTGCTCATGCATTTTATTTCCTCTTGATCTACACTGATTAGCCATGTGACCAAATCTAAAGAAAAACATTTTCCATTAAATGAATTGACATTTCCTCTATTGTTACAGTAGTTTATCAACATACTTTTCCATTCATTGGATCTATGACCATACTTTTTACAATTGAAGCATTGACCAAAAAATGATGGACCACTTTGATTTACTCTACTTCTACACTAAGTAGTTCTATGACCAAATTTATTTCAATTGAAACAATTCCATTGAAGGATGGATACCTTTGTGCATTAGGTTGTCTAACTGGAGGTCTTCTAGGTCTATTTCTCTGATTCCTTGATTCAGAATTTCTTTGACTAGAACTAAAGCTTTCACCTTTCTCATATCCCAGACCATGCTTATCATCTGCTTTCTTTTGACTCTCAAACAACACCTCAAGTTTACCTGAGCTTATCTTGAACTATTCTTTATACTCATTTGCAGCTTCTAGGTCATGTTTGAGAATAACAATTTGCCTCTCAAGTTCTTCCTCATTTTCCCTAGTTTCTTGCATATTTGTTTCTAAGTGGCCAATTATCCTGTCCAATCTATAGCACTCTTGTATTCTTTCTTTCAAACTCTGATTCAAGTTTTCTTCATTTTTCTTCCTTTCCTCAATTTCCTTTGTTAGATTCATTACCCTGGAATCTATCTCATGTTTTAGGACAACTTCTTTTGCCAACTTCTCACATTCTTTTGTCTTCTCCTTCAGAGCCTCATCCATGCCATTGTCTTCACTCTAATTTTCCAACCAGTGAAGTAGCTCCTTCCTCTTTTCCATGGATTTGGTTAGTTGCCCTTTTAAGGTCTGAATAAAATCATTAGCATCTTTAAGGTTCTCTTGCAATTCTTTGACTTCTGCTCTAGACTAACTAAGATCTTCTAAAGCAAGTTGAAGTTGTTCATTGAGGCCATCAGAATAATTGAGTGAACCCATTGAAACACCTTCCTAGATCTTCCTCAAGTTGTTAAACTTATTCCAAGGAACCTTGCTATGATACCAATTATTGAAATTAAGGAACACTAAGAAGGGGGGTGAATCAGTGTTTTGCAAAACTTATTAATATGTTTCTTTAATAATTTACCACATGCATTCAAAAGAAAGAAGCATGAACATAAGAACAGAAACAACAAGATTATAACACATGAACACCAAGATTTTTACGTGGAAACCCGGTTAAGGGAAAAATCATGGTGGGGGTTAACCCACAAGAAATTATACCCCGTTAAAAGTATTACAAATGGGGAAGGCACATGCCTTTGGGCACACTACCCATAGCTCACTGCTCAAGGAGGCTCACTACCTACAAAATTAATTACAAGAGTTCACTGGAGTGTTTGAACTGAGGAATAGCATCTAACAATGCATAATTATAGTTCTGATTATGCATAATACACTGACTTTACACACTTCATCTCTCTCTGCCCTGCTTTACTATTCTACCATGATTCAGACCTTAGATCTCTTCACTTCACACTTGATTCTTCTATGCCTCACACTTATCACTTCATATTCACACATCCACACACTCAAATGCTCGAATCCATTGATCATATATATCCGCTACATGAAATAACATCAACTGTAGTCAGCCTTAAGAAAAACTTAAAGACTTTTTAAGAATAATGTTTTGTCAGCTGAATCCATGCTCAAATACCAATGCAGACCAAAACCTATGCATTCAAGTTATCACACATGTCATTCAATACCACTGGATCTCACAAATTACTCAATCAACAACTTTTCTTAATCCGCACAATGATCAAACACCAAGTCAGTCTATTCTTCACCGGACTGAACTATTTAACCAAAACCTGATACTCAAATGCTTGTAACTTTTGATCCCTTCATCACTAGAGGCTAAAGTCTTGGATTTAGGTAGCTCTAACATACCTTAACATTCCCTTAGATCCACAACACAATATGATCACCTGTGGAGAAATACAGACCAAGATGTTGAACCCTGTCATATGCCCTATTCTTGTCTATCCAGACTTAGACAAATATGCAATTTGACTTCCGATATGATCCACTGATGTAATGTAGATGTGTAAGATAGATTTAGTTGCCATCAATGACAACACCTAACATGCCTAGCAGTGTCTCTTGCCAACACAAGAAACACCAGAAATTATACTAACATTGTGCAGGATCATTGGAATATAAAGCCAAATTCACTGTATGTAGAGGCAGAGAGATAACCGAGGGAGATCCCTCCTTTCAAATTTTTAGGTTAGAGAAGAAATAGGTGACTTTATCAATTATATAGTAGAAAGTGCTGAAGAAGAATTTCCTCTTACATCTTCATCAACACCTTCTACATCTTCATCAGCTTGTTCCACAACTGTAGAAGGGACCTTCATAACCATGATAGATGTTGCGGTGGAGGATCCACCAGAGCAAGTGATGTTTGATTCCTATCATTGATCGGGAGAGGGATACAGTGCTGAAAACTATTCCACCATCCACGTTACCAATCTTCTATGGCCTGGTGATAGAGGACCCAAATACGTTCTAGTTTGAGTTTGATATCTTGTGTAGGAGCTATGACTACACCTCAAATGCTCATAGACTATAACTCTTTCCTGCTACCCTCAAGGATGAAGCTTTGAGATGGTTTATGGGGCTAGGAAAAGATGTCATTCTAGACTGGGACACTATGAAGGAGAAATTCTTGGAGAAATACCAAGATTACTACCAAGGACATGATAAGAGGAGAGATGACATCTTTAGTATGTCACAAAAGGAGGAGGATCCACTTGAAGATTGTGGAAAGATTCTAGTTTTCTCTAAAGAAGAACCCCCAAAATATATTATCTAAAGAATCATTAAAACTAGTTTTCTTATGAGGGGTTAAGGATGATTACATGGATGCTTTGAATCTCATTAGACAAGGTGATATTTCTCAGCTACCTTTTGAGTCAATTTGTAAAGTCTACCAAAATTATTCAAGGACTTTCACTAGATGACCAAGGAGAGAAAGGACATCAATTAAAAACAAGGCAACCAACTGAGTTTCAAGAGTGGAAATCACTAATTTGTTGTCCAACATGAAGGAGTACATAATCATCCATATGGCTACATAGTTATACACTCTTCACATCATGAAGAAACAAGAAGAAGTTCATGCAATGCTTACTAAATATTGTTCCAGTTGTAGGCAAAGGAAGGCCAATTATAAATGGAAGAGGGTGGCAAGCATCCAACAAGAGAAGGTTGAAAGGCTAAAATTTTAGCCATTTGAAGGAGAGGACAAACAAATGTTCTTCATAGCTGAAAGGTGACCTTGGCAGCAAAGACAATGTATGCCCTCTAATCCACTAAATTTTAGTTCATCCTTTCCTGCTGCAAACCAAAATTTCTCTACTTGGAACACTCAACCATGGCCTAGTAATCAAAATCTCAAGTAGAACCCACAATAGCCTACTCCACAAGCTAGTTGAAACCAACAACAGCTAAACCCATGGCCCCAACAAGGTTTTCAAGGTTCCAACTATAATCCCTAGTGACCTACACAGCAACCTTAATGGCAGTAAAATGTAAATTACCAGCAACCTATGATTCAATCTCAACTACAACAGCCAACCATAATGCCTCCATTAGCACCTCAAAATCCACCTCCTAGACCTATCAAAATCCCTGCCCAACCTACACCTAACCCTAACAACAAGCCTATTCAATAGGCTTATACTAACGATTTGATACAATACCCCACCTATGGGATTAAAGTGAGTAATGTTCATCTCAAATCAGGGAAGTAACTTGCAGGCCCTTCATCTCCCCAAATTACAAAACTTGAAGATGAAGAACCCATAGAGGAAGCCTCAGTTAAAACACCTTTGGAACCTGAATCAACTTAGGAACCTTAGACCATTTCACATCCTAAGCCTCCTTTCCCTGAACACTTGGTTATTCAGAAACAACCAACATAGTTTGAAAATGGCCTCATAGGCCAGTTGCAAGATATAAGTGTTGATAACTGAGAGGGGGGGTGAATCAGTTATCTTAATTAATTTAACTTTCTGTTCTTCTTTAATAACTAGTAAAGCAAATAAGCATCCATGAAAGTAGAAACAAAGTCAACACACATAACACAATGATTTTGACATGGAAAACCCTGTTAAGGGAAAAACCATGGGGTGACTAACCCAAGAATGTATTCTCTATTAGAAAAATAGAAATACAAAATGGCACTTGCCAATTAGGGCTCACTGTCCGAGCACACTGCTCACAAGAGGCTCACTGCCTACAAGAGACTCACTGTCTACAAGTTATAAAGAGAGTAACAAGATACTTGAACTGATGAGAAGCATCCACATATGCTGGAGTTCAGTTCCGGTTAGGCTCAGTATACTGATCTGCTACACTTCATTCTTCCTCTTCTTTGGTGCTGCTGTCCTGTCACATTCTGGACCTATCTTACTGCCCTCACACTACTCTTCTACTTTTCTTCACACTTCAAAGCACACAACTCAGACCTTCATATCCAAATCCATCTAGTATATATATCCACACTAATGATTTCAACACTTTTCTAGTCAGCATCTGGAATAGTCAATATTTTCCCAAACTCTGATCTGTCAGTTCAATCCCTACTTGTCAAGTGATACATATCAAAGAGATGTTTATAGAACTCTTCAATCATGTTGGCCAATCATGAATGATACCTCAAGAAACTTGATCACCATCAATAACTCATCTGGATTAAGAACTGATGCTCTGCCGACCAGTTCTTCCTCTGTCAACTCTGTCAAAAAGGAACCCAACACTTAGGTGCTCATATCTCTTCACTCCTTCATCATCGAAGGCTCAATCTCTATAATGTATCAGTCAAGGAATGCCTCTTGACTTCCCCAAGTCTGTACTTTACTAGGATACTTCCTCTAAGAGATTCGAACTTGACTGTCGGACCTTTCCACATGCTCTGTTCTTGCTTACCGGACCACAACACTCTTCAATCTGACTTCCGGTATAGGCACACCATGTCCTGTGGATGGGTGGGATGAACATTTTTGCCATAAATGACAACATTCATGAAGCTATATTGTGTCTCTTGCCAACAATCTCCCCCTTTGGCATTAATGGTAACACTTAGTGAAAAATGACTAAGTGTCACACTATACTCCCCCTTGGCTGATGCTCTATTCTAATGTACATTTTACTAGAGCTCCACCTTAGCTGGATGAGCTTTGTTGCAAGTATGAGGTGAAATAGTGTTGTCATTGATGTCAACATACTCATATTGCTTTGACAAGAAGGATTGAATGAGCTGTGTGCTGAGGATATTGAGAAAATTAGTCTCAATCAGGAACAGTGAAGAACAGTGATGAGAAGAAGGCAAAAGTACCCAATAGGTTGAGATTTAGAGGATGTGGATTAAAGGGTTTGTAGATATGAGTCTTGAGATGATCCAGTCAAGATTTCAGAGGTCTACACGAAGATGTGAAGAAGTTGTGATCGATCAAGTAGAACTTGTTCCAGGAGATGCTCCGGAGTGACAGAGTGTTACAAAAAGGTCTGGTGAGATTCGGAAGTGCATTATCCTATTCTTGGGATTGGACAGAGCGTTTGGGATGTCCTTGTGATGTGTCATCTTGATTGGTATGTGGTTTGGAGGTTCGGAAGCACCTCTTGCAGTATGACAGTGATGATAGACTGCGTTCTTGAAGTTCCGGATGAGGAAGAGATGAGATTCCAGTGAGTAGAGGAAGTGCGGATGTACCTGGTCATTCAAGTAAGCCTGTGAAGGTTCTTGGATCATGTTGAGGTTGTGTTGTTGTTGCGCATTGGTGGTAGAGCCTGGAATTAAAGATATTCTTTCGGATGAAGTTCTTGTTTAGACTAGCCGACCGGATGAGTTGTTCATCATGTGAATGATCTTGTGGTGGCTAACCGGATGTGTTATTCATCTTGCAAATGTTCTTATGGTTGATTGCTGACTTAGATGATTGTTCCTAAGTTGATGTCTTGTATAAATAAAGGTTTGTGAGTTCATTTCGAAGTGTGGTGTGGAGCAGATGAGTGTGATATAGTGAAAGAGTGAAAGGCAGAGCAAAAGTGTTTTCGAGCTTAAATGGAACTATCCAGACATAGTGAAGATGTCATTCTCCAGTTCAAGGTTGTGTTCCTTACGATCTTGTAGACAGTGTGTCTCTTTGTAGGCAGTGTGCCTCCTTCTGAGTAGTGTGCTCGGGTAGTGAGCCCTAATTGGCATGTGCCATTCATTTTTCTTATTCTTCTAACAGAGAACAAATCCTTGGGTTAATCACCCTGTGGTTTTTCCCTTAACCAGGTTTTCCACGTCAAAAATCTTGGTGTCTAATGTGTTGATGTTTATCTGCTCTGGTGATTATGCTTTCTGCTTTCATGAATGGTTAATTGATATGCCATTAACTAACAAGAAGAATCAAGTATTTGAAGTAGAAGTAAGTTTTTTGTACAACTGATTCACCCCCCCTCTCAGTTGTGTGCCCTAGATCTAACAATTGGTATCAGAGCTAAGTTCCTCTAAAAGGAGCTTAACCGCTTGAGGAGATCTAGGATGACATCATACAAGAAGGATAGTCTGAAGTTCAATGGATCCAACTTCACTCTCTAGAAAGGTCAAATGAAATGTCACTTGGAGTGTATGGGAAAAGCATACTTGGCCATGGTTTCAAAACCATATGTACCTCCACAGGGTGGTACGTCAACTCTGAATGAAATCATAGATATTGAAAACAATTTGCAGACCAAAGAAGCTCTTCTAAGCGCATTGAATGACTCAGATCTCTCAAATGTTATTGACCTACCAACTACATATGAGATCTGGACTAAAGTGGAACTTTTCTATGAAGGAGATGAGTTTGTCAAGAGCGCAAGGTTGCAAAGTCTGAAAGGGAAATTTGAAAGATTGAAGATGAGAGATGATGAAAATATCACTACCTTTATGCCAAGGGTAAATGAGCTGGTGTGTGGAATCAGGAATACTGGTGGAATTCTAGATGAAAATGAAATTGTTTGCAAAATTCTCAGATCCCTTCCTGCTGCCTACAAAATCAAGGTTGCTACCATTGATGAATTCAGAGCCCATACAACTGTCACAAGAGAGAAATTGGTTGGCAAACTGGCTGCATTTGAAATGACTAAGTTTGGAGATGATCAGCCCAAGACTGAATCTGCATTCAAGGCCAGTGCCTATGTGAAAGCCAAACAAAGATTTGATTCGGGAGAGGATTCTTCAAGCAAGCTATCATGGTATGATCAAGCAAGGAAAGACATGGAAAAGGAAGAAGCTGAAACAGCTCAACTTGAAGCCCTCATTGCAAAGAGACTGCCAAGAGGATCCAGTAAGTATGAAGAAAAATTACCCTTTAAGTGCTTCAACTACAATAAGATTGGTCATTTTGCTTCAAGATGTCCAGAAAGATCTACAAGGTCAAATGCTAACAGACAAAGGTTTCAAAAGAACTGCTATTATGTTCATGAAGAAGATGATAATGAAGGAGTAACAGATGATGAATCAGAAATGGGAAGCAAATCCAGAAATGAATGGGTGTTTATTGCCATCAAGGAAGAAGATTCAATAGCCTCTGAATCTATCAATCATAAGGTTGTAGAAAGAGATTTGGCTGCCCAAGTTGAAGAAAAGGATGATTAGGTTATTGACAGTGGTTGTTCTCACCATATGATAGGTGACAAGAACAAGTTCTTAGATTTGGAAAGGTATGAAGGAGGAATGGTAAAGTTTGGTGATAATTTTGCTGGTAGAATCAGAGGTAGAGGAACTATTTCTTTTGATGGAAAGAGCAAAACTGATAATGTACTCTATGTTGAAGGATTGAAACACAATCTTCTCAGTGTTGGTTAGTTGGTGGACAAAGGCTATGATCTTCGGTTCAAGAATGGAAGATGCAGGATCTTTGAAAGCTTCAGAACTGAGATTACATCTGGTACCCAAACAAAAGGTAATATCTTCCATCTAGTTGGTTCTAATAAAAGTTGTCTGTTTGTTCAAGTTGATTAGAGTTGGTTATGGCATAGAAGGATGTGTCATGTGAATTTTGATAACATCATCAAGATAAGCAATACTCAGGCTATAAGAGATCTTCCCAAATTGGTGAAACCTGCAAATAGTTTGTGCAAAGAATGGCAGCTAGGTAAATAGAGCAGAGTCTCTTTCAAAAGCAAGGATTAGTCCACTACCGAATTACTAGAATTAGTCCATACTGATCTATGTGGTCCAAAAAGAATCAAGAGTATGCAAGGTGATAGATATTTCATGTTACTGATTGATTATCATTCTTAGATGATGTGGTTACCTTCCTAAAAGAGAAATTAGAAGCCCTTGAGAAGTTCAAAATCTTCAAAGCTATGGTAGAGAATCAAACCAGATTGAAACTGAAATGTCTGAGGTCTGATAGAGGGGTGAATTTACATCCGGTGAATTCATAGACTTTTGTGAGAAGCATGGCATAAGGAGACAGTTGTCTACCCCTAGGACTCCACAGTAGAATGGAGTTGTTGAGAGAAAGAATTAGACCATCCAAGAAGCATCCAGGACAATGATGATGGAAGCAAATGTTCCTCAGATGTTTTGGAGAGAAGCTGTCAGCACTGCAGTCTATACTCTCAATCGAGTTCAAATCAGAAGCAATACCGGTAAGACTCCTTATGAACTTTGGTTTGGTGTAACTCCTACTGTGAGATATTTTAGAGTATTTGGTAGCAAGTGTTATATCAAAAGAGATGAAGATCTAGGAAAGTTTGATGCTAGAAGTGATGAAGGAATTTTCTTAGGTTACTCCACTCAAAGCAAAGCATACTGGTGTTATAATAAGAGATTGAGAAAGATGATCGAAAGTACAAATGTGAAGGTTGATGAAGGAATTGAGAAGCCCTCAAGATTCTATGAATGTGATGAAGATGACCAAAATGATTCTCTGGTGCAAGGAGCTCAATCCTCCTCTGAAATTCAGATACAGACTGATTCGGTAAATCAGGAAGAAGAGGTTTGTCTGAATGAGCCTGGTCAAGAAACAGTAGTGCAAGAAACTCCCAAAGTTCCAAGGTATGTAAATTTAAATCATTCTGAAGATCAGATCATAGGTGAAAAAAGCGAAGGGGTACAAACAAGGAGAAGAATTGCTCAAGATTCAAATGAATGTTGTCTGATTTCAAAGATTGAACCTAAGACAATTAATGAAGCTTGCAATGATGAAAACTGGACCAAAGCAATGGAGGAAGAGTTAATGCAAATTGAGAAAAATCATACTTGGGATCTTGTTCCTAGACCTAGAAACAAGAATGTGATTGGAACCAAATGGGTCTTCCGGAACAAACTAAATGAAGTTGGTAAAGTGATCAGAAACAAAGCTAGATTGGTCTGCAAAGGCTACTCTCAAATATAAGGAATTGATTTTGAAGAAAACTTTTCTCTAATGGCAAGAATTGAAGCAGTCAGATTATTTCTTGCATTTGTTGCTTTCAAAGACTTCAAGGTATATCAGATGGATGTCAAGTCTACCTTCCTAAATGGTGATTTGGAAGAAGTTTACATTGAACAACCGGATGGATTTCATTTGTCTGATAATGATGATATGCTCTGCAAGTTGAAGAAAGCATTGTATGGATTGAAGAAAGCCCCAAGAGCATGGTATGAAAGGTTGGATAAGCATCTTGTGCAGATTGGATTCAACAAAGGTACTGTTGATAGTAACTTATATTTCAAAATTGATCATGAAAATATTTTGATTGTTGAAGTGTTTGTGGATGATATCATTTTTGGAGGAAGAGATAGTATGTGCAAAACTTTTGCAAATCAGATGAAAAGTGAGTTTGAAATGTCTATGCTTGGTGAAATGAATTTCTTCTTGGGTCTGCAAATTACTCAAACAAAGAAAGGGATCTTCATTTCTCAGACCAAATATGTGAAAGAATTGTCGAGGAAATTTGGTATGGAAGATTCAAAGCCAATGAACACCCCCATGGCAACTGGATGTAAGTTGAGCAAAGATGATGACTCTCCTAAGGCAGATCAGACAAAGTATAGATCAATGATTGGTGGATTATTATATCTCACTCAGACTAGACCAGATATAATGCAGGTTGTTGGTCTTGTGGCAAGATTTTAGGCTGATCCTAGAGAATCTCATGTCATGGCAATCAAGAGAATCTTTAGATATCTAAAGGGAACAGTTGAGTATGGTTTGTGGTATCCTAGAGATCATGATTTCTCTCTTCATGCATATACAGATGTAGATTGGGCAGGAGATGTGGATGACCAAAAGAGCACCAGTGGTGGAGCATTCTTTTTGGGAAAGAGATTGGTTTCTTGGCTAAGTAAGAAACAAGATGCAATATCTCTGTCTATAATTGAAGCAGAAAACATTGCAGCAGTAGGTAGTTGCATTCAAATCTTATGGATGAAGCAGATGCTAAAAGACATTAAAGTAGAATATGAGGAGCCTATCACAATTTTTTGTGATAATTCAAGTGCAATAAATATTTCTAAGAATCTGGTGTTGCATTCTAAGACCAAGCACATATCTATCAAGTTTCACTTTCTGAGAGAACAAGTGAACAAGGATGAAGTCAGATTGGAGTATGTATCCTCCAAAGATCAGATTGTAGATATCTTTACTAAACCTCTTCCCAAGGACTCTTTTGAGTATCTCAAGGAGAAGTTAGGGGTCATGGCCCCTCTAGAAATGAACTAGGATGCATTGATGTGCATTAGTTCGGTGGATATCATAGTCATATCTTGTGATCTAGATTGATGATGGGGAGCTGCTACTAAGGGGGAGCAGCTGGTATGATTCTGATGTGTTAGAATTGCAAGTATGAGCCCTTTACCATTGATGTCAAAGGGGGAGAGAAGACATGTGAAAAACAAGTGGTTGATGATCAAAGGGGGAGCAGTAAAGGAAGAGAAGACATGTGAAGAGTTGTTGTTGATAGGGGGAGTTGTGATAGAAAGGAGAAGCTCTTGTCTTGGTGGTTTTTCACATCATATGTTGCCATCAATGACAAAGGGGGAGATTGTTGCAAGTATGAGGTGAACCAGTGTTGTCATTGATGTCAACATACTCATATTGCTTTGACAAGAAGGACTGAATGAGCTGTGTGCTGAGGATATTGAGAAAATTAGTCTCAATTAGGAACAGTGAAGAACAATGATGAGAAGAAGGCAAAAGTACTCAATAGGTTGAGATTCAAAGGATGCAGATTAAAGGGTTTGTAGATATGAGTCTTGAGATGATCCAGTCAAGATTTCAGAGGTTCGTATGAAGATGTGAAGAAGTTGTGATCGATCAAGTAGAACCGGTTCCGGGAGATGCTCCGGAGTGACAGTGTTACAAAAAGGTCCGGTGAGATCCAGAAGTGCATTATCCTATTCTGCGGATTGGACAGAGTGTTTGGGATGTCCTTGTGATGTGTCATCTCGATTGGTATGTGGTTTGGAGGTCTGAAAGCACCTCTTACAGTATGACAGTGACGATAGACTACATTCTTGAAGTTCTAGATGAGGAAGATATGAGATTCTAGTGAGTAGAGGAAGTGCGGATGTACCTGGTCATTCAGGCAAGCCTGTGAAGGTACTTGGATCATGTTGAGGTTGTGTTGTTGGTCCACATTGGTGGTAGAGTCCGGAATTGAAGATATTCTTCCGGATGAAGTTCTTGTTCAGACTAGCTGACCGGATGAGTTGTTCATCATGCGAATGATCTTGCGAATGTTCTTATGGTTGATTGCCGACTTAGATGATTGTTCCTAAGTCAATGTCTTGTATAAATAAAGGTTTGTGAGTTCATTTCAAAGTGTGGTGTGGAGTAGATGAGTGTGATATAGGGAAAGAGTGAAAGGCAGAGCAGAAGTATTTTTGGGCTTAAATGGAACTGATCCAGACATAGTGAAGATGTCATTCTCCAATTCAAGGTTGTGTTCCTTATGATCTTGTAGATAGTGTGTCTATTTGTAGGTAGTGTGCCTCCTTCAAAGCAGTGTGCTCGGGTAGTGAGCCCTAATTGGCATGTGCCATTCATTTTTCTTATTCTTCTAACAGAGAATAAATCCTTGGGTTAATCACCCCATGGTTTTTCCCTTAACTGGGTTTTCCACGTCAAAAATCTTGGTGTCTAATGTGTTGATGTTTATCTGCTCTGGTGATTATGTTTTCTTCTTTCATGAATGGTTAATTGATATGCTGTTAACTAACAAGAAGAATCAAGTATTTGAAGTAGAAGAAAGGTTTTTGTACAACTAATTCACCCCCCCCTCTCAGTTGTGTGCCCTAGATCTAACAAGGCACACCATGTCCTGCAGATGGGTGGGATGAACTTTGTTGCCATCAATGACAACATTCATGAAGCTATATTGTGTCTCTTGCCAACAATCTCCCCCTTTGGCATTAATGGTAACACTTAGTGAAAAATGACTGTCACACTATACTCCCCCTTGGCTGATGCTCTATTCTAATGTACATTTTATCGGAGCTCCCCCTTAGCTGGATTCCACATTTTTCACTGCTCCTCACTCCCCCTTTGACATCAATGGTAAAGGGTAGGGTTCGCACACCAAAATTTCCAAAAACAATCTATACTTAGCCGCATAAAACATATATACATGTTTTACTTACATATACTAAATTATATCTGCAAAAGTGGTCTTCAGTTGTACCACTTTTGTTGCCCAACTCTTCTTCATTTTGTCCAAAATTTAGATGTGACCACTCAATAGGAATGCAAAAGCTTCTGCCCTTTTTAGATCTGTCGGATCACTAGTCTGGGCTGTAGTCTAAGTATCACTTAGGGCCTCATGCATAGCTTCTAACTTAGGGATAATAATCCCTCTAAGTTCACCCATATAGCTTAGCATGTTCTTCCTTTCCTTATCAAGTTTCTTTATTACATTTGTGACTGCAATAGTCTGACACTCTTGATTTACTATGGAAGAGGAGAGAGGATCAAAACTTTAAGACAAACTTAGCAGTTTATCCTCTTGCTCTTTAACTTTCTTCTCAATATCTTCGGTCACTGTGGGCCAGCATAAACAAAATTTATACATATCTCCACCATCTTTAAGAGCATTTTCCAAGCTCTTTATCCCAATATCCATGACTCTCCTATCATTTGTTATCAGACCCTGCACTTCAGAGAATCTCTTTTCTAAAAACTCCTTCCAGACCTTTTCTTCAGCTGACTTCTCTAAGGAATCAAAATGTGTATGAATAGAATTTACAAGGGACTTTAGATTACCGGATGTGGAGGCTAATGGATCCTTTTGGAAGGATGGCATGATTTTCTCTAATACACCGGATGCAGTTTCTATGAGCTCACAGTCTTCCATGTGAGACTTCAACAGTTTTTCCTTTGCCTTTGCTTGAGTGAAGGATGCTAGTTTCATGGTTTGAACTGGGGAGAGGGAGTCAAAATTGAACGGTCCTTGAAGAAGTTCTGGTTCATCAAATTCCATCATCTCTTTGGTTAAGAAATCTTTGACTACTTCTACTATGTCTCTTGCCAGTGATAGGGTTTTCTCCCCTTCTATAGTCTCACCACTATCATCTATGGCTTTCTCTGTTGGATTTTTCTCTCCTTCTATAGCCTTACTACTGTCATCTTCTTTTTCCTTCTCCTCTACTTCTTGACTAATCTTCTCTTCTACTCTTTCTTCTCCTTTAGATCTAGAGTCTGCAGGGGAAACTGGATGAGAGATATTTACTTCTTCTTGGACTTCCTCTTCCACAATAGAGGAATCTAAATCCTTAGCTTTTTCTTCACCCATCTCCTTTGCCTCTTTTTCCATTGTCTCAGTAGATTCTTCTTTGTCATCCATGTCTGAAGGATCATCTCCTAGGTCCTCTATAATAGGAATATTGAATCTTTTGTATGCATTCTGGAGGATGTCTTTTGTTTCTTTAGCCACCTTGTCAGTCTCTCTAAGCATAAGCTGATTCATTCTAGCTTTTCTCTAGAACCCATCCTTGCAATCTTTGAAGATCATATTCTTTTGCTTAGGAGTGATGGAAGGATAGAGTTAAATGGCTATCTATTCTCGGATCTCCATATCCTTTGCTTTGGAATTATTCTTTCTCATTTCAAGTTCCTTCTCAAGGCTTTTAAGAATTAGTGATATGATTTCAATGAAAGCTTTGTTGTAGATATTCAAATACCTGACTGTTGCATCTTGCAGGATTTTCTGGTCAGCTTCACAACATTTATCATAGAATTCTGTTATTGGTTTCAGGTTTCCATCCATAGTGATTTCCTTGATGATATCATCAAGAGTAGGCTTCTTAACACATTTATCTGTCTTTTCTTCTTCCTTGTCCAGACCGGTAGAGGATTCTCTAGATACTTTCTTCTTCTTCTTTATTTTCTTGACTTCCTCATCTGACTCTGTCTCTTCATCATCCTTGAGGCTTGTGTATGATCTTGTAGCCTTTGTCTTTGTTCTCTTTTCTCCTTTACTGGATGATTTCACTTCCGATATAGATGCCTTTGAGCTCTTAGCAGTGGCAGGTGCAGAGCTCTTAGAGGATCTGGTCCAGGAGGGGGCTTCTACAGGAGTACTTTCTTTTTCTGCTTCTTGCTTTTCTTTCTCTACCCTTTCCATCTTCTCTCTGTTGGCATCAAGTGTTTCTTTTGAGATGCCAAAACTTTTGGCAACATTCTCTACTTCTTTTCTTACTTTTCTCTTCATCTCCGATTGTCTGAGCTCCACATGAATCTTTACACTTAATTCTTCAAAGGTTCCAAACCTTTCTGCCTTAGAATCCTTGGGTTGACTTAGCATGTGCTGAACATGCAGCTCTATGATTTTCTCATCCACTTCATACCCCATTGGCATGATCCACACTGTTCTTGGTTCCACTGCCTCCATTAGGCATTGATCAGTTTCTACCATAAAGCATATTGTATCCTTATACTTTTCAGCTAGGGATTGAGGAATTCTCTCTTTGGCTTGCATCATGTTCTAAAAGTTATTAAAGTACCCCCAGAGTGTTGTATTATGTGCATTGGCATCACCAATTCCATACAGATAGTCTCTGATTTGAATTACTATTGGTCTGTCATTTTTCCATATCCACCCATTAGATCCAGGTAGCTCATTCATGTAGTAGAAGAATAGATAGAGTATCAGGCCACCATATTTGAAGGAATTCTTCTTATCCTTCTTTATCTTCTACAGGTTCTCCAAAAGTTGGTTTAGAAGGAGCTCACAAAGGTCATAATCATCATCCTTTCTTAACATTTCGTAAGCAGTGTAAATTGCAGTTCCAGGTACTAAATTTTCCCTGCTAAAGTGATATATCTTATAACTGATGATCATGGAGGCAAACTTGATATCCAGATCAGTGATATCTTCTATTGTCATCACTCTCTTGTCAAACCTTGATCTGGTAGCCTCACTCACAGTTTGATTCTTGATAGATTTGAGAACAGGTAACCCTCTGGATGAGTCAAACTAGTTACCGCTTTAATAGCATCTTTTGTGATCTTGAATGGTCTATTCAGCCACATGAAGTTGTCATGCACTCTGCTCAAAACATACTTGACCCACTCATCTTCAGCAAAATAGGGGAAATGAATGCACTGCCCAAAATGTTTTTCTCGGATGGCCTTATATTGGGGTTTAAGTTCAAGTGATTCATTTATCAGTTCCTTGTGGTAGATATCCCTCAACTTGAATTCTCTGAATTCTTCAATTTTTGCATGAATGTAAACCCTAATATCTTCTACATGCAAAACTCCATTCGGAACACCAGAAAATGCCCCGAGGAGATCTACTTCCAGGGATTTGTAGGGATGTTTCTTAAATTTGGGGCGAGGCCTATCAGTGATCTTCACAATATTCAGAGTAGCCATCTTACAAAGGATTTACAGAGAGATATTCAATAACATAAAATACCTTTTACGCTTCTAGGGTTCGCGGAGTGAGCCGAATTGATTTGTTAGATGAATCAACTTCAGTGGTTGATCTTTGAAAAATTTGAAAGAATTTGTTACAAAGCTCCTTTTCTTTTCTTCTCGAATGCAAATGTACAAATGACAGGTGAATGAACCCTTTTATTTATGAGAAAAACCCTAATTCCACATTGCAATAAATGCGCAACTTAAGTTCTTCCAGTTGCCTTGTTCTTGTTCTAAGAAGGATCTTTTCTGGATCACTGAGATATATTTAGAGTTATTCTCAGTGATTGATGACAATCTATCTTTCTTTCCCTAAACATTTGATCTATCCGCATATTAAGATACCTCAAATTTGAATCATATCAGATTTAACTGTGAAATTTTTGTTCTTACCGGATGACTGTTAAACTAGATTCATCTCAGATGATTCAACCTTTTCAAATTCATTGTGGATATTTCATATCTTTCCCAAGGGTTATTTAGATGTTTCTCTGAGAGCCCTTTTAGTCTGCAACCTTCCATGTGCTAGTTTCAGGCACCACTTGATTGGCTAGGGGAAAATATTTTCTTTTGTAACCCCCCTGACCCAGAGCTATTCAATTTAGTTTCTGGAAGGAATATCAGCACCAGATTCTAATGCAGATCCATCCCCATCATTTTCTATACTTCTCTTTACCCATATCTTGTTCATCTCCCTTTGAATTTTATCTGCATTCACTTTTCCTTTTCCTTTGTCTTGGTTATGATGTACCAGACCCTTATTGTTCTAATTCTTACTTCTGTAGAATTTGGCAATATGACTGGATCTATTGCCATTGTAGCAACCAACATTTCTTTGCATATTTGATTGATATCCTCTTGATCTACACTGATTAGCCATATGTCCCATTCTATTGCATGCGAAACATCTACCATTGAATGAATTGTTCATTTGCATATTTCTACACTCATGAGATTTGTGACCATACCTTTTGCAATTGAAACACTGTTTGGAGAAGGATGAATTAGTCTGATTCATTCTCCTTCTGTACTAATTTTCTTTATGACCAAAGTTATTGCAGCTGTGGCAATATCCATTGAAGGATGGATATCTCTGAGCATTTGGTTGTCTTACCAGAGGTCTTCTAGGTTTGTTCCTTGGATTTCCTGATCCAAAGTTCTTCTGACCGGATCTAGAGCTTTCACCTTTCTCATACCCCAAGCCTTGTTTGTCATCTACACTATTCTGGCTTTGAAGAACTTCAAGTTGAGTAGAGCTTATCTTGAATTTCTCTTTGTATTCATTTGTTGTTTGAAGATCCCTTTTAAGAGTGTCAATCTATTTCTCAAGTTGATCTTCATTATCTCTTGCTTCTTCAAGGTCAGATTCCAGATGTCTGATTATTCTATCCATTTTATGGTAGTCTTCTAATTTCTCCTTGAGGGATTGTCTTAGATCATCTTCAGTTTTTCTTTTCTCTTCAATTTCTTAGGTGAATTTCATAACTCTTGATTCCATTTCATGTCTTACCATAATGACCTCTTTTGACAATTTTTCACATAGCTTGGTTTTCTCCTTCAAGTCTTCATTTGTATCATTGGCTTCACCTTGACTTGCCAATTGCTAAAGTAGATCCTTTCTCTTTTTCATAGAGATACTCAGTTTCCCTTTTAGTTCATTTATGAAATCATTAGCCTGTTTGAGTCTTTCCTTCAATTCATTAACTTTAGAGTTAGATTGCTCAAGATCATCTAGGGCAGACTGAAGTTGTTCCCTCA
Source organism: Cunninghamia lanceolata (assembly GCA_027924645.1). Classification (NCBI taxonomy): domain Eukaryota; kingdom Viridiplantae; phylum Streptophyta; class Pinopsida; order Cupressales; family Cupressaceae; genus Cunninghamia; species Cunninghamia lanceolata. Next base: position 3,804,694 of record BSBN01000062.1, read on the forward strand.
TACTATATACATCCATTTGAATTCCTAGATCTTCCTCAAGTTGTTAGGCTCTGTTTGGAGGAACCTGGCTCTAATACCAATTGTTGATAACTGAGAGGGGGGGTGAATCAGTTATCTTAATTAATTTAACTTTTTGTTCTTCTTTAACAACTAGTAAAGCAAATAAGCATCCATGAAAGTAGAAACAAAGTCAACACACATAGCACAATGATTTTGATGTGGAAAACCCTGTTAAGGAAAAAACCATGGGGTGACTAACCCAAGAATGTATTCTCTGTTAGAAGAATAGAAATACAAAATGGCATTTGCCAATTAGGGCTCACTGCCCAAGCACACTGCTCACAAGAGGCTCACTGCCTACAAGAGACTCACTATCTACAGGTTATAAAGAGGGTAACAAGATACTTGAATTGATGAGAAGCATCCACATATGCTGGAGTTCAGTTCCAGTTAGGCTCAGTATACTGATCTGCTGCACTTCATTCTTCCTCTTCTTTGGTGCTGCTATCCTATCATATTTTGGACCTATCTTACTGCCCTCACACTGCTCTTTTGCTTTTCTTCACACTTTACAACACACAACTCACACCTTCATATCCAAATCCATCTGGTATATATATCTGCACCAATGATTTCAACACTTTTCTAGTCGGCATCCGAAATAGTCAATATTTTCCCAAACTCTGATTTGTCGGCTGAATCCCTACTTGTCAAGTGATGCGTATCAAAGAGATGCTTATAGAAGTCTTCAATCATGTCAACCAATCATGAATGATATCTCAAGAAACTTGATCACCATCAATAACTCATCTGGATGAAGAACTGATGCTCTGCCAGTCAATTCTTCTGTTGTCAACTCTATCAAATAGGAACCTAACACTTAGGTGCTCATATCTCTTCACTCCTTCATCACCGAAGGCTCAATCTCTAGAATGTATCAGTCAAGGAACACCTCTTGACTTCCCCAAGTCTGCACTTTACTAGGATACTTCCTCTAAGAGATCTGGACCTGACTGTTGGACCTTGCCACATGCTTTGTTCTTGCTTCAACACTCTTCAATCTGACCTCCAATATAGGCACACCATGTCCTGCGGATGGGTGGGATGAACTTTGTTGCCATTAATGACAACATTCATGAAGCTATACTATGGCTCTTGCCAACAATAAGCATAAATATTCCCTTAATCCAAGCCATCAAAGATATCCCCATCTACACTAAGACTATCTGAGATCTCTGCATAAAGAAACTAGGAAGAAAGAGGATAGACCCAAAGATAGTTCATGTTCTAGGTAACCTAGCTAACATAATGTTGGGAATATAACCATTCCCAAATATACAGACCTAGGTAGTCTAGTGGTGGATGTCAAAATCAATGGGACTCTGATTAAGAATACTCTAATAGATTTAGGTGCTGCAATTAATGTAATGACTAAGGAGATAATGCAGATACTCTAGTTGAACAACCTTAGGCCTACTCAGACAGTCTTGAAATTAGCTGATAGGTCTATAGTCAAACTTGAAGGAGTCATTAAGGATTTGGTCATTGCATTAGATTCTTAGGAATACCCTGTTGATTTCATAGTCCTGTAGCCAAAGGTTAATCTTGTTGGTTATCCTCTTATACTAGGTAGACCATGGTTTGCCACAACAGATGCATTTATAGGTTACAGGTCTAGCAACATGATCATATCCAATGGGACTGTGACCAAGAAATTGGTTCTATACCCACCAGCCCAACCATACCATGAGCTTGAGCAGACCATTTGGCCTATCCTGGAAGATGAGGATAGCTATTCCCTACAAACCTTGATGAGTATTGAATGTAGACCCTTACTGGATATTCAAGATGAAGATGAGTTGATTTCTCACATTGTACAAAATGACTGTGGAAGGCATCCGCGACAGCAAGACTATTTATCTTGCTTACAAGATCCCTTAGGAAGCATAATACCTACCAGTTCCTCAGAGGAGGTATCTCAAATATTTCATACTTTGTTACCCCAACAATGCTTACTAGTAATACCTAGCCTTAATTTGTCCTATGTGCAAGAAATGTCTAAGCCATTAGAAATCAAGCCAGGAAAAGTGTTGATTGTTAATAATGCATTGACTAATGAGCAGCAACAATCCCTGCATGTAGTATTGCAAACCCACTTAGCAGCGTTTGCATGGGATTAAAGTGATATGAAAGGCATAAATCCTACTTTGTGTATGCATAAAATCTACATTGATGATTGCCACAGACCTATAAGATAACAACAAAGATGCATGAATCCTACTCTTAAAGAGATAGTGAAAGCAGAACTTCAAAAGCTTTTAGATGCAGGTTTTATATACCTCATTTTAGACAGTGAATGGGTTTCACCATTGGTCATAGTTCCCAAGAAAGGTGGCAAATGGAGAGTTTGTGTTGATTACAGAGAACTAAACGCTACCACCATGAAAGATCACTTTCCATTGCCCTTCATTGTTCAAGTTCTTGACTCTTTAGCAAGTAAGAAATATTTTTCATTTCTTGATGGTTTTAGTGGCTATAACTAAATCAAGATTGCACTAGAAGATCAAGATAAGACAACATTTACATGCCCTTGGGGGACCTATGCATACTCTGTCCTACCTTTTGGCCTGTGCAATGCTCCAGCCACATTTCAAAGAGCAGTCCTTAGTATTTTCTCTAATTTTACCCATGACAACATGGAAATTTATATGGATGACTTCACCACATATGGTGAAACATATGATGAAGCTTTACAAAACTTGGAGAAAGTTTTGAAGAGATGCACAGAGCAAAATCTATCTTGGAGTAATAAAAAGTGTTTTATGATGACGACACAGGGGATAGTTTTGGGACATTTTATCTCAAGTGTAGGTATACAAGTTAACCCAAAGAAGATTGAAATTATATCTACCCTGCCTATTTCATAAAGACAAAAGGATGTAAGGAGCTTCCTTGGACATGCAAGTTATTATAGGAGGTTTATTTAGGATTTTAGCAAAATTGTTGCACCTCTATTTACTCTGTTGATGAAGGACAGTGAATTTGAATGGACACCAGACTGTCAAAATTCCTTTGAAAAGATAAAAGCATCCTTGACACAGGCTCCAATTCTCATAGGTCCAAATTGGACATTGCCTTTTCACATCCACACAGATGCATTAGACTTTGCCATTGGAGCAGTCCTAGGCCAGCAAGAAGGAACTAAGGAGTATGCAATATACTATGTACGTAAAAACCTACAGGGCACTGCATTGAACTACATTGTGACAAAAAACAATGTTGGCAGTTGTTTATCCCATTAACAAATTAAGACACTACATTACTGGTTATAAAGTGTTCATACATATAGAGCATACATCAATTAGATATTTGATGAATAAGCCAATAGTGGGTGGTAAACTTGTTAGATGGTTGTTGTTACTGCAAGAATTTGACATAATAATTGTTGACAAACTAGGGAAAGCTAATATAGTTGCTGATTTTTTGTCTAGACTGCCCACACAATCATCAGAAGGAGTGGTTGATGACTCTTTTCCTTATGAGCATCTATTTGTTCTAACTATACACACTCCATGGTATGCAAACATAGCTAATTATTTGGTTTCAGGGTAGATTCCAGGTTACTTTTCTCCAAGGGAGAAGAGACAACTAGTTCACAAATGTTTACCTTATTCTTAGATTTCTGGATTCCTGTTTTATACTGGCCTAGATAACATTATGAGAAGATGTATCAGAGAGGATGAAGTGTTTGATATATTGAAGGCATGTCATGATGAACCCTATGGTGGACATTTTGCAGCCAAAAGGATAACCTTCAAAATATTGACAACAAGATATTACTGGCCAACACTTCATAAAAATGATATCAAGTATACAAGAAGTTGTGATTGATGTCAAAGGATGGGGAGACCAACACGAAGTGATGAAATGCCTTTGTAGCCACAAATCTCATTAGCTCCTTTTGATAAGTGGGGACTAGATTTTGTTGGTCCAATCTCTCCTACTTCAAACACCAAGGAATATATAATGGTATGTATTGATTACTTAACCAAATGGGTGGAAGTTAAAGCCTTGCAGTTTGCTAGAGATGGCAATGTGGCAAAATTTTTGTATGAGGAAATCTTCACTAGATATGGTGTACCAAGAGAAATAGTAACTAATCAAGGCCCACAATTCACATCAGATCTGCTCACCAGACTAGTGGAGGAATATCAGATTAGACACAAGAAGTCCACTCCTTACCATCCTCAGGCTAATGGTCAGGTTGAAGTCACAAACAGAGAAATTGAGAACATATTGACAAAGACAGTACAACTTCACATAAGGGATTAGGTTTCTAGGTTACCAGAAGCTGTTTAGGCATATAGAACTACTTGGAAGACAACAATAGGGTTTACTCCTTATGAAATTGTCTATGGTAAGACAGTAGTCCTGCTTATAGAATTTGAATACAAAACCCTAAGGACAACAATAGAATTAGGGATGGATTTGACAAAAGCTCAAAAGGAAATACTACAACATTTGAATGCTCTTGATGAAATTAGATTAGAAGTCATCCACCACACAGAGGTTATATAGAAACAAAGAGTTAAATGGCATGACAAGTATATCAAGACTAAGGAATTCACTATTGGTGATTAGGCCCTTCTCTATGATTCCAGATACAAGGATTTCAAGGGCAAGCTTTAATCTCAGTGGTTGGGACCATATGAGATTAAACAAGTATTCCCTAATGGTGCAGTCCAATTACAAACTATTGATGAAGTCTAATTTTCATTATTAGTAAATGGACATAGGTTGAAACTGTATAAGAAACCACTTCAAAAGGATGATTTTCTTGTCTCTCTATCCACTCAGTATGGTACTCTTGGCACTCCTAATGAAGTTTATGTGACACCTGTTGATACACCATCAAAAGATGATCCACCAATCCTGTCTAGTGATGTAGAGGTTGAGTTGCAATATTCAACCCCTATCGTTGAGACTTAATTTTCCATGCTTTATAATTCACATGCACACACAACACACTATCCAAGATGACCACAAACAACTCTAGAGGGACCTATTTTTCACTTTTTAGTTGGGACCTATTTTTCACTTTCAGTTGGGCCCTATTACAATTGGGACCTGACATATTGCATAGGTAATTATTCAGTCAGGACCTGTGCTGGAGGCACCCATAGCAACTCCCCTCTCCAGATGTCTTCACTACTTTGGCAAATAGTACACCATTTCTCCCACTCATTTCAAATCATCTACACATTGTTTCATTCATTATGCAATAACTCTATGCCACTGCAAAGGTGTCAACTCAAGCTAGTGAGTTGCCCATTACTGCATTACGAGCTGTTGCATCACATCAACTCCACAGTACCTGCCACCTTACCATTCCTCTACATGCATGTCATCCTACTTGTATCAAATAAAATGCCGAGTACGTGTTCTCAAATTCTGAGGTGTGCTGATCATTTACTCCATAATGTCTCTACATAAGGTAACTTTCAATGATTAAACTCAGCTTTCTTTTTATATTCATTATTACTTTTTATTTATTTCATGCATTCCAAAATGTTTATCACCATTCCAATTAATAATTCCTCCCCCTTGCATATCAATTGCCACGTGAAGTGAGGTCACTTCATAGTTTAGTTGGGGAGAGGGGTTTAATTTTTTGGTTTTCGCCATTTTTGCTATCTTTGTTTTTTGAGATACCAGATAGAACACCTATGCCATTTTCTAAAATAGTAAACCTTCCCTGTTTCACCAAACTATGAATTTGTTGCCCTCAGAAAGTTGCAGTGGGAAGAATAGAAAAGAGCAATAAACTGTAGGTTGGTTCTCTTCAAAGTGGTAGAATTGGAGTTTAGCAGAATTTGAGAAATTGAGACTTCAAGAGATTGCATAATATAGATATAATGGGGGGTGATGCAATACAATGAGAGCCATCAGCACATAAAGAAATATTAGAGGATGTTTTGGTGCTACAACTCTTTACCAAAGTAGGATGGTTGGACTACTTTTTGAAGTTGACATAATATGATAATAAAATGGCAAAGGAATTTGCAGCCACACTGTAGTATGACAAGGCAATGGTTAGAGGATTAGTAATAGATGCTTTAGAGATGGTCATCGCCCAAGTCATAGGATTTCTGCGCACAGGGTCCGAGTATCCTACTCGTGCTGATGCAGCGGCAGTGAGGGAAGAATTATGCAAGCAAGGAGAGCACCTGGACTCAACAACACAAGGTATAAAAAGATTATCCCTTCCATTTTTAGGGGGAAAATGTGCTTCATACATCATTAAATACATTACCTATGATGGCCAGCATAATTTGTTGTATGCTATACATTTTAAGTTGCTCAATCATCTATGCCATGATGAGCAAGCCAACGTCCTCAATTTCTTGTATAATATGTTGAAAAGGATGGCGTCTGAATACTAGAAGAGGTAAATAGACACCATGTTGTCTGACCATTGTTTAATAGCCTTATTGATAAAGAGGAGCCTAAGAATTCAACACCCACAAGTTGATTGGGAGGCTTTTAAACAATGTGTAGATATTACAACACTGCTAGAAGAACTTGAAGCAAAGAATGAACCCCAGTATGAATCTGAACCTAAAATTGAGCCTGAGCAAGAGGGGATACAAGAGGACAATACTCTAGAGGATAGGCCAGTAACAACATAGGAACCCTCATCTTCTAAACCTAAACCTATGAGAGGCACTGATTCAACACATGTTAAGAAAAATAGAAACAAGAAAAGTGTTGAGAAGCCTAAAAGCACTAAAAAGGGAGAAGACATAGGGGAAAAGAAGAGGAAGAGGAGTAAAAAGAAAAGGAAAAATGAAGTCAAACAGGAGACTGCTACTCCCCGGCACTCATGAAGGTTAAAGAGGCAGAGTGTGAAGGAAAGAACTATTAAAGAATAGGGGTAGGAAAAATGTGAAGGACAATAGCATCATGATCCAACACCAGTGAATTTAGATTTAGATAAAGAAGGGATTGCCCCTTAAGATGTCCCTACTAATGCTCCTGAGGATGTCTCTACTAATGCTTATGAAAATGTTAATGTATCTGCTAAAAAAGAGAAGGTATGTTTCTTCAACTTTTGATTCTAATTCAGAGGATTTATTTATTGCAAAGAAAATGGGAAAGTCAGGTCCTAGCAGTTTTGCTAAGGAAATTTTTGATATAACTGGGAATGATAATGATGAAGGTCTAAATTTTGAGAAAGAAAAAGAATTATTGGAGGATAGAAACATAAGAAAAGAACTACAAGAAGCTCTTGATAGAATAAAATACTTGGAAGAGCAGGTGAAAGGATATGAAGAGAAGGACAAAGAAAAGGAGAAAAGAATATGGTACATGAGCACCTTTTGATAAAAGTTGTCAATTATTGAAGTTGTTGTCTAGGCTTTAGTTTTGGTATGTTTTACATAAAATAAGGTCTTGAAAAGACCATTTATTGATGTAATAAGCCCACTAGAGGCATTTTTGTAGTGGAGGTCATTTTAGGATTAGAGTCTTTAATATTTTGCTCAAGTTAGTACATGTTATTTTGGGCAGCCTTAGTGGAAAGGCTAAGTTAAGCTTCCTTTTTTATTTTTCCCATGACAGGGAGTTATTGAGAAGGTGGAGTTACATTGTAGACATGATATTTATTCGAGGAAGGCAGAGTATGTAATTGGGAGTGAAGAAATGCAAGATTTTCCCTATTTTTACTATTTTTCTCTCGCTATTTCGCTATTGTATGGCTCATATGGCTCTTCCAAAAGGTACAATTAGTGGGAGATGAAAGGTTTGTGAATCAGCTTTGATTTGCAGGTGGTTTGGTGGTTTGAAGTGCTATTATGTAAAAGTTATTGATTTTTTTGTGAAGACTGCCCTGCTGAAACAGTGAGCTAGGGTTTGCATACAAAAATGGAGGTATAAACGTTTTCCACCGTCCAAAAATTCTAAAAATGGAATTATAGCTACTGACCCATGTGCTTTTTTCTTTCCAATTGGTTTGGGATCATTTCATGAAGTTTTGTATGAGTTTGAGGAAGCCCTAGGTGTTTTTTCTTCCTATTTTTTTAGGCTTGACAAGGGTTTGAATGTGAATTTGGAATTTAGAGCTTAGAGGAGTAGTGCTGACCCTAAAATTGGAAAAATCCCTCATTTGGAAATGTTATTAAGGTTACCAAATAGTTTTTAGGATTTTGATAAAGGAAAATTTCAAACATTCTTTGTAAAAGTGGCCTAATTAGGCCTATTACCAATCAATTTTAAGGCCTTATGTTACAAAACAATCATAATGCATGAAATATATGTTATGTAAGGGGATAATGGGTACTTAAAACAGGTTTCAGTTCATGGGTTTGAGTCATTTTATGAAAGTTATGCCAAAAATACTTCATTTGCTGTCATAATTAGGCTTAGGAGCAGCAGGACTAGGTAATTATTTGGTGTTTTGGTCTGAAGAAACCTATCCTCATCTTTTGATATGTTGTCAATGGCGATAATGGGTACTCAGAAATGTCTTTGTTTCATTGGGAACATGCCCATAACAAAAGTTATTGTCTAACAGACCTAAAAAGAGGGCTACAAGGGAGTAGGGCTAGTTGTGAGCAAACGGTTAGGTGGGTATTTAACCATGAACTCTTATGACCTAGAGTGGTCTTAATTTGTCAAAATAGAGTGATTCAAGGTGTAATAGGAGGTCAGCAAGTGGGCTAACACTTTGGGCCCCATGGGTGCAAGTCTTACCATTTGACAACCATGCTTGGAGAAGGGAAAACTATCATGTTGGGACAGTCAGCCAAAGACGTTCTATAGAAATCCTTCTAGATGTCTTTAGGGTGCCTCCCCATCTCTGCATCAAGTGGCATTAGAGCTTAGGTTCTATTTAGGGTAAAATTGGATTTTGTTAATGTCTTAGTTATTATGTGTTTAAATCTGCCTCTCCACTAAACATTGAAGGATCTAGGGTCGAGTGGCGAGCACTATCATACCCTAGGTCACTTACAGATGTAGGGAAACTTGGATTAGAGAATTAATCATCAAATTTTCCTTCTCCTATGTCCAATTGACCATTAAAACCCTAATTATGCAAATACGACAATAAATTGATGAATTAAAAGCTCTTGTAGATAGGAGTAAAATACTGAATTACAGAATACATGTTTTTAGGGTTCTGAAGCAGAATAGTCAGGGACACTAGAGCGGGTGCCCAAGTCCAAGGTACCTTCTTTTTTAGGGAATTTGGACCTCCTTCTGACACTAATTAGCCCTGTAACTTCTATTTACTGAGATCTGTCTGCGGAGGACACTAGAGTGAGCGCCCAAGTCCTGGAAGTGCTCTTGTGTCTGACTTTCCTTCAGATCCTGAATCTCTGATGCCTGCCAAGCCTTCTTGCAGCTCCACCTTTTTTGGATGCGGCACTTGTAACCTACAATCACAAGACTTGGTTTGGGGGTTGTGGTGTTTAGAGGCTTGCCTCAGTCAAGCCCCAGAGAACACTTAAGTCTCCGAACACCGTTGTCAGATAAAGAGTGCATGCCCTTGTGAGGTAGAGGAAAAAACCAAAGGAATCAATGATGAAAACACAATATTATGTCACCCTCTAATGAAGCTCTCATGGAGGAAGATGCTCTTCATGCCATGAGGAAATTGATTCTCAAATCTGCAAATATCAACACACAAAACATACAAGTCTGCTCTTGCAACACAATAGAAAGCCTTGAATCACCTTGAGAACACTTGAACATCACAATTTCCATCTAATTGAAATCTAGTTTACAAATGAATGCCTAACCATGCTTATATATGCAACTACAAGAATTCCTGCCAAGATTTTAAAACTCAAACTTTACTGTGTTGGAAAAAGAACCAACTAACGGTCATAAATCGACACCTAGAAATTAGGGCTACCCCAAAATAGGGAAGGACTAGGGCATGGGTGCCCAAGTCATCTCCCCTATTTTGGGTAGGGTACAACTCAAGGGATCCTCCTAGGTCCCATTTTTCATGTTACCTAGGACTCATTCCATTGGGATGCTAAATTATGAACTAAGATGTCCTAAATGCATACTAAATACCCAGGAGCTAAACCTTATGAGGGAAAAGCCCCCAAGGGGACATTTTCTGACGTTACATTTAGCCTCCACTTTTATGTATGTATAAACACGAGGCCAATACATGCATTAAAGTAAGGTCACAAACACAAAAAACACATCAAGCATGGAGAAGACATGCCAATCACCTAGAAGATAGTAATAGGCATGCAAAACATGAAGAAGATAATTATAGTCACATAGAACATGGAGAAGACAGTCAATGCATAGAAAACACATTAATGCATGGAAGACATAAATGATATTTTTTTATTTTCTTTTTCTCATATATATGAAATGCAAAGGCAAGTACTGGAAAGTAAACAAACCTTTCATAATATAGGATGCACTACCCTAGGCCACAAGTCTCTGTATACATGGGGCAACACACACGCAAGACACACAAAACCTCCCAAAATGCAGGAAGCCCTACCCGAGGGCACTGGTCTCTGCATATGGGGCAACAACCATGCCACAAAAAACAAGCATGCCAAAACACACACACTTGAAGACACAAAGAAAACACAACAGACAAGCAATGGAGTGTACCTATTTCTAGGTCCAACACCATCTCAGGCACATTATAGGCACACACTGACGATTGGGCTTCGCCACAAGAATCATCAAAAACACACTTAAGGGTTGAGTTAGTCACAGAACCGCTCCCTGCCTCCACAGAGCACTTTTGAAAATGACAGGATGATGTAATCTACTCCGAGAAATACACCATCCCCGCCTCCGTAGAGGGCTTAAGAAAAAAGATATGCTCGATATCTTGCCTCTACAAAGGGCTTACATGATTGATTGATTGATTGCAAACAAACTCAGGATGCATGATGCACTACCCTGGGGCACAAGTCTCTGCATTTGAGGTCAAGCACATTGCTAATATCTATAACAGACAGCTTACCTTATATATGCCCCCACCTTAAGGTGGTTGATATCAGTTATCGATATCAAGTACATTAAGGTAGGAAGAAAACACACAAGGGAACACTGACTTTCGCAAAGCCCAAGCCCCCCGGAGGTGACATGTACTTTACAATCACCAAATGTCCCCACAAACACATCCCTGCAAAAAACATGTTAGTGTCTACAAGATTATGATAAACAACAACATCAATGCATATGATTAACCACACAAAGAGCCAAGGTTATACAACGAATCTGGAGTTCGATGATAACTGTGAGTCTATATCACGAAGCTCTCCGAATCAAGTACCATCAAGGCTAGATTTCAAAGGAAAACAAAGGTACATAGAGCAACAGTATTGTTAAGGTTTGTAAATATGACAGAAACATCATGAAATTCACTACGCGGAAAGCACATGTGCTTCCACTAGCCAAGCGTTGGATAAAATATACAACCCCATCGTCATATTAGGAACTAAGTCCATTTTTTTGATTTCTCTTGAAAGTGATACTAGATCCGCATCAGTATAAATGTTTGTCATTATCTGCCTACTAGATGGAAACACTAGAGGAAGGGAAACAATAAATAAGAGGGGAGAAACAAGTGTCTTAGGGATAGTCATGTAGGAGGGTGCCCCCAAGTCACCAACCACAACGCTATGTCTGCAAGACACAACACTCAACAATAAAATCAGAGAGAGGTAATATTAAAGAATGATGATACAAATAGAAGGTCACAACAGAGGTGGTCTCCTGGTATCCCGAACCTTACGAGAGAATCTAAGGTCATTCTAGGAGGCCTAAACAACACATAACACATCACGAGGGAAGCACATCATGAGAGAGGTAAAGGTTTAGAGATACTTACCTATAGGGCCCTTGTCGGGCTAGAGATTGTCTATAAGCAAATCATCGTCGTCATCTTCCCACTCCCTAATATTGGAGGACAGTGGGACATATGGTACCATAGCCAAATTCATATCTTGTTGATCATGTTGTTCATTGTTAGGATCATCTTTGTTTGGTTGAATGTTAGGATCGATGTTTTCTTGTTTAGAGGCAAGGTTTATGGCATATTCTTGTCTTCTTTTTCTTCTTTCTCTTGCTTTTATGCTTCTCTTTCTTTGACCACTTATCTCTTGCAAGACAGGGCCTTGCTCTTTCATAGGTTGTTACAAATTAAAAGTTGAAGCACCAGGATCAAATCTCATTTGTTGCGGTGGAACATTTTGTTGTTGACAATGACCTCCTGATCTTTGTAAGGATTTCAGGGGAGTAACCTCAGCATAGGGACCTTGTCCTTTCGGTCTAAAGTTCTCTTCACATGCGGGTTGTTTCTCTTTTTTCATTTCTTGTATAGGAGGACTAGGTGCAAGATGTAATAGTTTCACCTTGTAATTTCTATAGCTCAAAAATGTGAAGTCTGTTCGTAGCTCTAATTTGTCATTATTCTTGTTGCAAAAGTAATCCAATGTGAAGTGTTGTTGTGTAGTTGAGGGTTTGTATGTATTTCGATGAATGACATGCACTTTTCCATTCAAGAAAACTTTAACACATTTATAAATAGTTGAAGGGACCACTTTCATAACTTTTAACCAAGGGATTCCAAGTTTAATGTCAAAGGTATCAGAATCGGGAGTAATATCTTACTTAGTGGTTTCTTTAAAGCTCTCGTATGTGTCTTAATCATCAAGCTTGAAGGGCTATAAGGACCTTGTATTAATTGATTTGAAAAAAGGAATTTTTTAGTGGAAACATTATTCATGCAATTAGGACCAATAAGAGTTCCCTCATGTTATTTCCCATTATCTTTACGGTGATGTAAAGAGGTCCTTCGAAATCACCGATTGTTCTATCATGAGGAGTGAAGACAATTTCAGGTTCGGGTGCTTTCCTTTTCATGTAAGGTCTAGGAGGGAACCTATTATTGATGTTATGATTAGAGGCCATGTTTATATTCTCAAACAAATGAAAAATCATATTTTTGAAAGCTTTTCAAAATTGGTGCAAAAGACAAGAGCAAAAGCAGCCCGGAATGCTTGATTTTTCGATACTTTTCAATGCAAATGAATGAAACAAAGGATGTTGTGAGGATTTTGGTCAAGTGAAGAAAGTTATATGTCTGATATCAGTCCAAAATAGTAATATAATCACTCTCAACAATCTCTTGATGTAAATCTAAGATAATGCCAAATAAAAATATAGTGAAAATATGTCAAAATGGGCACTTTTTCACCAAAATTCAATGCAAAAGAGCATAAGAAAGGGTGCTGTGAGGAAAATGATGATGGAAATAAAATAATATCAGTAATACCATCCACTTTGTGCCAAGATATCCAACACATTATTCTTTTAGCGCCACTTAAGGTCAAACCCTAGGGAAAATATAGCAAAAATAAGCTATTTTTCACGGTTTTTCAACTCCAAGACCTAGCAAAAGGGGCGTTGTAAGGAGTTTTATGAGGTACAAAAAATAATATCAGTAATATCAGTCACTGCAATCCATAAAATTGATCACAACACACTTGGAATGCAAACTAGGTCAAACCCTAGGGCCAAAATAGCCAAAATGTGTAGTTTTTCACCAAATTTTCGCTACAAGAGCCTGATAAAAGGGTGTTGTGAGGATTTTTATGAGGGAAAACAAATTATTACCCTGATAACAGAAAAATAATGCCAAAATACCTTTCACAACACACTTATGGTGCAAGTTTATAAAGTCGATAAGGCCAATTTTAGTGAAAATTGTTGTTTTTGAAGCCCTAGGTTTGAGATCTTGGGATAAAATGCTATGTGAATTCTTTGAAGTCTGATTTATGATGAAATTGAATTAATCTTAGATCTAAAAATAATTTTCAAACCTTAACATGCAAAATGCCCATGCAAATTTAATGAAAATGTATCAAAATTGCTAGTTTTTATTGAAATTTTCTATGTAAAATTGCAAAAATTTTAAATCTAAATGCAAATTTACACTAAAATGCAAGACTACAACCAAATTTTAATTTTAATGAGCCTCTAAAATCAATATAAAAATTTGAGAAAAAGATTTTTCCTACTAACCCTAGATTTTGGAATTACTAGGTTATATAAAATTATCAAAATTTCCACAAAACCCTAGCAATTAAACGATGAAAATGCAAGGAAAAATTTTGTATTTTTGTATTTTTCTATAGTTTATATCAGATATGATGCAAAAATCATGAATTAGGAAAATTTAGGAAGAATTGATGCAATTTAGTAAGCCAAACAACTCAATTTTTTTGTATTTTTCCAATTTTTTAATTTTTTTGAATTTTTCTCAATGCAATAAAATGATTGACCAAATGAATGAATGAAATCAATCCTAAGATGAAGACAAGCACTCAAAAATTTGTAATTTATGTCCAAAAACATGGGTTCACCAAAATGTTTAGGGTAAAATTGGATTTTGTTAATGTCTTAGTTTTTATGTGTTTAAATCTGCCTCTCCACTAAACATTGAAGGATCTAGGATTGACTGGAGAGAACTATCATACCTTAGGTCACTTGCAGATATGGAAACTTGGATTAGGGAATTAATCATCAAATTTTCCTTCTCATATGTCTAATTGACCATTAAAACCCTAATTATGCAAATACGACAACAAATTGATGAATTATGAAAAAAGCTCTTATAGACAGGAGTAAAATACTGAATTACAGAATACCTATTTTCAGGGTTCCAAAGTGGAATAGTCGGGGACACTAGAGTGGGCGTCCAAGTCCAAGGTACCTACTTTTTCAAGGAATCTGGACCTCCTTCTGACACTGATCAGCCTTGTAACTTCTATTTCCTGAGATCTGTCTGCAGAGGACATTGGAGCGAGCGCCCAAGTCCTGGAAGTGCTCCTATGTCTAACTTTTCTTTAGATCCTAAATCCCTGATGCCTGCCAAGCCTTTCTGGAGCTCCACCTTTTCTAGATGTGGAACCTATAACCTGCAATCACAAGACTTGGTTTGGGGGTTGTGGCGTTTAGAGGCTTGCCTCAGTCAAGTCCCAGAGGATACTTAAGTCTTTGAACACCGTTGTCAGATTTAGAGTACATGCCCTTGTGAGGTAGAGGCAAAAACTAAAGGAATCAATGATGAAAACACATTATTATGCCATGAGGAAATTGATGCTCAAAACTGTAAATATTAACACACAAAACATACAAGTTTGCTCTTGCAACACAATAGAAAACCTTGAATCACCTTGAGAACACTTGAACATCACAATTGCCATCTAATTGAAATCTACTTTACAAATGAATTCCTACCATGCTTATATATGCAACTACAAGCATTCCCACCAAGATTTTAAAAAAGCAAACTTTATCGTGTCAGCAAAAGAACCAACTAACGGTCATAAACTGACACCTAGAAATTAGGGCTTCCCCAAAATAGGGCTGTTGTGATGTTCACAACACGCCACATTATGCTCCTTAGCAAAATGGGGACCCCTGCTGATGTCTTGTTTTTTTGTTTCTGCTTGTGTTTTTTTTGCTTTCTGGCGGTCTGGTAAAAATGAAGGTCAGGTGCATCATCATCATGATATATGATAAGGTAGGTCATCATCATGAGGTCTGTTTGTCAAAGTTCATATTTTTGTTTCTGTGACCTCATATTTTAAAAGAGCTTGAAATTCCATGCAGGTTTGCCTTTTACTTCACTTGAAAATTCGTCCATATGTGGAAGTTATGCATGGTCAAAGTCTTGGTCAAACCTGATATTCGCAGGAGGATCATCATATTTTTATATCCTAAGTCATGTTGACAGGATCATCATGATCTTGGTCTATCACCCGCTAAAAATCATGCAGTCGTATATCCGGACATCAATTTTAGGTGGTAGTTCCCTTTACCCGTCAAAAGGCCTTGTGCGCATTATGCAGCATCATGATTTTCTTAGGAGCGTCATATTTTATAAACTTGGTTTTGGTTACATGATGATGATCATCATCATCATATTTGAAACGCACCCCCTCGACAATATCCTGAGGTTCAAATATCATGATGACATCAACTTTCAGTCAAGGTAAGTTACCCCGTCGAGCGGTCTTTGTATCGCGAACATCATCATGATATCTTTGCATCGCCTGATCTTAAAATATCATGCTGATCACCCAGACTTAGACAAATTCATCATCGGCATATTTGCATGCACGTGCTATAAACCTATCGCAAGGTCATCATCATGATATTTGCTGAGGTTCGAATTATGATGATGACGACTTCATATCATCCTGGTCTTTCACGAGGATCATTTGCTGAATTTCGCCAAGTGCTGGGAACATCATCATAATTCGATTAAGAGGATCATCATCTTCATATCCTCCTGATCTCCGGTTAGCGAATATCATGATGATCACCCTATCTATTCAGAAGTGGTCGATATTACATTTCTCAACAGCATCATCATATTTTGCAATATCACCCTAGCGCAAATATCATGATGACCAACTTATCCTTGTGCTCCGAAAACGAAATATCATGATGACGTCATCATCATATATTTTTTTATCCTGTCCTATTGTCAAGATCATCATGATCTTGTTTGTTCGCCCGATATTTCGTGAAGTCCTCCTGCCGAAAATGCGACCTTTAAACAAATATCCTCCTGATGGTCATCATCATCATTTTTCCTTCGGCAGGATTTTTCTCAAACATGATCTGATTGGCGAAATATCATGATGACATCATGTTCTAAGTTTAACAAAGGACCCGAATATCATGATGACGTCATCCCGATCTGAATAACGAAAAAACAAATATCCTCCTGATGGTCATCATCATCATTTTTCCTTCAAGCGGGATATTTTTTCAAGCACGATCCGGTTCCCAAATATGATGATGACGTCTTATTCCAAGTTCGACATACGCCCCAAATATGATGATGATCTTCATCATGCTGATCTTTCGAGAGGGTTACCTTGGCCGCAAGAGGATCATAGTCACTTCATCATCCTGATCATGCTCCTCAGGTAACCCGATATTGCAATTATCCCCCTGATCTTAACCGAACATGATGATGACGTCATCCTTAGCATTTCAATGAAGCCCAAATATCATGATGACGTCACCATCATCTTCCTTTCCTCGGCAGCATGATTATATTCATATCCTCCTATTCTTCTTAAACATGATGATGATGATGATGTTGTTCTTTTCCCCGATATGCAGAAGCGAAACATCATGATGACATTCATCTGGACCTTCAGGAGGGAGAGCATCATATTTTCTGAAATATCATGATGATGAAGTATGTCGGCTAACATGTTTTTTTTACACGCCAACAGGGATAATCATGCCGATGGGCGGGAAATGAGGCGGTGGAATTTTAAAGTGTTTTTTTTGGCGCCTCTGGCATTTTTTTCGGTCAGCGATGGTTGACCCGTGAATCTTGAGCAGTCTGAACGCATTTTTTGACGCATTTTTGAGAGGATTTCTGGATCCAATTTTCTCAATCTTGCGCTGTCACCTGGATTTGAACGCTTATTTTAATTTCATGCTGTTTTTTTGTGATAAATGTGAAACTTATTGCTTGTCTTGTCTTGCAGGCTTGCAGTTGAGGAAGCAGCTGGAAAGTCAATATAGTGACCTCATGGAGGAAGAAGATCTGATCTCAGGAGCAAGAAGATAAGGATGAAATGCAAAAGGTCAAGGCCATTCAAGTAAAGAGGAAGGTCGCAGCTGGAGGTATTATCACAACAGACAAACAGAAGTTATTACCCAGCTGCTGGAACTTCTCAGAAGGGGCAATATTTCGCCCAGATTTGACCACTGCTCTGAGATATTTTTGAGAACTGGTTCACCTGCATTTATTGCTGTAACTAGAGGTTTGAACCAGGGGTTCAGTTAGGTTTTTTTGCTGTAGTGAGGACAATCAAAATGTTATATATTGTGCCTCTCTACACTGTAATACTTTACAACAGGGATTTTAGGAAAGCAATAGTGGCTACAACAGAATTTCTTTTTTAGGAACATACAGCAAGTTAGAATAGTTTAGAAGTAGAAGAAGGAGGTCGCCTGTTTGTTTGCAGTAAGGTGCGCGTGGAATGTCTGGCTGCCTTACTGTATCTGTAAAGCTTGTAAGTTCTCTGTAGTATGATCAATGAAACTAAGAGTCATTCTTACATTGTAAATCATGTATGGCTATTCGTTTCTAATACAATAGAATCTGGAGTTCTACATCTATCTTCTGAGTGTTCTCCTGCTCTTCTTTGTGTTTTGAAATATCTTCTTTGAGAGCTTGCAATTTTAAATGTATGTTTGTGAAAATGCTCAGAACTTACATTTAGGGTTTTTACTGTGGATTTGATCAGATTACTGTGGTATTTACATAGTGCATAACAGAAACACTTAGATCCTTCAGTAGATTAAGTGAGGTATAGTTTAGATCTTTCTAACTTTTCCCAACCCATCTGAAATATTTAGCTGAAAACGTAGAAATCCAAAGGAAATTGTCTCAAATTTGAAGAAGCATGATAACAGAGCTATAAGTAGACAGTTTTCATAAACAGATAAAGAAGAAAGCTGCAAAAATCTAAGAAAACCCTCTGAAACTTGCAGCCCGGTATCACTTGTATGCAAATGAACAGAATACTTGTTGAAATCTATGACCTCTTTGCATATTCTTAGTCCAGTAAACCACAAAACAAACCTAAACTACATAAGGCCCCTTGAACATTACAGCTTCACATTGACCAACTGAACTTGACCAACCGAACCATTGTAGACTTGGGATTAGTTGAATCACCAGATGATTCCTTCTTGTCTTTCAAGTATAGTTTCAGTTCATTTTATGTGAATTTTAACTTATTGTTATGATTGCATCAAAACAGTCATCAACAGTTTTCTGGCGCTAGAAGGAGGGCTAGAAGGCTGTATATTGTAATCATCAATAGTTTTCTGGCGCTAGAAGGAGGGCTAGAAGGCTGTATATTGTAATCATCAACAGTTTTCTGGCGCTAGAAGGAGGGCTAGAAGGCTGTATATTGTAATCATCAACAGTTTTCTGGCGCTAGAAGGAGGGCTAGAAGGATGTATATTGTAATCATCAACAGTTTTCTGGCGCTAGAAGGAGGGCCTGATTTGGTTTAGGGTTAATTTTCTGAGTTCAAATGCTATATTCTGAGATATGTTAGATCTCATAAAATTTCAAAAGGCCTAAAAGGGTGAAAAGAAGGTCCCATTTTTTTAATGGACACATATGGGGACAGTTTTCAAGTTAACAGTCCTTTATTTCAGGGAGCTTTGAATGAACAGTTTTATTCTCAAAATTTATCTAATTTTTGTTTGTCTAGTTGTTGCAGGATACACCGGACTATTGAACACAATGAACTTAAATGTTTAACATTCCTCACTAGGATAGATTCATATTTGAAAGGACTAATTATTTTTTCAGATGTGTTCAGGGCTGAAAGCTGGCAGGAAAAAGAAATTTTGCAGCAACAAGCTAATACAGCACTAGAAACTAATAGGCGGTTAGAAAATGCAATAGAAAAATCAATTCTGGAAGGGAATGATAACAAGGCATCTTTTCTTAGGTCATTTTATGGAGGGATTGATAGTAGGTCTCTACTTCCTAATACAGGAAAAGGGGAGTGCAAGTATAAATCTTTTAAATCTTGTAGAGAGGAAACCATTTGTCAGGATAAGGTTTTTATTGCTGATCCTAATGCTTTTGGTAAAGATAGTAAAACATCTTTCCTTGAGTCATTTTATGGAAAGGAGAAATGTGGGCAAATGAAAAAATTAGAGTGCACTGAAATTGATGAGATCCCTACTATAAAAACTAGTGAAGTCATAGAGGAGAAAGTAAATCCCAATCCCATGACTGATTTCTTTGAATTGAATGACCAAGTTCAGGATTGTTGCAGGTTAATAGAAGCAGACTCCACACTGGACGATAAATGTGAGTCAGTTGATGACCAATTCTTAAAAATTGAAAATACAGAAGATTATGGAGCTGCTGTACACAATCAAACATCACCCCCATGCTATGTTGAAAATAAAACAGGGGAGTACTCCTGTCAATCAAAAGATGTTGTCCCACCTTTACTCTCAAGTGATTTAGAAATAATTAATTACTGTATGTCAGATTATGATGATGAAGATACTTACTTAAGTGCTGATGTGCAGGAAACTAATGAGAACATTGAGAGGTTTGCTAAATTTGAGGATAAACTGAACATCCAGAATGAAGGAACGAAGCTGGATGAAGATGAAGAAATGATACATCTGGAGTCATTCATCTTTCAACTTGAAGAAGGACTAGACATAGAGCTGGGCAATGAAAATGCAGAGCTAAATGAAGAGCCAGCTACTAATAAACAAGTGTGTTCCACAGAGCTAAAGGCACATCAGGTTGTCTCTTTCCTTTCCTTAGTAAACAATGATAAATGCTATTTTGATTATGGAAATTCAAGAGATAAGACATGCATATGGATTAATCATAAACCTGATGAGCAGCCTCAGTTACTAGTTAAGAGCTATTCTGATAAACACAATGAATCTAGAATATCAAAATTTTTTTCAGAATTCAAAGATAAATCTGCTATGATGAGAACCATCACCAGTACCCTGTTACTCCTGCACAACCTAAAGAAATATGCAAGTAGGGGTGTTCTTGGGTCTTTTCCCTGGGTTTCAGTTTGCCTTGGAGAGGCTGGTATATAGTCTGGTAGGGTAGTTGTTTTTGTTTTTGTGTTCTTCTTTTGCTGTTTTCTTTTTAGGTTAGTTGTTTGTATAGCTTGTCTTCTATTTGTTTTGCCTTTTGTTTCTTTCTGTTTGTACAGTTTTTGCTAGTTGTTGTGTTGTTTGTACAGCCTGTTTGTTTGGTTTGTTTGTTGTCTCCTCAGCAGGGATCTTTATTTTACTGTAGAGTATTAAGGAGCAGAACTAGCAACCATTCAAAACAGTATATAATTTAGGATATTCAGGTTAACCATTTGCAATTTACACATAACCTGTCACTGTCATGAATGTAGAGAGTTGTTCATCTTCTGAAGTTTCGTATTCAATAAATGTGATTGAGAATTCGAAGCAGGTTTCTCACGATGACACACCTAAAATCCTTGGGTTTGTTGAACCTACCAGTGTAGATATTAGGTGAAAAATCAGAGGTCACCCTTGCTACCATTACAATTCTCAGCTTAATTTCAGCAAGTGTCCACTCCTTGCATCATCATGAAGTTACAAATTGCTATATCTTGTGAAATCTTTCCAAATTAGAAAACAAAAAAATAAATAAATAAATAAATAAAGCGGATTATACTGAAAATCCAGATTAAGCCATCTAAGTAACTTTACCGGGGCTATGGAGGCTCGCTGGCAGTGGGGCTCTACTTAGGAGAATTGTAACGATAACCTTGCCGGGGCTATAGACGCTCGCTGGCAGCAAGGCTCTATCCGGTCGGCTATGAGGGAATATCCTCACCTACGTAGGCTAATGTCAGTCACTGGTTTGTTCAACTGATCTTCAAGATGAGGATAATTAATCACATGCACACGACTAAACTGAAAATAAAAATTCATGCATCTTTATTGAATACATTGAGTCTCAAGCTGAATAGTAATTTGCAGGAAAGATAGTTGGAAGTTATGAGTTCATTTCACCTAGTTTTCTTGAACACTCTGAATTTAATTGTTTTGTTTTGGTTGCTAGTTGTTGTGATGTTCACAACACGCCCCATTATGCTCCTTAGCAAAATGGGGACCCCTGCTGATGTCTTGCTTTTTTGTTTCTGCTTGTGTTTTTTTTGCTTTCTGGCGGTCTGGTAAAAATGAAGGTCAGGTGCATCATCATCATGATATATGATAAGGTAGGTCATCATCATGAGGTCTGTTTGTCAAAGTTCATATTTTTGTTTCTGTGACCTCATATTTTAAAAGAGCTTGAAATTCCATGCAGGTTTGCCTTTTACTTCACTTGAAAATTCGTCCATATGTGGAAGTTATGCACGGTCAAAGTCTTGGTCAAACCTGATATTCGCAGGAGGATCATCATATTTTTATATCCTAAGTCATGTTGACAGGATCATCATGATCTTGGTCTATCACCCACTAAAAATCATGCAGTCGCATATCCGGACGTCAATTTTAGGTGGTAGTTCCCTTTACCCGTCAAAAGGCCTTGTGCACATTATGCAGCATCATGATTTTCTTAGGAGCATCATATTTTATAAACTTGGTTTTGGTTACATGATGATCATCATCATCATCATATTTGAAATGCACCCCCCCGACAATATCCTAAGGTTCAAATATCATGATGACATCAACTTTCAGTCAAGGTAAGTTACCCCGTCGAGCGGTCTTTGTATCGCGAACATCATCATGATATCTTTGCATCGCCTGATCTTAAAATATCATGCTGATCACCCAGACTTAGACAAATTCATCATCGGCATATTTGCATGCGCGTGCTATAAACCTATCGCAAGGTCATCATCATGATATTTGCTGAGGTTCGAATTATGATGATGACGACTTCATATCATCCTGGTCTTTCACGAGGATCATTTGCTGAATTTCGCCAAGTGCTGGGAACATCATCATCATAATTCGATTAAGAGGATCATCATCTTCATATCCTCCTGATCTCCGGTTAGTGAATATCATGATGATCACCCTATCTATTCAGAAGTGGTCGATATTACATTTCTCAACAGCATCATCATATTTTGCAATATCACCCTAGCGCAAATATCATGATGACCAACTTATCCTTGTGCTCCGAAAACGAAATATCATGATGACGTCATCATCATATATTTTTTTATCCTGTCCTATTGTCAAGATCATCATGATCTTGTTTGTTCGCCGGATATTTCGTGAAGTCCACCTGCCGAAAATGCGACCTTTAAACAAATATCCTCCTGATGGTCATCATCATCATTTTTCCTTCGGCAGGATTTTTCTCAAACATGATCCGGTTGGCGAAATATCATGATGACATCATGTTCTAAGTTTAACAAAGGACCCGAATATCATGATGACGTCATCCCGATCTGAATAACGAAAAAACAAATATCCTCCTGATGGTCATCATCATCATTTTTCCTTCAAGCGGGATATTTTTTCAAGCACGATCCGGTTCCCAAATATGATGATGACGTCTTATTCCAAGTTCGACATACGCCCCAAATATGATGATGATCTTCATCATGCTGATCTTTCGAGAGGGTTACCTTGGCCGCAAGAGGATCATATTCACTTCATCATCCTGATCATGCTCCTCAGGTAACCCGATATTGCAATTATCCCCCTGATCTTAACCAAACATGATGATGACGTCATCCTTAGCATTTCAATGAAGCCCGAATATCATGATGACGTCACCATCATCTTCCTTTCCTCGGCAGCATGATTATATTCATATCCTCCTATTCTTCTTAAACATGATGATGATGATGATGTTGTTCTTTTCCCCGATATGCAGAAGCGAAACATCATGATGACATTCATCTGGACCTTCAGGAGGGAGAGCATCATATTTTCCGAAATATCATGATGATGAAGTATGTCAGCTAACATGTTTTTTTTACACGCCGACAGGGATAATCATGCCGATGGGCGGGAAATGAGGAGGTGGAATTTTAAAGTGTTTTTTTTGGCGCCTCTGGCATTTTTTTCAGTCAGCGATGGTTGACCCGTGAATCTTGAGCAGTCTGAACGCATTTTTTGACGCATTTTTGAGAGGATTTCTGTATCCGATTTTCTCAATCTTGCACTGTCACCTGGATTTGAACGCTTATTTTAATTTCATGCTGTTTTTTTGTGATAAATGTGAAACTTATTGCTTGTCTTGTCTTGCAGGCTTGCAGTTGAGGAAGCAGCTGGAAAGTCAATACAGTGACCTCATGGAGGAAGAAGATCTGATCTCAGGAGCAAGAAGATAAGGATGAAATGCAAAAGGTCAAGGCCATTCAAGTAAAGAGGAAGGTCGCAGCTGGAGGTATTATCACAACAGACAAACAGAAGTTATTACCCAGCTGCTGGAACTTCTCAGAAGGGGCAATATTTCGCCCAGATTTGACCACTGCTCTGAGATATTTTTGAGAACTGGTTCACCTGCATTTATTGCTGTAACTAGAGGTTTGAACCAGGGGTTCAGTTAGGTTTTTTTGCTGTAGTGAGGACAATCAGAATGTTATATATTGTGCCTCTCTACACTGTAATACTTTACAACAGGGATTTTAGGAAAGCAATAGTGGCTACAACAGAATTTCTTTTTTAGGAACATACAGCAAGTTAGAATAGTTTAGAAGTAGAAGAAGGAGGTCGCCTGTTTGTCTGCAGTAAGGTGCGCGTGGAATGTCTGGTTGCCTTACTGTATCTGTAAAGCTTGTAAGTTCTCTGTAGTATGATCAATGAAACTAAGAGTCATTCTTACATTGTAAATCATGTATGGCTATTCATTTCTAATACAATAGAATCTGGAGTTCTGCATCTATCTTCTGAGTGTTCTCCTGCTCTTCTTTGTGTTTTGAAATATCTTCTTTGAGAGCTTGCAATTTTAAATGTATGTTTGTGAAAATGCTCAGAACTTACATTTAGGGTTTTTACTGTGGATTTGATCAGATTACTGTGGTATTTACATAGTGCATAACAGAAACACTTAGATCCTTCGGTAGATTAAGTGAGGTATAGTTTAGATCTTTCTAACTTTTCCCAACCCATCTGAAATATTTAGCTGAAAACGTAGAAATCCAAAGGAAATTGTTTCAAATTTGAAGAAGCATGATAACAGAGCTATAAGTAGACAGTTTTCATAAACAGATAAAGAAGAAAGCTACAAAAATCCAAGAAAACCCTCTGAAACTTGCAGCCCGGTATCACTTGTATGCAAATGAACAGAATACTTGTTGAAATCTATGACCTCTTTGCATATTCTTAGTCCAGTAAACCACAAAACAAACCTAAACTACGTAAGGCCCCTTGAACATTACAGCTTCACATTGACCAACTGAACTTGACCAACCGAACCATTGTAGACTTGGGATTAGTTGAATCACCAGATGATTCCTTCTTGTCTTTCAAGTATAGTTTCAGTTCATTTTATGTGAATTTTAACTTATTGTTATGATTGCATCAAAACAGTCATCAACAGTTTTCTGGCGCTAGAAGGAGGGCTAGAAGGCTGTATATTGTAATCATCAACAATTTTCTGGCGCTAGAAGGAGGGCTAGAAGGCTGTATATTGTAATCATCAACAGTTTTCTGGCGCTAGAAGGAGGGCTAGAAGGCTGTATATTGTAATCATCAACAGTTTTCTGGCGCTAGAAGGAGGGCTAGAAGGCTGTATATTGTAATCATCAACAAGGGCAGGACTAGGGCATGGGCACCCAAGTCCTCCCCCCTATTTTGGGTAGGGTATAGCTCAAGGGGTCCTCCCAGGCCCCATTTGCCATGTTACCTAGGGCTCATTCCATCGAGATGCTAAATTATGAACTAAGATGTCCTAAATGCATACTAAAGACCCAGGAGCTAAACCTTATGAGGGAAAAGCCTCCAAGGGAACATTTTCTGATGTTACAGGTTCGTGGTCTAATTGGGAAGAAAGAAGAAACTTGAAGTGTGAAGGAGGAAAAGTGCAAGATGCCTCCTAAAGGAAGTACAGTTGCTAGGAGAATTGATTAGCAGGCTAAGGTGCTAGAAGCCTTGAAGAAGGAGATTGTTGCATTGAAGTCTAAAGTTGGAGGCACCATGAGTGAAAGCGACTCTGAAGAGGAAGAGGATGTGAAGATGGTAAAGTTTTTGAAGGCTGTGAAAGGTGATGGACATAAAAAAATGGATTTGCCAATGTATGGAGGCAAACTAGATAGTGAAGAGCTCTTGGACTGGATAGGAGCCATGGAGAATTACTTTGAAAGTGAAGAGATAGATGAAGATTACAGGTGAGGAAGGCTAAGACCAAACTAAAAGGGCATGCTTTTCTATGGTGGAACTTTGTGCAAGATGAAAGGTAGAAATAGGGGAAGAATAAGATCACTTCTTGGGAGAGAATGAAGGCAAAACTGAAAGGTAAGTTCCTTCCTGGTGATTATAATGTTCAATTACTTAAAAGATTACAAAATATTTGGCAAAAAGAACAAGATGTGCAAGCATACACCGAGGAATTCTATAGGTTAAGTATAAGAGGAAAGCATGAGGAGGATGAGGAAGAAAGAGTAGCTAGATATCTCAATGGTCTAAGGTATACCATTCAAGATAAAATCAGTTTGTTGGCACCAAAAATAGTGGAACAATGTTTTCAAATGCCAATAACAACAGAAGAAAAACTCAAGAGGAGATAAGAGAAGGTGACAAGAGGAAGAGGTAGTACTTATAGGGGTAGAGGTACATTTTCAACACCAAGATAGTCCAAAGAAGATCTTGAAGAGGTTGATAAGAGTAAAGAACAAGCACTTGAATCAAGAGGAGGATGGAGAGGTGGAAGAACAAGCTTTAGGGGTAGATATACAGATCAAGGAAGAGGTTCCAATGTCTTTTCAGGAAAGTGTTACAACTATGGTGAGTTTGGTCATCCAGTCTACAAGTGCCCTAACAAGATTGGTACTACTTCAAGTGGGGGTGAAAGAAGAGGTGAAAAGAGAGTCCAAATTGTGCAAGAAGATGAAAGAGAAAGTGTCAATGCTGCACCAAAGGTGGGTGAATCTTTGATGGTGAGAAGATAACTCTTGAAGATATCCATGGAGAAAGAAAATTCAGAGAAGAGCCTTGTTTAGGACAGCTTGTAGATGTAAAATTAAGGTATGTAAAGTGATTGTTGATTCTGGATGCACTGACAATATGGTCTCTAGTGAAATGGTGGACAAATTGAATGTGCAAAGGGTACCTAGAGAGAAGCCTTATCAAGTGTCTTGGGTTAGTGAAAATCAAACCATTTTTGTGAGTGAACAAGCTACTATTGAATTTCAAATTGGTCAATATAGAGATAAAGTTGTTTGTGATATTCTACCTATGATTTGTTGCCATGTTTTGCTTGGGAGACCCTAGCAATTTGACAGGTCTACAGTTTATCATGGGAGACAAAATACATATAACATTGAAAAGGATGGGAGATCATTCATTATAACTCCATTGGTTGAAGAGGTAAGAGGTCAAGGTGAGATAATAATGATAGGGAGAAAAGAATATGTGAGCAATGAGGAAGGTGAGAGTATGAAGTTTGCAACTAAGTCATAGTTTGATACCGTTAAGATAGTGAATGGGAAGGATAACATAATGTGCAGACAGAGATGAAGAAGAATGCTTTTGTGTGGAAAGGGAAAGAATGTGGAACGATGTCTTAGGTTAGTATAGACAAGAGTAAGTATGAAGTGCAAGGAAAAAGTGAAGGCATATTGATAGGGACAGTCATGTGCCCTGTGGTGATGAAACATATAAAAAGGCAGCCTAGTGATGTTGAATCAAAAGTTTGTAGGATTGGTAAGGAAGTGAATAAAAGGACAGTGGTTTGTGATGTTGTTTGGACAGTGGAAAAGGTATGTACAGGTCTGACAGGGACCACTAAATGCATTGGTATAGATTTTTGTAAGGCTAACAGAGGAAAACATGAAGAGGGGAAGGATATTGAGCAGGGAACTATGCATGAAGAATAGAGGAAGGTGATGGTAGTTGATGAAATCTTGAGTAAAGGTGTAAAGAGGAATGCGACATCAGACTTTGATGAAGGAAAAGATGAAAGACACTCCACAGTACTGTATGACAGAGTGCAGCAAGCTTCAAGAAAAGACAAGAACAAATATGACAAGGACAGTGAGAGTCAAGAACAAAATGAACCTATTGAAGGAAAGAGTAAAGATCAAAGACAAGTAAAGAATAATGGAGGAAAAATTGCTAGATTCTTTCCAAGGGACTTGGAAAACTTCAAAGTTGGGGTGTATGGTGCAGGAGCACCATTTGATAGAAGTTGTCAATTATTGAAGTTGTTGTCTAGGCTTTAGTTTGGGTATGTTTTACATAGAATAAGGTCTCAAAAAGACCATTTATTGATATAATAATCCCACTAGAGGCATTTTTGTAGTGGAGGTCATTTTAGGATTAGAGTCTTTAATATTTTGCTCAAGTTAGTACATGTTATTTTGGGCAGCCTTAGTGGAAAGGCTAAGTTAAGCTTCCTTTTTTATTTTTCCCACAACAAGGAGTTATGGAGAAGGTGGAGTTACATTGTATACATGATATTTATGCCTCTCACTTGTCGAGGAAAGCAGAGTATGTAATTGGGAGTGAAGAAATGTAAGATTTTCCCTATTTTTACTATTTTTCTCACTTTTTCACTATTGTATGACTTGCACAGCTCTTCCAGAAGGTACAATTGGTGGGAGATTAAAGGTTTGTGAATTAGATTTGATTTACAGGTGTTTTGGAGGTTTGAAGCACTATTATGTAAAAGTTATTGATTTTTTTGTGAAGACTGCCCTACTGAAACTGTGAGCTAGGGTTTGTATAGAAAAATGGAGGTTTAAACGTGTTCCACCATCCAAAAATTTTGAAAATGGAATTATAGCTACTGTACCATGTGTTTGTTTCTTTCCAATTGGTTTGGGATCATTTCATGAAGTTTTGTACAAGTTTGAGGAAGCCCTGGGTGTTTTTTCTTCTTATTTTTTTAGGCTTGACAAGGGTTTGAACATGAATTTGGTATTTAGAGCTTAGAGGAGTAGTGCTGACCCTAAAATTGGAAAAATCCCTCATTTGGAAATGTGTTTAAGGTTCCCAAATAGTTTTTAGGATTCTGATAAAGGAAAATTTCAAACTTTCTTTGTAAAAGTGGCTTAATTAGACCTATTACCAGAATTACTAGTCATTTTGAAGGCCTTATGTTACAAAACAATCATACCTGCATGAAAGATATGTTATGTAAGGGGATAATGGGTACCTAAAACAGGTTTCATTTCATGTGTTTGAGTCATTTTATGAAAGTTATACCAAAAACACTTCATTTTTTGTCCTAATTAGGCTTAGGAGTAGCACGACCAGCTAATTGTTTTGGTCTGAACAAACCTATCCTCATCTTTTGATATGTTGTCAATGGAGATAATGGGTACTCATAAATGTCTTTGTTTCATTGGGAACATGCCCATAACAAAAGTTATTGTCTGACAGACCTAAAAAGAGGGCTACAAGGGAGTAGGGCTAGTTGTGAGCAAACAATTAGGTGGGAAATTTAACCATGAACTCTTATGACCTAGAGTGGTCTTAGTCTATCAAAACAAAGTGATTCAAGGTGTAATAGGAGGTCAGTGAGTGGGCTAACACTTTGGCCCCCATGGGTGCAAGTCTTACCATTTGACAACCATGCTTGGAGAAGGGAAAACTGTCATGTTGGGACAGTCAGTCAAAGAGGTTCTATAGAAATCCTTCTAGATGTCTTTAAGGTGCCTCCCC
Organism: Cunninghamia lanceolata; assembly: GCA_027924645.1. Classification (NCBI taxonomy): domain Eukaryota; kingdom Viridiplantae; phylum Streptophyta; class Pinopsida; order Cupressales; family Cupressaceae; genus Cunninghamia; species Cunninghamia lanceolata. The sequence goes on from BSBN01000062.1 coordinate 3,834,103, forward strand.
AACTCTGTATCAGAATACAAGAGTTGGAGGAGAGAATCCAGACCTATGGCCATGGAACTAATTTAGACTTGTTAGCACAAATGGTTGTAAGTAAGACAAATGCTAAAGAAAATGAGGTACTCACTCTACAACCTCCTGTAACAAGAACTCTAGTATACCACACTACTTTGTCTTTAGGTTTTGAATTAATGAAACTCACTCATGAATCCAAACAAGAAAAGGAAAATTGGGAGAAGGAAAAATAGAATCTCAATGCATCAATAGAAGATAAGAATTTGGTGATAATAAGATTGGAAGATAAGCTGATAGAGGTAATTGACAAGTCCATATAGATCATTGGGTGTAGACCTCCACCAAGGGTATATGCATTGTTTTTGAAAGAAAAGTTTCTCAGTTTTCAATTTAATAGGTTCATTAATAATCAGCCTGCTTTACATTCAAGGCATATTTTCTACAGTCATTTTAAAAAAGTCAGTTTAGAGGAGCAAGACCAATTGTGTGAATATTGTTTGCATAATTACTTAATGGAAGAGGATACATAATGGAACCCTTCAATGTATGTTGGGGATTTGTAGGTTAGGTAACTATTGTCATATCTCAAGAATGAAAAGTTTAGAGGGGAATTGATGGATAAGTATGAGGAACAAGAGAAAATAGTGGCACTACAGGTCAGAAGGGAAACACTAAATCCTGATGTAATCATCACCCAATGGTTAACACTCCTCTCACACAGAGGTCTAGGGAAAATAATTATGGATTTAACACTGCGAGATCACAAGAGGATATAGCAGTTAGCAGGGCCTATGCTTTAAAATTGTCTAAGGTATGTGCAAGGTAGAAAGAATAGTTTGACTCTAGTACTGTAGAGGAAAGAGCCTCATTCTTTTCATAATTTTATCAATATTTTTGAGAGACTGTGCAAGTATATCTAGATTTTAGAGCAAATAGGAGTGGGATGGCTGCCACTTACTTTTCATCCTCCTATTCTCCTTTATCCAATACCACACTGGATAGGGGAAAATGGTGATGAATGTAGGAATGCATAATCAATTAGATAGGATAGGCTTGCTTGTTACAATGGCTTTTATCTTAAGCAGGGTGAAGGAGTCAGAGAAATAATGGACCTGAGGCATATTACTTTGCACTACAATCTTCTCCCCTAGGTGTTCAATTCAATGATTTTTCTTGAGGACAAGCAAATGGCTATGTTGGGGGGAATGATGGGCTGAAATATTGACCTCTTTTTATGTTGTTTTTATATGATTTTAAAACATTTCCATATGATCCTGCAGACACTTTACTGACATCACCATCATTATATGTTGTCTTTTTATATACTTTGCAAGACTTTGAACCTATGTTATGAATGTGGAATATGGTGATGATATTATCAATTGAATGATTTAAATATGTGTATGCATGCAATATAGATGGAACCCTATGATTTAGTCATGAAGGTTATTTGTGTGCATATGTTTTGTGAATTAACCCATGTGCAGCAAGAACATGCCATCAAGGAAATGAGCATTTCCAGCAAAGTTGCAGACAAGAGAATTAAAGGAAGTGAAGATAGGATGCCAAAAGTGCAGTCAACTGGAGAATGAATGTGAACCATCATGGAAAGAAATAAATTCAGAAGAAGTAGACTATTTCAAATGTATCTTATGTGTGTCCTTCATGAGAACTGTTCCATAAGAATTCTTGTTTGGATAAGACTCTGATTCCTCTGTTCAGTTAGATTAATAAATCAATCTCAAACAGTATCCTAGTATCTAGGAATGGATTGATGGTTAAAGTTAGTTAGTAGTTGCATAAAACTTTCTTGTTTATGTATAAGTTAGGAGGGATGAGTTAGATATCGAGTTAGTCACTTTATTTCCAGTTACTCAGTTGTTACTTTGTTTTTCTATATTGGAAGATCTAGACATGTTTTTTTAAGGAATGTCATTATTGAATACACTCTAAAAGAGATTTTGTTTATGATATGAAGTGAATGAAACTATGTGTTATGAAGATGCATAAGAATCTAAACTAGATTTGATTTCTAGTTAAGTGAGTCGGTCCCCTAAGTCAGCCACTCAAGGTACTAATCCTCACTTCATGTATTTCCTTGTTCCTTTATGTATTCATTGTTAAATTTCATTTGCATATAGATACATCACGAGTCACTTAGATTGATTTGATTATCAAACTATAGTAGTATGGTTCATGAACAATTGCATGCTTTGTCTACTTTGTTAGATCTAGGGTACACAACTGAGAGGGGGGGTGAATCAGTTGTATAAAACTTTCTTCTACTTCAAACACTTGATTCTTCTTTGTTAGTTAACAGCAAATCAATTAACCATTCATCAAAGCATAAAGCATGAACACCGGATCAGATAAACATCAACACATTAGACACCAAGATTTTTGATGTGGAAAACCCGGTTAAGGGAAAAACCACGGGGTGATTAACCCAAGGATTATTCTCTATTAGAAGAATAAGAAAAATGAATGGCACATGCCAATTAGGGCTCACTACCTGAGCACACTGTTCACAAGGAGGCACACTGCCTGCAAGAGACACACTGTTTACAAGATCATAAGTATCACCAACTTGAACTAGAGAATGACATCTTCACCATGTCTGGATCAGTTCCATTTAAGCCTGAGTCACACCTGCTCTGGCTTTCACTCTTCCGCTATACCACACTCATCCTCTCCACACACACTTTGAAAATGAATTCACAAACCTTTATTTATACAAGACATCATCTTAGGAACAATCATCTAAGTCAGAAATCAACCATAAGAACATTCACAAGATGAATAACACATCCGGTCAGCCACCATAAGAACATTCACAAGATGAACAACTCATCCGGTCGGCTAGTCTAAATAAGAACTTCATCTGGAAGAATATCTTCAATTCTGGGCTCTACCACAAATGCGGACCAACAACACAACCTTAACATGATCCAAGAACCTTCACAGACTTGCCTGAATGACCAGGTACATCCGCACTTCCTCTACTCATTGGAATCTCTTCTCTTCCTCATCTAGAACTTCAAGAACACAGTCTATCACCACTGTCATACTACAAGAGGTGCTTCTAGACCTCCAAACCATGTTCCAATCGAGATGACACATCACAAGGACATCCCAAACACTCTATTCAATCCGTAGAATAGGACAATGCACTTCCGGATCTCACCGGACCTTTTTGTAACACTCTGTCACTCTGAAGCATCTCCCAGAATTGGTTCTACTTGATCGATCACAACTTCTTCACATCTTCATGTGGACCTTTGAAATCTTAACTGGATCATCTCAAGACTCATATCTACAAACTCTTTAATTTGCATCCTCTGAATCTCAACCTATTGAGTACTTTTGCCTTCTTCTCATCACTGTTCTTCACTGTTCCTGATTGAGACTAATTTTCTCAATATCCTCAGTACACAGCTCATCCAATCCTTCTTGTCAATGCAATATGAGTATGTTGACATCAATGACAACACTGGTTCACCTCATACTTGCAACAATCTCCCCCTTTGTCATTGATGGCAACATATGATGTGAAAAATCATCAAGACAAGAGCTTCTCCTTTCTGTCACAGCTCCCCCTATCAACAATAACTCTTCACATGTCTTCTCTTCCTTTACTGCTCCCCCTTTGATCATCAACCACTTGTTTTTCACATGTCTTCTCTCCCCTTTTGACATCAATGGAAAAGGGCTCATACTTACAATTCTAACACATCAGAATCATACCTGCTGCTCCCCCTTAGTAGCAGCTCCCCATCATCAGTTCGGATCACAATATATGACTGTGATATCCACTGGAATGATGCACATCAGTGCATCCTAGTTCATCTCCGGAGGGGCCATGACCCCTAACTTCTCCTTGAGATACTCAAAAGAGTCCTTGGGAAGAGGTTTAGTAAAGATATCTGCAATCTGATCCTTTGAGGATGCATACTCGAATCTAACTTCATCCTTGTTCACTTGTTCTCTCAGAAAGTGAAACTTGATAGATATGTGCTTGGTCTTAGAATGCAACACCAGATTCTTAGAAATATTTATTGCACTTGAATTATCACAGAAAATTGTGATAGGCTCCTCATATTCTACTTTAATGTCTTTTAGCATCTGCTTCATCCATAAGATTTGAGTGCAACTACCTGCTACTGTAATATATTCTGCTTCAGTTGTAGACAGAGATATTGCAGCTTGTTTCTTGCCTAGCCAAGAAACCAATCTCTTTCCCAAAAAGAATGCTCCACCACTGGTGCTCTTCCAGTCATCCACATCTCCTGCCCAATCTACATCTGTGTAAGCATGAAGAGAGAAATCATGATCTCTAGGATACCACAAACCATACTCCACTATCCCTTTTAGATATCTAAAGATTCTCTTGATTGCCAAGACATGAGATTCTCTGGGATCAGCCTGGAATCTAGCAACAAGACCAACAGCTTGCATAATATCTGGTCTAGTTTGAGTGAGATACAACAATCCACCAATCATTGATCTATACTTTTTCTGGCCTACCTTAGGAGAGTCATCATGTTTTCTCAACTTGCATCTAGTTGCCATGGGACTATTCATTGGCTTTGAATCTTCCATCCCAAATTTTCTCAACAATTCTTTCATATATTTGGTCTAAGAAATGAAGATCCCTTTCTTTTTTTGAGCAATTTGCAGACCTAAAAAGAAATTCATTTCACCAAGCATAGACATCTCAAACTCACTTTTCATCTGATTTGCAAAAGTTTTACACATACTATCTCTTCCTCCAAAAATGATATCATCCACAAACACTTCAACAATCAAAATGTTTTCATGATCAATTTTGAAATATAAGTTATTGTCAGCAGTACCTTTGTTGAATCCAATCTACACAAGATGCTTATGCAACCTTTCATACCATTCTCTTGGTGCTTGCTTTAGAACATATAGTGCCTTCTTTAATTTGCAGACCATATCACCATGCTTAGATAACTGAAATCCATCTGGTTGTTCAATGTACACTTCTTCCAAATCACCATTTAGGAAAGCAGACTTGACATCTATCTGATATACCTTGAAGTCTTTGAAGGCATCAAATGCTAGAAATAATTTGACTACTTCAATTCTTGCCACTGAATCAAAGGTTTCTTCAAAATTAATTCCTTCTATTTGAGAGTAGCCTTTGTAGACCAATCTGGCTTTGTTTCTGATTATTTCACCAACTTCATTTAGTTTGTTTCGGAAGACCCATTTGGTTCCAATCACATTCTTGTTTCTAGGTCTGGGAACAAGATCCCAAGTGTGATTTTTCTCAATTTGCATCAACTCTTCTTCCATTGCTTTGGTCCAGTTTTCATCATTGCAAGCTTCATTGATTGTCTTAGGTTCAATCTTTGAAATTAGACATTATTCATTTGAGTCTTGAGCAATTCTCCTCCTTGTTTGTACCCCTTTTCTTTTGTCACCTATAATCTGATCTTCAGAATGGTTTAGAGTTACATACCTTAGAACTTTGGGAGTTTCTTGCACTACTGTTTCTTGATCAGGCTCATTTAGACACACCTCTTCTTCTTGATTTACCAAATCAGTCTGAATCTGAATTTCAAAAGAGGATTAAGCTCCTTGCACCAGGGAATCATTCTAATCATCTTCATCATATTTATAAAACCTTGAGGGCTTCTCAATTCCTTCATCAACCTTCACATTTGTACTTTCTATCATCTTTCTTAATCTCTTATTGTAACACTGATATGCTTTGCTTTGAGTGGAGTAACCCAAGAAAATTCCTTCATCACTTCTAGCATCAAACTTTCCTAGATCTTCATCTCTTTTGATGTAACATTTGCTACCAAATACTCTGAAATATCTCACAGTAGGAGTTACACCAAACCAAAGTTCATAAGGAGTCTTACCGGTATTGCTTCTGATTTGAACTCGATTAAGAGTGTAGACTGTAGTGCTGACAGCTTCTCTCCAAAACATCTGAGGAACATTTGCTTCCATCATCATTGTCCTGGATGCTTCTTGGATGGTCCAGTTCTTTCTCTCAACTACTCCATTCTGTTGTGGAGTCCTAGGAGCAGACCACTGTCTCCTTATGCCATGCTTCTCACAAAAGTCTATGAATTCATCGGATGTGAATTCACCACCTCCATCAGACCTCAGACATTTCAGTTTCAATCTGGTTTGATTCTCTACCATAGATTTGAAGATTTTGAACTTCTCAAGGGCTTCTAATTTCTCTTTTAGGAAGGTAACCTACATCATCAGAGAATGATCATCAATTAGTAACATGAAATATCTATCACCTTGCATACTCTTGATTCTTATCGGACCACATAGATCAGTATGGACTAATTCCAGTAATCCCGTAGTGGACCGATTGTTGCTTTTGAAAGAGACTCTGCTCTGTTTACCTAGCTGACATTCTTTGCACAAACTATTTACAGGTTTCACCAATTTAGGAAGATCTCTTATAGCCTGAGTATTGCTTATCTTGATGATGTTATCAAAATTCACATGACACATCCTTCTATGCCATAAACAACTCTGATCAACTTGAACAAACAGACAACTTTTATTAGAACCAACTAGATGGAAGATATTACCTTTTGTTTGAGTACCAGATGCAATCTCAGTTCTGGAGCTTTCAAAGATCCTGCATCTTCCATTCTTGAACCAAAGATCATAGCCTTTGTCCACCAACTGACCAACACTGAGAAGATTGTGTTTCAATCCTTCAACATAAAGTACATTACCAGTTTTGCTCTTTCCTTCAAAGAAATAGTTCCTCTACCTCTGATTCTACCAGCAAAATTATCACCAAACTTTACCATTCCTCCTTCATACCTTTCCAAATCTAAGAACTTGTTCTTGTCACCTGTCATATGGTGAGAACATCCACTGCCAATAACCCAATCATCCTTTTCTTCAACTTGGGCAGCCAAAGCTCTTTCTACAACCTTATGATTGATAGATTCAGAGGATATTGAATCTTCTTCCTTGATGGCAATAAACACCCATTCATTTCTGGATTTGCTTCCTATTTCTGATTCATCATCTGTTACTCCTTCATTATCATCTTTTTCATGAACGTAATAGCAGTTCTTTTGAAATCTTTGTCTGTTAGCATTTGACCTTGCAGATCTTTCCTGACATCTTGAAGCAAAATGACCAATCTTATTGTAGTTGAAGCACTTAAAGGGTAGTTTTCCTTCATACTTACCGAATCCTCTTGGCAGTCTCTTTGCAATGAGGGCTTCAAGTTGAGCTATTTCTACTTCTTCCTCTTCCATGTCTTTCCTTGCTTGATCATATGATGATAGCTTTCCTTGAAGAATTCTCTTCCGGATCAAATCTTTGTTTGCATTTCACATAGGCACTGGCTTTGAATGCAGATTCAGTCTTGGGGTGATCATCTCCAAACTCAGTCATTTCAAATGCAGCCAGTTTGCTAGCCAATTGCTCTCTTGTGACAGTTGTATGGGCTCTGAATTCATCAATGACAGCAACCTTGATTTTGTAGGCAGCAGGAAGGGATCTGAGAATTTTGCAAACAATTCCATTTTCATCCAGAACTCCACCAGCATTCCTGATTCCACACACCAACTCATTTACCCTTGGCATAAAGGTAGTGATATTTTCATCATCTCTCATCTTCAATCTTTCAAATTTCCCTTTCAGGCTTTGCAACCTTGCACTCTTGACAAACTCATCTCCTTAATGCAGAAGTTCCAGTTTAACCTAGATCTCATATGCAGTTGGTAGGTCAATAACATTTGAGAGCTCTGAATCATTCAATGCACTTAGAAGAGCTTCTTTGGTCCGCAAATTATTTTTAGCATCTGTGATTTCATTCAGAGTTGTCGGACCACCCTGTGGAGGTACATATGGTTTTGTGACCATAGACAAGTATGCTTTTCCCATGCACTCCAAGTGACATTTCATGCGACCTTTCCAGAGTGAGAAATTAGTTCCATCAAACTTCGGACTATCCTTCTTGTATGACGACATCCTGGATCTCCTCAAACAGTTAAGCTCCTTTTAGAGGAACTTGGCTCTAATACCAATTGTTAGATCTAGGGCACACAACTGAGAGGGGGGGTGAATCAGTTGTATAAAACTTTCTTCTACTTCAAACACTTGATTCTTCTTTGTTAGTTAACAGCAAATCAATTAACCATTCATCAAAGCATAAAGCATGAACATCGGAGCAGATAAATATCAACACATTAGACACCAAGATTTTTGACGTGGAAAACCTGGTTAAGGGAAAAACCACAGGGTGATTAACCCAAGGATTATTCTCTATTAGAAGAATAAGAAAAATGAATGGCACATGCCAATTAGTGCTCACTGCCCGAGCACACTGATCACAAGGAGGCACACTGCCTACAAGAGACGCACTGTCTACAAGATCATAAGTATCACCAACTTGAACTGGAGAATGACATCTTCACCATGTCTGGATCAGTTCCATTTAAGCCCGAGTCACACCTGCTCTGTCTTTTGCTCTTCCGCTATACCACACTCATCCGCTCCACACACACTTTGAAAATGAATTCACAAACCTTTATTTATACAAGACATCGACTTAGGAATCATCTAATTCAGAAATCAACCATAAGAACATTCGCAAGATGAATAACACACCCGGTCGGCCACCATAAGAACATTCGCAAGATGAACAACTCATTCGATCGGCTAGTCTGAATAAGAACTTCATCCAGAAGAATATCTTCAATTTCGGGCTCTACCACCAATGCGAACCAACAACACAACCTTAACATGATCCAAGAACCTTCACAGGCTTGCTTGAATGACCAAGTACATCCGCACTTCCTCTAATCATTGGAATCTCTTCTCTTCCTCATCAGAAACTTCAAGAACACAGTCTATCGCCACTGTCATATTACAAGAGGTGCTTCGGGACCTCCAAACCACATACCAATCAAGATGACACATCACAAAGACATCCCAAACACTCTGTTCAATCCATAGAATAGGATAATGCACTTCTAGATCTCACCGGACCTTTTTGTAACACTCTGTCACTCTGGAGCATCTCTTGGAACTGATTCTACTTGATCGATCACAACTTCTTCAATCTTCATACAGACCTCTGAAATCTTAACTAGATCATCTCAAGACTCATATCTACAAACCCTTTAATCCGCATCCTCTGAATCTCAACCTATTGAGTACTTTTGCCTTCTTCTCATCACTGTTCTTCACTGTTCCTGATTGAGACTAATTTTCTCAATATCTTCAGTACACAACTCATCCAATCCTTCTTGTCAATGCGATATGAGTATGTTGACATCAATGACAACACTGGTTCACCTCATACTTGCAACATACTTTAAGTCCTCCAGAGGTTAGAATTAGTTCTCTTATCATTTTGGATGTTTTGAGTTAATTCTATAATTTCCTGTTGATAACAGTCATCTACAACTTATGCTACAGGTACTCATAGCCACTAGATTTTGTAGTTGTTTTTATTGTTCTTACATTTTTGTGAATTCCAGCAAAGTAGAATAGCCTAAGTAGGTTTGGATAAGATAGTATAGGAAGAATATGAGCCCTGAATGCACATACAATGTAGTGTCATCATAAGGTTACGCTCCTTGGTTGATAATTTAATGTAGGAATGTAATGATAGAGTGGACTTTTTAGATAGGTTTACCCCTGAATTATGTTAAGTATACAACACATTAGTTTTCCTCTACACTCACTGCAAGAAGAGGCTCACTACCAATGGGGTGGCTCACTACCAGTGGGTGGTTCACTGCTTGGTTTGATGAATTGAGTTATTAACATCTAATTCATGCCAGGATTCAATTCCATTAAAGCACAATAAGTATCCTCTGCTCTTCTCTACTTTTACACTTCACAATTATATTTTCATTTTTGCATACTCATAGAAATTCATGACTTCATTTCATGTTTTTATACAATTCATCAACCTTGGAATTTGCATCAAGGTCGGCATTACAATAATCAACCATTGGAACAATCTCCAAGGTCAGCAAACATACATACATACATACATACATACATACATTAAGATAGGTCTAGACCTAAACAAAATTAGAATAGAAAATAATGAATGTGAATCATGCCAAGGCTTAGCTGGGACTCAATTGCAATCTTCCACACAGCAACATGCTTCCACAATCCTCAAATCATAACCGCAAGTAGTGAGAACAACCAAGTCGGCCAAGACTGGAGTTAACACTAAGGCTTTCAGGAACATGCTTCATGCACAATCTGGATTATACTTTGTGGACCAATCCAAAGATAGGAACATGATCTAGATACTCCCACAAGCAAGTTACACTCACCAAGAACATCCGCACAACCTCTAGACACTTTATCCATACAATACTTCAGACTGGAGCACTTGAACATTTCTATCGGCCACTATCATAAATGAAAGATCACTTGTGGAGCACCTGTAACATCAAAAAATGTTCCCTTGGGGGCTTTTCCCTCTTAAGGTTTAGCTCCTAGGTCTTTTACCTGCATTTAGGATATCTTGCACCATATTTTGGCATCCCGATGAGAAAACCCCTAAGTTTCATGATGAATGGGACCTAGGGGGATCCCTTGAGACAGACCCTACCTAAAATAGGGGGAGGATTTGGGCGCCTGCACCCTAGTCCTACCCTATTTTGGGTCAGGCCCAAATTTTAAGTGTCAATTTATGACTGTTATTTGGCTCCTAGGTTGACATGGTAAGTTTGAATTATGAAATTCTTGGCGGGAATGTTTGTAGTTGCATATATAAGCATGTTTAGGCATTCATTTGTAAATGGGATTAAAATCTTATGAGCATTGGCATTTTGAAAGTGATTCAAGGTATTCATTGTGTGGAAGAGCAAATTTGGGGTTGTTTATGTGTTTGTATTTGCAGATTTGACCTTCCATCTCCTCATGGCATGAAGAGCTTCTTCCTTCCATGAGATATTCACTACAAGACTTGAATGTCTCTTTGGGGCTTGACTGAGGAAAGCCTCTAAACACCACAACCCCCTCCCACACTCCTTGTGATTGCAGGTTATAGGTGTCACATTTGGAAAAAAGTGGAGTTGCAAGAGAGTGTTGTAGAGTGTCAGAATTGCATCTCAAAGCAAAAAATAGGGACCTAGACTTGGGTGCCCTCTCATTAGTTCTCTAGATCCTACAACAGAAGAATCTCTAAGACAACAGGAACACATTGTAGACAAGGTTCCCAGATCCCCAAAAACATTAGGGCATTAGACTAGGGCACCCTCTCATTAGTCCCTGATTGTTCCGCTTCTCAAACTTCAAAAACTGATACACATTTGGTTGTTATTTTACATCTTTTTGTAGCAGCATTTTAAGTAATTTGTCTATTTGCTTCTGTATTTGGATAATTAGGGTTTTGAGCATAATTGAGCATAATCAAGCAATCAAATAACAAAAATCCAATTCTCCTTGATGTTATAAGTGACCCAAGGCCTGACGGTAGATTTTGTACTCAGTTGATAAAGTCCTTGAATGTCATAGGTGAGAGGAGGATAAGAGAAACTATCACCATTAAACACTTTGCCCTTATCCCCCCCTTTTCATCTATTACATTTTGGTGAACCCATGTTGTTGAACTTTTTGGCACCTTGTTGAGTGTTTTTCTTCAGATTTGTAGTCATTTCATTCATTCATTTCATCATTCATCTTAGTGCATTGGAAAAATTACAAAAAAATTGAAAATTTTGGAAAATTTGAACAAAATAATTTGCATTGTAAGGTTTGTATTTTACATCAATTAATTTGAATTTCATTAAATTTATGATTTTTGCATTAGATTTAAGCTAAATTGTAGAAAATTACAAAAATTCAATCACCTGCATTGCATTTTTCATCATAAAATTGCTAGGGTTTTGTTGGAAAATTTAAATTTTTCATATAACCTAGTAATTTTAAAAACTAGGGTTTGTAGCTAAAATCTTGTTTCATATTTTTCTACTAATCTTAGACACTTATTCAAATTTTCATTTGGTTTTTGTGTTTCATTTTAGTGTAAATTTGCATTTAGATCTCAAAAATTTGCATTTTTACATAGAAAATTTCAACAAAAACTAACATTTTTCATTAGATTTGCACTTGCATTTTGCATTTTAGGATTTTAAAATCATTTTCAGATCTGTGTGGAATTAATTTTCATCATCAATCAGATTGCAAGACATTCATATGGCATTTTTCACTAAGATCTCATACATAGGGCTTGAAAAAACCCTTGATTTTCACTAGATTTGGCCTTATCAACTCTCTAGATTTGCACCATAGGCATGTTGTGAAGAATATTTTTGCACTAATTAGCTATTATTAGAGTTATTACCTACTGTCCCTCCTAAAAATCTTCACAACACCTTTTTATTGGGCTCTTGTATTGAAAATTTGGTGAAAAATTGCACATTTTTGCTATATTTGCCCTAGGGTTTGACCTAGATTTGCACTCCAAGCATGTTGTGGTGAGTTTCATGGCTTGAGGTGACTGATATTATTACTATTATTTTCTGCACCTCCTAAAATTCCTTAAAATACCCCTTTTCATTTGGTCTTGGAATTGAAAATTTGTGAAAAATCACATATTTTAGTGTATTTTCACTAGGTTTTGACTTGTCATCATTCTAGATTTGCATCAAAAGTGTGTTGTGAAGGATATTATTGCTGTATTGGACTGATATCAGACATATTATTTTCTACCCCTAATCAATTTCCTTGTAACACTCTTTCTTTCACTTATTTGCATTGAAATTTTTTGAAAAAACAAATCAAACATTTTAGTTCATTTTCACACATAGTTTTGCACTTGTTTTTTGCATATCTTTTGAAAAACTTTTAAAATCTTATTTGGCACTCATGGCCTCATCCTCTAAATGCTCTTTGGAATCTTTACATGCATATATCACAAAATTTGAAAATCCCTACAAATTTCTTAGTATGCATCCTGATGTCATTTCCTATATACAAGCCATGTATCACAAGGATATATTTGTGTCCCCTTCCTTTGAAATCCTTGACTATGTATCTGATCTTAAAAACTTCATAAATTTCATCAATACTAACCCTTGGATAGTAGAATAATTGATAAAACATACTTTGAATGAAGAAGCATGACACCTCTCTTGATAGTTTGGAATTAATAGCTGAAACATATGGAGATGATATTGACAATGATTATGAGTGTGATAATGAATTCACAAGCTACCCCACTTCTCCTATAATTGAAATTCAAATAATCCTCCTAGCCAAAGTGAAGCATTAATGGATGACATCATGACAACACAAGACTCTTTTGAATATCTTGATCTATTTGTCATGATCGATGTGGATATGGAACAGTTTCATAACTCAGTCCACGAAGAGATGATATTCATGTTGAGGTCCCTCCTCTGATATCCCTTCAAGGATTGGGAGGTAATCAAAATACATTAAACAGACAAATGGAACAAGCTACACCTCTTCCTAGCATTTGGATTTGGGAGGATGATGACCTCCCTGATGATACCTTCTAGCATGGATGTCCCTATAGGTAAGTATTTCTTACCCTTTATCTCTTGTGATGTGTTATGTGTTGTTTAGGCCTCTTGGGATGATCCCTAATTCTCTTGTAAGGTTCGAGATACCAGGAGACCACCTCTGTTGTGACCTATTTGTATCATCATTCTTCTATATTGCCTCTCTCTATTTTCATTGTTGTGTGTTGTGTCCTATAGACATAGCATTATGGTTGGTGAATTGGGGGCACCCTCCTACGCAACTTTCCCTAAGACACTTGTTTCTCCTCTCTTATTTCATTGTTTACCTTCCTCTAGTGTTGGTATCTAGCTGGTAGATGACGAAAAATATTTATACTGATGTGGACCTAGCATCCCTTTAGCGAGAAATCAAAAATTGGATTTAGTTCCTAATATGATGATGAGGTTGATATATATTATCTGATGCTTGGCTTGTAGAAGCACTCCATGCATTCTGCGTAGTGATCTTGATGGTCTCTTATCTCATTTACAAAACATAACAATACTGTTGCTCCGTGCACTTTGTCTATCTTGAATCTTGCATTCCTCAAATTTCATATGCATTGTTGTTTATCATGATTATGTGGACACTAACATATTTCTTACAGAGATGTGTTTGTGGGAACATTTGGTGATTGTAAAGTACACATCACCTTTGGGGGACATGGTCTTTGCAAGAGTCTGTGTTCTCTTGTGTGTTTTCTTCCTACCTTAACGTGCTTGATATCAATACCTAATATCAACCACCTTAAGGTGGGGGCATATATAAGGTAAGCTATCTATTGTAGATGTTAGCAATATGCTTGTCCTCAGGTGCAGTCTTAAAGACTAGTGGCGAAGAGTCCCTCCTGCACTCTAAGTTTTGTTTGAAATCAATCATCAATCATCTTAAGCCCTCTGCAGAGGTGGGGATGGTGTATTTGTCGAAGAGAGTGCACATCCTGTCATTTTCAAAAGTCATCTACAAAGGTGGGGAGTAGTTCTATGACTAACTCAACCCTTAAGCATGTCTTCAATGATTGTTGTGGCAAAGCGCAATCATCAATGTGTGCCTGTAATGTGCCTAAGATGGTGATGAACCTAGAAATAGGAACACTCCATTGCTTATCTGTCATGTTTTCTCTGTGTCTTCAAAGCGTGTGTGTTTGGTGTGCTTGTTTTGTATGGCATGCTTGATTTGTTTGGTGTGTTTGTTGCCCCATATGCAGTTTTAAAGATTGGTGGTGACGAATCCCTCCTGCACTATGGGTGGTGTGTTTACTTTCCTTGTATTTGCATATGAATTTCATATATATATGAGAAAAAGAAAAAGAAAAGAAATCATTCATGTCTTCTATGCACTCACTCTCTTCTCTGCATTCAATGTTGTCTTCTTTGTGTTTTGCGTAACTGTAACTATCTTCTCTGTGTTTTGTGTGCCTGTTATTGTCTTCTCTGTGATTGGCGTGTCTTCTCCGTGCTTGGTGTGTTTGTTGACCATACTTTAATGCATATATTGGCCTTGAATTTATACATACATTAAAGTGGGGGATAAATGTAACGTCAGAAAATGTCCCCTTGGGGGCTTTTCCTTCTTAAGGTTTAGCTCCCAGGTCTTTAACCTGCATTTAGGACATCTTGCACCATATTTTGGCATCCTGATGAGAAAACTCCTAAGTTTCATGATGAATGGGACCTAGGGGATCCCTTGAGATAGACCCTACCCAAAATAGGGGGACGACTTGGGCGCCCATGCCCTAGTCCTGCCCTATTTTGGGTCAAGCCCAAATTTTAAGTGTCAGTTTATGACCATTATTTAGTTACTAGTCCGATATGGTAAGTTTGAATTATGAAATTCTTGGCCAAAATGTTTGTAGTTGCATATATAAGCATGTTTATGCATTCATTTGTAAACAGGATGGAGATTTTATCAGCATTGGTATTTTGAAAGTGATTCAAGGCATTCATTATGTGGAAGAGCAGATTTGGTGTTGTTTATGTGTTTGTATTTGCAGATTTGAGTATCCATCTCCTCATGGCATGAAGATCTTCTTCCTTCCATGAGATCTTCACTACAAGACTTGAATGTCTCTCCGAGGCTTGACTGAGGCAAGCCTCTAAACACCACAACCCCCTCCCACACTCCTTGTGATTGCAAGTTACATGTGTCACATTTGGAAAATATGGAGTTGCAAGAGAGTGTTGCAGAGTGTGAAAATTGCAGCTCAGAGCTGAAAACAAGGGGTTTCCTACTCATTAGTCCTCTGGATCCCACAACGGAAGAATCTCTGAGACAGTAGGAATAGGTTGTAGACAAGGTTCCTAGATCCTGACAAAAATTGGGGCATTGGACTAGGGTGCTCACTCATTAGTTCTCGACTATTTTGCTTCCCAAACTTCAAAAACTGGTACACATTTGTTTGTTATTTTACATCTTTCTATAGCAACATTTTTAATAATTTGTCTGTTTGCTTCCCTATTTGCATAATTAGGGTTTTGAGCATAATTGTGCATAATCAAGCAATTAAACCACACAAATCCAATTCTCCTTGATGTTATAAGTGACCCAAGGCCTAACGGTATATTTCCTACTTGGCTGATAAAGTCCTTGAATGTCATAGGTGAGAGGAGGATAAGAGAAACTATCACCATCAAACACTTTACACTTATCCCCCCTTTTTCATCTATTATAGCACCAAATCACAAACTATTTGAGTTAAAGGCACATAACATCATCACGAACTTAATTCTAGAACCGTAGACTATGAAACTTAACTACGAAGAAATGTGGAGCAGAATACATTCTCCCTATCACCACTAAATACATAGAAAATAGTTTTTTTTCTGGTGAACACAACTCACTCAAATCTTCACATCGAATGCTCAAACTTGAAACATAGCATCTAAAGACATCCCTTAATATTACTTCCAATCTGTAGGTAAAGATATTCAATCTACATGATATGCGAAGAAAAACTTTGCACTATATTTGAGAAATAAAGCAATTTTGCACTTGTACTAATTCCTCAGATACTTGTTCAGACTTATTCAAATAACTTCCTTATGTGTTGACATCAATGACAACAATTACTACTCATACTTGCAATAATTTCTCATCTGGACTTTCTTGACTTGCAATCGGCTCATCAAGCTTGGTAGAGATTATTTTAAACTTTTCTTTATAGCTATTAGCCACTTCCAGATCAAATTTTAGAAGCACAATATCTTTTGCCAATTTTTCACGTTCTTCAGTCTTGTCTTTCAAGACTTGATTCAAATGTTCCTCAACCTTTTCTTTCTCTTCAACCAACCTTGATAAATCATTTAGGGTTTCATTTACTGCAATCAACTATTCACTTAGCTCTCTACTCTTGTCCTTGGATCTCTTGACTTTCTCTCTTAGCTTCAAGATGCATTCATCAGCTTCTTTGACATTTTCCTTCAAATCTCAGATATCATACTTATCAAGATATTCAAGAGCAGTTTTTAATTCTTGATTACTAACATATGTGCAATAATTGATTATGACACTACTTGGAGCAGGATACCTTCTGGCTGTCATGTGCATACTTTCCCAGATCTTCCTCAAGCTATTAAACTTCTTCCAACGAACCTTGCTCTGATACCAATTGTTGAGCACAAAGAATACTATGGGGGGGGGTGAATCAGTATTATATAAAACCTTTCTTTTACATATTCATTAATCCATTTACAAAATTCATTAACATGAAAGCAAAACAAACATAAGAAGAGAAGCCACAAAGTCATAACACATAGACACTAGGATTTTTACATGGAAAACCCAAAAAGGGAAAAACCATGGTGAGTGTTAGCTCACAATATATTATGATATCAAAACCAAATTACATGAAGGCTCACTACCTTGGGGCTCATTGCCTAGGGACTCACTGTCCAAAGAAGTGCTCACTGCAATAGGCTCACTACCAAGAAAAGAGAAGAGAAGATAGAAGAAAGATTGGCTCACTGCCAAAAGAAGACTACTACAAATGCATCTATAGAATGCTAAAATTTAATTCCATTAATAGCTCAATACATAGATTCAAAAGTCTTCATTGTATCTACCCTACTTTTCTGCTCTGCTTCACATATACTATGTTCTTCTACCCTTACTATTCCCTTTTGATCATAAAATTGCCTTAGATAGCATACATATCAAATTCACACTATATTCACACAATACCATGCCTCCAATACCAAAATCTGTCAAGTATATATATCTGTAATCATGAATTATCCCAAAACTAGGTTGGCATGCAAAATTTGAAACTTATATCAAAATTGTACCTTATTGGCTTGATCCTTTGCACAAACAACAATGCAAACCCATACAATCATTTGGGAATCTTCATATAGGTCTAGACTTATTATTGAACAACTTAGAATTATGATCTAAACATTATCTTCTTACGACACATCGATCCAACTATGTGTCGGCCTTATCCCAAAATACACACTTAAACCATATTGTCTGTCATATCACAACTTCTATTACGAAACACATGAAACTTCAAAATTCTCATCAAACATTCATTAGACATCACTAATCATACCTTCAAAACCATAGGTCATAATATTCTGGTGTGGCGATATGCAGATCTCTGAACTAATGACTGACTTTGTGAAACTCTGTCAGATTGAATACCGATACTGAAGAACTTGTAGATGATGATCTGATGCACTTCAAGCTCTACAAAACTGGAATTAGATAGTTATCATATGTGTTTACATCTTCAAACCACAAATCAAAACAATCATAAGAAGAGGAATGTGGACCAGATTACTCAAGTACTCTGTACTATTTTTGACTTAACTTTGTTCACCTAGACTTAGACAAATCATAACATAACTAATGGAGGTTATCTAAACTTGAATATTGGAACATAACATCATCAAAGGATTGTGTACAACATACCATAACCTAATATCATGATCTTCAACTGCGGAGGAGTACCAACTAAATTACTATCATTGTCTTGGTAAACTACCAACACTTAGTCAATTTTGTCTAACTTAGTCTTTTCAGACCAAAAGGCTACACACAAATTTGTCTAAAAAGTTGTTCCAGATCATGTTAGATTGTTTCCATCAATGACAACATCAATTATCTAGCATATCAGCAATGTCTCTTGACAATGTTGCCAACATGAAACCCCTAGCTCATTTATTGAGGAGTAATCATGGATGAACAAACTAAGAGTTATTGTATGAAAATGATAAGAATGCAAGATTATTTGTACATAATCATAATAACTTTAATTAACATCTAAATCACTATAATCAACTATAAACTCTAAACTATGAATTAATGAAAAAATCATTTCAATTACCTTAACTTGTTTCTAACATTCACAAAGTCATTAAGCAAATGGTGATCTTATTGAATAATCAAGAGTCCTAAATCATGTTGGGAGAGGTGGCACATCACTCACATTTGGAATAGACTATATAAAAGTAAAATAACATTGATATAAATTAATATATAACTTTTTTTTTTTTATTGGTAAGTGAGGGAGTTTTAGGTTGGCCCACTCCAGCGGAGGTCACAAGGGGGACCTCCTCCCTGTAGAACTGTCACCACCACTGCAGTGCAAATCACCAGTGGTGCGGCCTTGCTAAGTCTGCCATCATGGTGCTTGTGGCATGGATCACCACTGGTGGATTCGTCATTGTACACCATTGCTACCATGATTTGTCAAACTGCGGAGACTAGAGTACACCAGAATTTGAACACACTCCACTTAAGGACCTCGGAGTGGCAAGAGTCACCTACATAGAGCCACAACCATTTAGAAGCCAAGATGTCTTTGGGGGGATTTGAACCTTGGTCTCCACAATAAGGACCAAGTGGTCTTAACCACTAGACTACACCCACTCGACAATTAATATATAACTATTGACAAAAAAGGAAATGCATACAATAAAAAAAGGTTAGATGTGTAGAAAATTTTACTAAGATCTAAATCAGTATAATCAAGTATAAACTCTAAACTATCAATTAAAGAAAAATTCAATTCATTTACCTTGACCCATTGCTGACATTCAGAGATTCATTCAGTGAATGATGGTCTTTTTGTATGAGCAAGAGTCATACTAAAGCATGGTGAGAGAGGTGGCACATCACTCATATTTGGAAAATATTGTTAATATAAAATAATATTGATATAAATAATATATAATCACTGACAAAAAATGAAATGTATATGTAATAAAAAAAGGTTAGATGTGTATAAAAATGTATATCATCAAGTCTAAGATAAATTAAATGGAAAAAAGAGTACCTTGATGAACTTTTGTAAGCTCCATTGATAGAGGAGCATCTGGGTCCATGAGCAATCCTCATCAACCAAAAAGATTTTTTTTCTTTCTTGCTTGTTTGTTTTCCTTCTTATTTTTCTATAGGAGTTGATGATCAAATTTTTGGAGAATTTCATATTAATTCTTGAACAACTATTGACTTGATCTTGAAGAAGATCCAAATGGGTTCTCACATTTCAATTTTCATGAAGAACTGAGTTAAATTGGACAAGTTATGCAAAAGTGGGACTTTCAATGTCAACAGGATATGTGGGACTTTCCCTACCATCAAGATATATGTAGATGATCCTTGAAAACCCACAAAAATCCAAGTGATGATGTCATCTTGTTAAAAATCCAAATGGATGTTCAAAATTCCAAGTTGTCCAAGATTCTGAGCAAAATTGAGCAAGTTATGCTTAGGCGGAACTTTGATCTGCAATAGGATATATGCAGTAGACCCCAAAATCCCCACAATACCTAGTAGACACCAAAATCCCTACAATATCCAATAGACTCCAAAATCCCCACAATATGCAGTAGACCCCAAAATCCCTACAGTATCCAATAGACCCTAAAATTCCCACAATGTGCTATAGACCCCAAAATTCCCGCAATATCCAGTAGACCCCAAAATTTCCACAATATCTAGTAGGGTCACTTTTTCCCACTTTTCACTTGAAAGCACTTGAAAAGTGACAAAAATAGTTATTGACCACCTGTACGACCAATCCAAGAGCCAATTAATGACTAACAAGTGTCTTGTTCACGTGATGAGTGTGGTGGCCACCTCAAATGCATATAAATAGGGGAATTTCACACTAAAAGAGGTTGACTTCTCCATGGTGACTTTTTAGCTTCTACTGGAAGATTGTTTTGGGTTTTCATAGGAGAGCTAGGTTAGTCTGATCTAACTAATGGAATGATTATAAGGCTTAAGCCAAGGCATGTATTAACACCATTGTACTCCTGCTATAATATTTTCTATTGCATATGAATAAAGAGTTATTTGTTTCATTGTTGTGTGTTGTTCATTTTGTTTCCTGGTTCAGTATCTTTTCAAAGCCCTTGGACCTCAAGTTGCATCAAGTGGTATCAGAGATTAAGTTTGGAATTCCTTGAGCCTATGGGATTGTTGTGTAAGGGACCCTAAATAGATTGTTTTAGGCAGAGTGAAGAGAAAAACCTACAGCTGTAGAGGGTCTGTAGACATGACACACCAACCAAGAGGAAGAAGAGGAGTTACTCCAAGAGTTGGGGATGTGATGTTGGTAGATATGCTAAGAGGCATTATAGCTAGGCTAGATACAATGGAAAGAACACAATGCAGAGGAGTACCTATAGAGGATGTGAGTGATAATAAGGAAGAAGTCAATGAAGAAGAAGTAGAAGAAGGAGAAGATGGATATGAAAGGAGGTTTCTGAGTGCAATGGAAAAGATTGCCCCATGTAGAGTTACCCAATTATAGTCGTATTCTAAAACCAGATGAGTTGATAGACTTGATTTCATAGATGGAAAAGTATTTTGAGTTGGAATCTATTGAAGACCCTAAGAGGGTGAAACTTGTAGCTGTAAATCTGAAGGGACATGCATCTTTGTGGTGGGATCATGTGCAAGTTGAGAGAAAAACAAAAGGAAAAGATTAAAACCTGGGAGAGGATGTTAACTAAGCTAAAAGCAAAATTTTTGTCTACAGACCATCAGATCACCATTTTTAAGATGATTCAGAACCTCAAGCAGAGGGAGAAAAGTGTGCAAGACTATACTGAAGAGTTTTACAGATTGAAGATCAGGTCTAGTCACATTGAAGATGATGTTGAGAAGGTCTCCAGGTATGTAAATGGTTTGCATTATTCTATCCAAGATGAAATTAGCATGGTCAGAATTACCAGCATAGAAGAAGCCTACCAATTTACATTGTTTAGGTAGAAGAAAAGATCTCTAAAAGGCAAAACAGCTCTAGGGGAAGAGGTAAATCCTCCAAAAGAAGAGGGCAGTCAAATCCTTGGTGTGGTTCTCAAGATAAGCAAGGAGAAACAAGCTCTTGTCAGACTAGTACCCAAGAAGGTAGAGGAAGGGGTGATTACTCCCAAGGTAGAGGATATTCTGGAAGAGGAAGAGGATTCAGTGGAACATATTTCTAGTGTGGATAGGATTGACATAGGGTATTTGAATGTCCTCAAGTACAATAGAGTAGTGGCAAAGGAAAAGAGACTAGAGTCCATGTAACACAAGATGAGGAGGAGAGTGTGGCAAGTGTAGCCTCACCAAAATTTGGAGAACCCGAGGATGGAGAATCCTTGATGCTGAGGAAAGTCCTTCTA
This sequence comes from Cunninghamia lanceolata, assembly GCA_027924645.1. Taxonomy (NCBI): domain Eukaryota; kingdom Viridiplantae; phylum Streptophyta; class Pinopsida; order Cupressales; family Cupressaceae; genus Cunninghamia; species Cunninghamia lanceolata. The sequence goes on from BSBN01000062.1 coordinate 3,856,260, forward strand.
ACAATAGAAAAGATACAAGAGGAAACAAAACAATGAAGAAATCTATTTAGAACTAGATGTACGTCTAGAGGAAAATACTTCAAAGTCATTGTGGACAGTGGCTAGACTAATAGCATAGTGTCAGAAGAGATGGTGGAGAAGATGAAAATAAAAAGGTTGAAACACCCAACTCCCTACAAGGTTTCCTGGCTGCAAAAGGGACATCAGTTATTGGTAAGTGAACAATGCCTTGTTAAATTTCACATTAAGAATTACAAAGATGAGATAATGTGTGATGTTACGCTAATGGATGCATACCACATTTTGTTAGGCAAATCTTGGCAATATGATAGGTAGACCATTCATGATGGCAAGAGTAATTGTATTAAAATCAAGAAAGATGGGGTTGAGTATGTGTTGAATCCTTTGAAGGATAAGGATGAGGAAGTTGAGAAAACTAATAGGCTTTGTCTAGTAGCTGGAAAATAGTTCCTAAAGGAAATTAGAAAGGAGAAGGTATGTTATGCCTTCCTACCTCAAGTTGCAAAAGTTATGATAGTAGAGAAAGGGGCAGAAGTTTCCACATAAGTTCAATAAATTTTGAAGGAATTTAGTGACATTCTCGAAGGACTTACCTGATGGATTACCTCTAACTACAAGCATAAGTCACTGCATGGACTTGATATCGGGTGCAACTCTACCAAATAAGGAACCATATAGAATTACACTTATGGAAAATGAAGAGGTGAATAAGCAAGTGCAAGACCTCTTGGATAAAGGGCTGATTAGAAAGAGCCTTAGTCCTTGTGCTATACCTGTTATACTGGCACCTAAGAAAGATGGGAAATGGTGAATGCTTACTAATTCAAGGGCTATAAATAAGATAACCAGTAATTATATGTTTCCATTGCCTCATATGGATGACTTGATGGATTGTTTGAGTGGAGCAAAGTACTTCAACAAGATTGATTTGAAGAGTGGATACCAACAAATCAAAATTAGAGAGGGGGATGAATGGAAGACAACATTCAAGACCAAGGATGGACTATATGAGTGACTAGTGATGCCATTTGGGTTGACAAATGCACCTAGTACCTTTATTAGATTGATGAATGAGGTAATGAAGCCTTTCCTTGGAATATTTCTTATCTTTTATTTGGATGACATTTTGATTTTTAGTAAAACAAAAGACGAATGCCTATTAGACCTTAAGGTAGTTTTACAAAGGTTAAAAGAAGAAAAGTTGTTGGTAAACATGGATAAATGCAATTTTATGTAGAGGGAACTAGTATATCTAGGTTTCGTAGTGTCTAAAGAAGGTTGAAGATGGACCCTGAGAAGGTTAAGGCAATAGTGGATTGGCCTTCACCTAGAAACATGTTTGAGGCTAGAAATTTTCATGGCTTGGTGAGATTCTATAGGAAGTTCATTAGAAATTTTAGTGGAATATGTGCACCAATCATTGAGACAATGAAGGGTGTTAGGAAAGAGTTCCAATGGAATGCTACAGTAGAAAAGAGCTTTTAGTTGTTGAAGAAGAAGGTGATAGAATAGCTAGTGTTGGCATTACCAGACTTTGGCAAAGTGTTTCAAGTGGATTGTGATACTAGTGTTAGTGCAATTGGGGGAGTGTTAAGTTAAGAAGGTAGACCCATTACCTACTTCAGTGAGAAACTAAATGAAGCAAAGAGGAAATACTTAGTTTATGACCAAGAATTCTATGCTATAGTGTATGCCTTAAAGAAGTGGAGGCACTACTTGTTGTCAAATGAGTTTGTATTGTACACAGATCATCATGCCTTGTAGTACATCAATATTTAAGGTAAGTTAAACTAGAGGAATATGAAATGGGTGGAGTTCTTGCAAATTTATTCTTTTGTCTTGAAACATAGGATTGGTAAGTCAAACATGGTAGCATATGCAATTAGCATAAGGTGTTTATTAATGAATGAGTTAAGGGTCAGTGTTGTTGGCTTTGATGCAATGAAGGATTTGTATCCTGATGATCCTGATTTTAAGGAAGCATGGATGGTTAGTAGAAGTCCAGTGGAGGGAGATAGGATGCCATGGTTGGAGTATTTCATCCAAGATGGCATGTTGTTCAAAGGACAAAATTGTGTATACCTAGAGGTTTAATGAGAGAGAATCTAATAAGAGGAAAAACATAGTGGAGGCTTGAGTGGATATTTTGGAATAGATAAGACATTGGCACAACTGAGTGAAGGTTATTTTTGGCCTAAAATGAGTGCAGATGTGAGGAGACTGGTACAAGGATGCATAATTTGCCAACATGCTAAAGGAGAATGGCAAAACACAACACTATATCAACCATTGCCTATACTAGAGAGATCATGGGAGCATCTAACTATAGATTTTGTTTTGGGACTGCCTCAAACATAGAGAGGTAATGATTCCATTTTTTTTTGTAGTGGATAGATTTTCAAAGATGCTTTATTTCATACCATGCTAGAAAACTAGTGATGTATCCCACATAGCTACATTTTTGTTCAAAGAGGTTGTCAAGCTGCATGGATTACCTAAGAGCATAGTTTCTGACAGGGACACAAAGTTTGTTGTCCATTTTTGGCATACATTATGGAAGAAGATGGGAACAGAAATTAGGATTCACTTCATCCTATCATCCCCAGACTAATGGACAAAACGAGGTTGTGAACAAAAGTTTGGGAAACTTATTAAGATGTTTGGTGGGTGATACGGGAGCATCCCTAGTTCAAGAGCAATCTTGCATCAACCAAAAACATTTACATTTCAATTTTTTTCTTTTAGTTCAGGCAGTTCAATCAGAAGCAGTTTTTGCTCTTTGTTCTAGTATTATGTAGTAGTTTCATTTCAGGCCCTACGAACTTGGACTTAGTATCTACACTCATTCATCTACAACATATCTAGAATTTAGAGCATTTGGACTAGTTACTGGAAAGTTATCGCTAGTAGAAGATCGATTATTTTCTCAGAATAGAGCATCCTGACAGTCTCAGACAATCAGCTAAAAGAGAAGGCTTACAGATCATTCCTTGACTTGTGGATCCTAATGACACATCATTCGATGATTTTTAGTTCGTGGCTGACCCTTATCAGAGGTTTGCACACTATTCCATGCATTTGAGGGTGTGTCCTATGCATTTAGGTCCGACCTATTTGTGTACACATGTTACAACTCTTCATTAGAGTTTGTGATCTTCCTTAGCTGATGCAGAGGAATCTTTTGGTCCAGAGATGATATATATTGATGTAATGGACCCTTAGGAAAGCAGTTATCAAGTTCAAAACATAGTGATAAGTGATAGCTTAGATTTTGTGTGAAGGAGCTTCAAAGCTTTATCTTGCGCATGTATGTAATTAGGCCCGTGAGCCCCAATTGTAAGCTTTCATGTTGCTGGCCAATCTATATTTGAATTCTATGATATATTGAATGACTGAATCTGCATTTGTTCCATTTCTTTGAGTTGTTTCTGTTGTGTTTACTTTTGCTGCATGATTTAGATAGTTCACTCTATGAACCCTCCTACCATGACTACACCAGTGGGAGACAAACCACATCAATGGGATCTTATCTTGGCACAATAAGAATTTTCTTACAATAATTCAGTGAACAAAAGTGTAGGAAAGAGCCCATTCCAAATAGTTTATGGGTATAGCCCAAGAGGTGTTGATGAGCTGAGAGATAGTGTAAATTTGAATAGGAAGAGTGTTGTAACAGATGATTTTGTAGAATGCATTCATGAGGTTCACAAGGAGGTGAAGGAAAAGTTTGAGAAAAGTACTAGCAAATACAAGGAATATGTTGATGTGCATAGGAGAGAATAAGAGCTCCATGTAGGAGACTTAGTTTTAGCACATTTAAGGAAAGAAAGTTTTCCATAGGGAACATACAATAAGCTAAAATTCAAGAAGATAGGCATGTGCAATGTGTTGATAAAGTTCTCATCCAATACCTATGAGATTGAGTCACAAATATGGATAGACATATCTCCTATTTTCAATGTTGCTAATCTATAGAAGTTCCATGAAGGAGAGACAAGTTTACAAGAAGGTACACACATTTTCCTAATGCAAAGGATGGTTAGATTAGTTACCTAAAAAGAAGATGGAAAAAGTAGATAAAGTGATTAATTCCTAACTGGCTAAGAAGACCATAGGAAAGGACTCTATGGAATACTTGGTCTGATGGAAGAACATAGCTACAGATGAAGCTTCTTGGCTGAGTGTTTTAGAGCTAGTCAAGTATGGAGTTCCAATTCCAAACTTACTAAAATGTTCATGTCTTTCCAACTCATGGAACATTTTAGCTACCTAGCATGTCTGATGTAGGAGCATCCAGGTCCATGAGTAATCCTCATCAACAAAAACAATTCTTTTCTTTCTTGATTGTTTGTTTTCCTTCTTGTTTTATTGTAGGAGTTGATGATCAATTTTTTGGAGAATTTCATATGAATTCTTAACCAAGTGTTGACTTTATCTTGAATAAGATCCAAATAGGTGATCACATTTTAATTTTGTTGAAGATCTTAGTTAAGTTGGACAAGTTATGCAAAACTAAGACTTTCGATGTCAACAAGATATGTGGGACTTTCCCTACCATCAAGATATATGCAGATGATCCTTGAAATCTCATAAAAATCTAGGTGATGATATCATCTTGTTAAAAAGACAAATGGGTGTCCAAAATTTTAAGTTGTGTAAGATTTTGAGCAAAATTGAGAAAGTTATGTTTAGACAGAACTTTGGTCTGCAACAGGATATGGGACACTTTTATCTACAACAGGATATATGCAATAGACCCAAAAATCCTTGCAATATCTAGTAGACCCCAAAATCCTCACAATATCCAATAGACACCAAAATGCCTGCAATATGTAGTAGACCCCAAAATCCCCACAATATCCAGTAGACCCTAAAATCCCCACAATGTGCAGTAGACCCCAAAATCCCCACAATATACAATAGATCCCAAAATTCCCATAATATCCAGTAGGGTCATGTTTTCCCACTTTTTCACTTGAAAGCACACGAAAAGTGACAAAAATGGTTTTTGACCACCTGTACAGCCAATCCAAGAGCCATTTATTGACTGACAAGTGTCCTGTTCATGTGATGAGTGTGGTGGTCACCTCAAATACCTATAAATAGGGTAATTTCACACTAAAAGAAGTTGACTTCTCCATAGTGAGTTTTTTGGCTTCTACTGGAAGATTGTTCTGGGTTTTCATAGGAAAGCTAGGTTAATCTAATATGACTATTAGAATGATTATAAGGCTTAGGCCAAGGCATGTATAAAGGCCATTGTACTCCTATTGTAATTTTGTCTATTACATATGAATAAAGAGTTATTTGTTTCATTGTTGTGTGTTCATTTTTCTTCCTGGTTCAATAGCTTGTCAAAGCCCCTGAACCTCGACCCGCATCATCCTCCTATATCATCAACTATTATCCCACTTAGATATATTAGTACTAATCTTTTTTTATATTAAATTCATATGGAATATATCATGAAATAAACATTAAATTTTACCCAAAAGAAATATTGGCCTTGCTCCTCTTGTGCTTTAGTCCCTTATGCCTTAGATTGTGTTCTAGTCCCCGATGCCTAAACTTGTGTAGGTCAAATATGAGGGACATCATATTCTAACATGTTCAAGGGTGGCTCAATTTTCTTTCCAAGAGGACCTAAGCACAATTCATTACACATACCACAATGATAAGGCACATAAACATGTGTGTATGACAAGGGTCCAATAATATCAAGTGATCCACTACAACCATCTATTTCATGTGGTTGTGCTAGATAAGAACTGTGCATAACCAAATGCTCTATTAAAGAGCACATGAAAGAGAGGTTCTAATTTGTTTTATTTGTGATAATGATTGGGTGTGGAATAGGAGGTGGAGAAAGGCTAGGAGGAGGGGGAGAAAATGGACCTTACATATGTTGCATTGACCCAAGTCTATCTTGAGGCATTCCTCTACCTATTCCACAAAAATGTTTTAAATCAAAATAGCTCACATGGTGACCTAATATAAAATGTGTAGATAGTTTATAGAGTAAATATAAAGTTACATCAAGATTGTTGTTGGGTGGTTTATCAAAAATTATCTTTCATACCTTGATGTTTCTACCACTTGATTGAAAATTTAGGCTTAAGTACATTAATAGGGAATCCAATTTCAAGGTTGACAATATGTACTGCTAACATGGCTTGGGGAATATTTAATTCTTTAAACTGATCATATGATAGACCATAGAATGTTCTACCTTATTGGATTCTCACCATTGCTAAATGAGTCATATTATCTTGTGAGGGTATCAACATGGTTGATGATTCCTTCTAAGGTGGTTGTTATTGAGGTCAATTAATGGTGACAATGATTAATTTATATAATCTTGTTTATTTCATTAATATTTTTATTTCTTCTTGAGTTATTGAGGGAGGGTTTGGGTTTTGAGGTTGCTCATTCATATTTATTATTTCAAATTTAGAACACACATTTAAGATTTAAAACAACATTTTATTAAACCATATATAATTTAAATTAAACATTTAGAACACAATAAAAATTAAACTCTAAACTACATTTGAAATTGAATTCAAAACCCTAAACTATATGAATAAACCAACGCCTCATGAGAAAAACATTTTCTTAGTGACAAATGTAGTTAATTTAAAAATAGAATTAAAAAACTCACTCAGAATCAAGAAAATTAAAAACCCTAAATGATACAACAATTTTGGTTTAATTCATAACAAACTAAAAATAGAAACCAAAAACTTATCTCTTAAATGTTAAATGCTTGGAGAATGCAAGATTGCCCAAAAGGGTTATTGCATTAATTGATATCCTTTTTTGTTTATCACAAAAAAGAACCCATTGATCGATAATATGTGGTTATAGAGTGGGGGAGAGAAAAATAGATATCCATTTTTATATAACAAATATATGTTATCAATGGATATCCATTTTAACATAAAAATATCTATTAATAATGGATATCCATTTTTCTTTGGCATTACCAAGCTGAACTCAAACTTATATCTAACCCCAACAAAAAGTTAAATATCTATTTCACAATTTAGGCTAAGTATACATGCATTTTTTTGCCTGGTGCCATCATTTCACCCATGATGATTTCACACTCACCCATATTATCATAAAATTACCCAAATGTGGCTTCAATACTTCATTTGTCAACTACATAAATGTACTAGGTACTTTATTCAACCCTTCATGTCATCCCTAATTCATCCCTAGTCTCCTCTAATCCATCACTAATCATCTCTAAACATCCCTAAATTACTATTTCTACCACATTAACTATAGAAACACATGTTTAGATAGTTAATTGATTGATTCCCCTTCAATTCATGATTTGACAATATTTTATTATCGAAATCACTATTCACACACTATTCACTATTCATCTGTACCTGCATTGGTACTTGCATCGATACCTAACCCTAGCCAAAATAATTTATTAATCATTTATTAATCCATGCCTATAGTCCAAACATTAGATAAATTTAATTTATCTATTATCCCTTTATTCCATCCCATGAATTAAATAAATATTTATATTTATTAAATTGCCTATTTTATACATGTTTGATTAGGTCACCTAAACCTAATTGACTAACCTATTCCCCCACTTGCACAACCTAAATCCTAATCTAGCCTTGGTAAAATCCTCTCCATTCCCCCAAATGTACAAAGGCATGGGCCTCTTTGTACATGTCCGCATGGCCTTCTTACAAAAGGCATGGTCAAGGACCCATGTATAAAGGTCCTTTTGTCCTCCATCCCCTATTCCTCCAATTTTAAATTAGGCATGCACCCATGCTTCCAATTTAAAATTTAAATCAAAGCCACCTCATCCCATTTTCCTTTAATTCTAAATTAGGCTTGTACCCATGCTCCCAATTTAAAATTCAAATAAAATCCAACCCATACCTCCCATCTATGAAGACAATCTCATCCTTCCAATCTTCCCAAAGCCCAATCTTGACCATTCATTCCTCCTTGATCGAAGGACATCCCTTCCCATCCAATCTCATCATGCCACTTGGCGAGCTCTCCTTTGTTGAGAACTCTCAAGAATTCTCCACCATTGATCTTTCAATCAAATCCTAACCATCCAATTGAGTCTCCAAAAATCTATAATTGGAGCTCACCCCTACATAATCAATATCACTTATGCATGCAAATAAATGCTACCTCTTTTTCTCCAAAGACTCCATGAATTGCAATGTTATGTTGTCCATTTGAAGATCCATAACACATCCAACATCAAAGAGCATATCCACTTAATCAAGGTTTGCATTTGGGGTTAATAGCTTAGCTTCATTTCTTGCATGCATTCCTTTATATTTCTCAATCTGATGTAGCTTAGGATTTGAGTGAAATAGGTTATTGTTTAACTTGTTTCTTGTGCTCATTTTATATATCTTACAAACACAATCTTCCATTCATCTCCTCCTCTAGTTCTAATGTAGTGATAATTAATAATTAATAATCAAATCTATCTTGGTGAAATTTGTATGCCACTCAAAAAATTCATCAAATCATCCATTCTTAGAAATGGGAATCTATACTTAATTGTGATCTTGTTTATTACACTTGAATCTATGCACATTATACATTCACCTCATTTCTTTGGTGCTAGTATTCTTCATCCTACAAATGGACTTTAGCTCTCTCTAATCAAACCCTTCTTTAAGAATTCGTACACTAGTCTATTCAAATTCTCATTCTTTTTTGTGTCAATATGTTTGTGCATTTATTTGGAAAACTTGTTCCTAGAATTAGGTCCATCTAATAACCAATTCATTGGTGGTAATATATTTGGCATGTTGCTTGATATGATATTTTAGACCTTCCTTCCATGGTACTTCTCCTCCATATGTGCCACAACACACTCTATCCTAAATCAATGTAAAGTAAAATTTCACATATCTTTGGCCATCTAAGAACATCAAGTTCCATCTGCCAAACATATTCAAGTGTTACCATAAACTTGTTTTTCTCTCTTTTAATGAAGTCAAGTTATTCTTCTTGCCATTTTTCATCATAATCTCTTTTCTATAGTATCATGTATAGATTTTATATCAAACTTCCATGGTCTTCCAAACAATAACTAACATACATCTTCATCATGATATGTTCTAGTCTTAAAATTAACCATAATTTGATCACCTACATATTATGTTATTTTTGTAACCAAGAGACTCCATGTGGACTTGGATGTTCCAACCTTTTCAACTTTAAGTTTTAAACCATTTCACTAGATACTAGATTGTTTACACTTCCACTATCAATGATAACTTTACAACATTTTCTTTCAATATTGGAGGCTTTCGACTACCTCTCATCTTATTTTCTTTCCCTTTTCTCTTGACCTTGGAAGGAAGAGGTACCAATTCTTCTTCTTTAGTCTCCTCACTATCCCTATCAACTAATTTACCTTTATCATTGGAGGCTTCTCATGCCTCAAAGGGTCCTCCTACAGCTAGAGCTTTAGGCACCCTTTTCCTTTTGCACTTCTCTTGGGTATATGTTAATTCAATACCCCAGGCCACCAATTCTACAACCTTTGAATCAACCCACCTCTTGTTGTATTTAATATCTTCTTTCATTATCTCCTCCAAAGAAATCACCTATTCTTAAGCTCAATTAGGTGGAGAGATGGGTTGATCAAAGACCATTCGATACTCTACCTCTTGTACTATTACACCATCATATACTAATTGATCAAGAATTCATAGAAAAAACCTTAAATAACTTGATTTGGTGTGCAAGAAGCCTAGAATACCTCCTTTTTTGGCTTCATGCCCATCATCATAGTTGGATTAGAAGTCTTCCAAATGGTCCTTGTGGTCGTAGTCCTTACCCACTAGCTACTCCATCTATTTATAAGGGTCAAAATGTTGCATAGATTTGTAAAAGAGGAGATGGTACATTTGCATCTCCATGTCTAATTCTTGAGTTGAGGAAAATTTAGGGCATGAGAATAACCCTTTGTCTAACAATGAGGGGGAATGTCGCTACAACCCTATATTTTTCTACCAAAAGCTGGTGTGATTGGTAGATAAATTTATCTTGTGAGTTCTAACAACATCTTATTAGTTAGATATTTGGGGAGCTTGTAAGTTGACCCAGTGAAACCTTCAATCCTCAAATAGGTAAATTTTGGAATTTGGATAAACCAGTATCCATACTTCTTTATGAGCTCCATGGCTAAGATAGATAACCTCTTGTTTAAGTCACCCTTTATCATCCTAATGATGTACATGGTGAAATCATCATTCACCCTGTTGTAATGAGTCAAGGAATTCTCTAATTGAAGTTGAGTGTAATAATCATACAATTTCACTTCACCTATTGAATTTCCAATAGTCCCAATTCTTGTCTACCAATGGTAATATAAGTTTCTTGCGAGCATGTAGACCACATAGGAGGTCATGTAGAATGTTTTTGAATTTTTCAAAGATGTGAATTGGTCATGAATGTTATCATTGATAATTTTTCCCAATAAACTTTCTTAGTCCCATTTATGACCATTTCTATGAAACTGAACATCCATCCATGGAAGGTGTAAGATGATGAGATCCCCATTACGCTGCTATACAAAGTTACTATGTTATTTCTCTTAGTTATAAAATCACTTCTATATAGATTCTTGGGAAAGTTTGAGATTGTAGACTTAGGGTTTCATCCAATTAGATTTTATGAACTTTTTGCATTAGTCAGGACCTTGACTGTAGATAGCTTGTCTATTATCTTTAGTCATATCTAGAATAGTTGCATATACTAGGATATCAAATGCTTTAGAAATGGCTTGGATGGTTAGACCAACTAGCAACCTCCCATTAGGGGCTATTATCTTCCTTGATTCTCTATGGTAATGCTCTCCACATTCCATAATTAATTTTCAAGGCATTAAGAAAAGTTGGGAACCTTGTAGCTTAAGCAATGCCATTTTCTATCAATTTCCTAGTCATTACCATGGGATTAGCTCCATACATTCACTCTTTAAAATATTCCATGTCCATGTGTCCTAGGTCCTATCTACCACATCATTCTAGAATGATGTGATTTTGGAGGCCGGGAATACCCCCTTGAATTTATACATCATATTGTTCAACCTGGACATTTACCCTGTAGAAGTGAAAATCATAATAAATAATCTTCATAAGATTTACTCTATTCTATAAGTAGTGCATAAATATAGTGCCTAGAAGGATATCAAAATTTCAATCAACACAATCCATCCATCAAATTAGTCTTAGATTACTAATGAATGATCAATTCACTATAAATATATAACATTCTCAAATATGAAGAATATTTCACTATGTCCAAACGCAATCCTAGTCTCCACAAGCTTGCATATATTCAAAATTCTTAATTTGTGGGAAAATAATGGTTCAAAGGATACATAATAAGTGAAACTTTTTTCTTATGAGATTTAAAATTCCTTTAAATTCCCTCTCTTAAAAAATAGAAGTTTGGCAAAGGAAGGGATGCGAGGAAAACTAGGTGACCTATACATATCTTGATTCAAGTAAAATCTTTGCAAAATAATTTTAATGCTAGTTCATAGGGATTTTGAGTGTCTCGAGATCTTGCAGGGAAATGTGGTGTCAAGAGATATATCTGTTTGTCTTGTGAAACTCTACACTTAATCAACTTCATCTCTTTTGAAGAGAGTAGGGGTAGAACTAAATCTATGGGAAAAGATGATGGAATAGAGGATATATCCTATTTTATTGAAAACCTCCACAGAATGACATGTGAGAACTTTTTGTGGGTGGACAGTTGTTACATCTCCAACCTTGACTATGTTTAACTTTTACTTTTTATGTGATTAAATAGATAAGTAATCATAGGTTAATGATTTGATGTTTGTGGAAAATGTCAGGATAAATCATTGGTTATATGGATTATGATTAATGATTAGAATTAGACATGAGATTACATGTTGTTGAGATTATTGTAGCATAATGTTTAATGATTTATTGATGAGACATTGATCATAGTTTGTATGACTGAGTGTAACCAAGAGAAAATATTCTACCTTTAAGAATGGAAGGAGAGTATCACCAGAGAAAAGGGGATAGATATTTTGAAAAGAGTGGTTTGCCATTTGAGTTTCAAACTATACACTTTGTGAACCTTTGAGATGAGGTATGTTTAGGTTATCTCTTCTTGTATAGTCGAACTCTCCATTTGACCAAATGTCATTTTATTGTCAAGGGTCTTTCAATGTTGTTTATATCGATTTGGTTCAATAATATTCAAAGAACATTATTAGTAATTAGAGTTAAACTTTTTCTTTTGTTAGAATTTTTGATATGTTTATTATATTATTTTATAAGTATCAACTTAACTCTCTCTTTATATATATTAGTATGATATTGCTAAGGGGGAGGTAGAGAGCTCAACTCCATATTGCAATCTATTGCTTGATCTTTGATTAGCACCATATTTTCCATAATATGTTCTGTCATATAGCTTAAATTATAATTATATTAGTATGACAATCCTTATATGATATAAGGGCAGTAATCATATTATATGGTTTTAAATTCTTATGTTACTTTGGTAAGTCTCTTGGCTGAGAGAATTGTTGGCAATTATTAAGCATGACTCCCCTCTCCATGGATTATGGAGGAAATGGAGAAAGTGCAGCATATGGTTGCATGTGATTTTGTTAACATAGACTCCATGATCAATTATTCTGGGGATTAGTTGGAGATAGAGAAAAGAAGACCAGTTTTGTGAAAGTCTTTTCTCATAGATGTGGAAAACAAATAGTGTTATGCATGGTTCAAGCAGGAGGAGCTCAAGCAAAAATAGAGAGAAACTAGGAGTAGAAGAACGACCTTTAGAGAAAGCTGCAAAGATCATAAGCTTGAGGAATAACTACTGATATAGAAGCCTGCACCTAGAGTCCAAGACTCGATGAAGTTAGGTAAACTCGAAGTGGCTTATTTCAAGCACCCATATCTTGCTTATCATTTGTATGTTCCAATGGCTTATATATATTCAAATTATTATTATGGTGCTTGGTTAAGGCCAATGGTAAAGAATGCTACAATCATTATGTTAAAAGATTTTAAATGTTACCTATCTTTAAAGGTTTCTTTGTTGAGTTAAGAAACTTAGCTTGTATATTATGGCCAATGTCATGAAGACATTTTGCTTTTAAAAATATATAACTCAGACATTTTAAACCTGAGACCGCGGCTTGGTTGACATCTCAGTTACAATATTGGTGCCCAAAGGGCAACTATTCTTCTCACAAACTATGACTATCATTATCAATACTATTGGAAAGTTGTAATCTTGATTTAATGATGGTGAGGAGCCACAATAACTATCGAAATAGAATCATTATGATATAGATCTTATTGAAGGTTATAGAATGCATACTGAAACCTTGTATCACTATGTTATAACAATAGTTTTATAAATCATGTTTGTGTCTCTTTCATGTGATAGTAGGCTTTTAAAAATTGTGTGTATAATAATTTTAAAAAAAGATTTGAATGGAATATTTATTATTATTATGTGTCTTTGGCTTTGGATCCATATACTCCATTACTATGTTTAAGTGAAACCAAGATAAGGGTATCCCTACTGCACCTCAAGTGCATGCAAGTGCCTTGAGCATGGTAAGAAAAATAATGAAATTATGTTTAACTCCAAGTTATTCAAGAATAGAATATGAGAGAGAAAGAGCTCGATAGCTTGGTTGATAAGTAATCTTTATGATTAATTTCCTCTATTGATGATATTTAATATTAAATTGAGTAGAAGGTGTGGAGCCTTTTAGTCTTTAATAGACTAAATGACTCTTACAATGGGAAATGGTATTCCCTTTTTACTCTGTACTATCCATTTACTTGCATTGCTGACTTTAATAGGACATGTTATAGTCGATATGGAATGGAAGAAAATCCTTGAAACAGACTAAATATTTAAACTGATCTCATGAAGTTATAGACCAAGATGGGTCTTGAGATCAAAAAAATGAGAATTTTTAAAATGATTAAAATATGGAATAGAGTGATGTGGAGTCACTAGTTCCATGTTGCAGATGCAACAAGAAAGCCCTTGGAATGCATTCTTGGAAATAGAGTCAGAAGCCCAAGTCAGGTGGACTAAGTGGGAAAGTTAATTAAGTCATTCCATGACCAAAATAGATCTTACTAAAATACTATAGGATGAGATAGCTTCTAAGTTGAGTCAAGAGTGTGAATAATCAACTACATTCATTGCAAAACATTTATGTATATTAAATCTTTGGCCAAAGTAATGCATCCGTCTTTGCATGCATTAGTTGCTTCACTATGCTTGAGATGGCATAACCTTCCAATAGTGTCATACATAGTTAGAGTGGATCTATAGTTGTATGAACGTGAAGAGTTATGAAGGACACAACACTAGAGGCTCAGATGTCAAACCTATTGGTTCCTTATATCTATCTCCTTCATGAAGGGTAGGGCCACTTCTAGGAAGGAAGTTGTGCAGGGGACCGCCAGCCTATGGATGGAGGAAAGGCATTCAGGTGATGCTCTGCTTCCCAAGCAGATGACAAGCCGAGACTTATGAATACAAATAGCAAAACTCTAGATGCAACATATTCTATTATATGACTTGACAATCAATTTTAAGTAAACTTATCATTATTTCCATGAGAAAAACATTATGATTGTAAAGTTAAGGAACTCACTGGCATGTTATCTTTGAATATGCTATAAATTTTAGTTTTGAAATTATTCAGAAAAGATATGCATTTTAAATAATGATTATGCAAATGATTATTGTTAAGAAAATATATGATTATGATGATCATGATTATTTACTTGATGGTAAATTGGAATGTTAATCCAAGTAATACATGAGGTGACATGTTACATATGGTATCAGAGCTACCAGGTCAATACATGGACCTATGAGCTCACTACATGAAAACTTCCTCAGACATTAATAGTTGCTAATGTTTGGATGTTCTTTTGCTAGAATGGTAAGAACAAGAATGGCACCAAGGAAGAAAGTAACAACAAATGGACATTACCTAAAGGCTATGAGGGAGCGATCCTCAAGAATGCAAATCCTAGGCCAAACTAGTTACTTGGAAGGCACATGGTTATCTGATACTAAAACTTTCGCTGATGCTATTAAATGCATCAAGTGGGAGAAGGAAAAACCAGTTAAGGATATTATTGCTACCTCTAAAAACAAATCAATGAAACCCTTTGCACCTAAGGACTTACCATTTGGAAGTGGTCCTAATGCTCCTATTATCACTTGGGAGGTCATGAATGAGTACATGTGAGTATGTCCACCTCCTAAGACTAATGCCTTAAACCTCAAGGATGAAGATAAACCTGGGAAGACCTCCCAACCCAAAAATGACTTGCAGTTGCAAGATCTAAATATTTATAATGAATGATGAATATTATGTGATCCATCGATATTATAATGCAATTTTGAAATTTTGGCAAAAGCTTTCCTTCTTTATTAAGATTTCATAAATGAGAATGGATTTATATTTATGAATGGATTCAATAGTATGAAAAATTAATTGAATTCTTAACCTACAAACTTTAGGAGAAGTAGATTGCAACATGGTTTAGACAGGAACCAGCATTAGGGGTAGCCAAGAGGAAGGGCAACCTTTTGGGCTCTCTGATTCAAAACTTGACTAGATCTTTGCTATGCTCCATGATACAAGGGCAAGAATTGGAATTTTAGACGAAGAGGTCAAGGGTCAAAATAGACCCAGGTAGGAAGCCTTCTATGGGGGTGAAGACAAGGAACCTCATGAAAACACCACCCAAAGTGGACGTGGAGAGAATAACTCAAAAATGAGACAAGATGAGGATAAAAGGAGCCACTTGGCTTTAGAATTATCTAGAGATATGAAAAATATTACAGCTCCCAAATGTTATGTGATTGTAAGCAGAGATGGCATAGAGGCATGGCTTATAGAAATGGAGAAATACTTTGAAATAAGAAACTATTCTGAAATCACCAAAGCATTATGGGGAGCATACCAATTAGCAGGTGAAGCATCCACCTAGTGGATGAACAAGAAGATGGAGTTAAGATTGAGCTCCTTGAGTCTAACCTGTGAAAGGTTTGTGGAATTGCTTAGGCAAATATGGTTGCCTTAGTTGTATTTTGACCGGAAACTTATAGACTTCCAAAATCCAAGACAGAGTTACTCATCTATGAATGAGTACAGGGAGAAATTCACTCATCTCCTCAAATATGTTCCCCAATATCAGTAGGATGAGATATTTCACATCTGAAAGTTCATCATGGGCTTGAATGCCCAAATTAGAGGTGAAGTTGACATGCATGGTCCCACTACAATGGACCAAGTTTATGAGAAATCTATTATATAGGAACAAAAGTTGAAATCCATGTCTGCATACTGAGAAATGAACTATAAAAAGTTTGGTTGGTCACAATCCTCCTAGTCATTTAAGAAAAGGGAAATAAGAAGAATTTCAATAAGAAAGGTGACAAAGGATTCAAAGATAATCAGAATGAATCCAAGGGTGAAAATAAAAATAGTAATAACTCCAAGAAAAATGCAGACAATTCAGGAAAGCCCTATGAGAGGCAAGACCCATGGGAGGGTGTTATTCATGTGGTCTTGACCATTATGCCAATCAGTGTCCCAATAAGACACGAGGGACTCAACCATGAGGAAATCCTTTACCCTCGCAATAGGTATCTTTCCAACAGTGGATACATGCAGCCTTGGACAACTGGTAAGCAGAGTATCAAATTATTCTGATTGAAATCATAGATATTTTATCTGGTATTCCAATTTTAGTTTTGATAGATACTGGTGATACATAATGTTTTATTTCTCCAAAAGTTTTAAATAAGATTTCTAGAAAAGTTGGTTACATGAAAAATACTTGGTCAGTTGAATATGCTAATGAAACCAGAGCTTAGGTCGAGTAGTGTTTGTTTGAGGCTAAGGTTGAACTTCTGAGTTTTTCTACTGAAGTGAACCTTTATGTAGCCCCATTAGACTCATATGGTGTTATCTTTGGAATAAATTGGTTATGGAGACATAGAGCCAAGGTGGATTATTTTTCTAAAACAATAGAATGCCTAGATGACCTTGGGAATAAAGTTTTTCTATAAGGCACCGATAGAGAGGTTACATTGAGGCAAATATCTTCCCTATAGATGAAAAGAGCCCAGAAAAAAGGATGCCAGATTTTCACCATTGGAAAAAATAAATAGTCTCAAGGAATATGTTTTCCAAGATGATTTGATGTATTATGAATCTCAAAAGCTCCAAGGAGTTGAAGAAAGAGAATACATAGATCAAGAGAGATCAGATATGGATAGATACCCCTTTCTCTAATATTTTGACGATGTATTCCCAGAAGAACTATTGGAATTGCCTCCTAAGAGAGATTTTGATTTCTCAATAGATATAATTTGAGGATTAGAACCTATATCTAAAGGTCCTTATAGAATAACCACAATAGAGTTAATGGAACTAAAGGCTCAATTGCAAGAATTGCTTGATAAAGGATTGATAAGATCTAGTGTTTCACCCTTGGGAGCACCAGTAATTTTTTAAAAAAAGAAAAATGGTACATTGTGGCTATGCATAGATTATCATATGCTAAATAAGGCAATGATAAGAAATAGGTATCCATTGCCCCACATTAATGATCTCTTTGATCAAATGCGAGGGGTAACTATGTTTTCAAAGATTGATCTTTGATTAGGATAACATCAATTAAGGCTAAAGGATGAGGATATTCATAAGATAGCCTTTAGGACAAGGTATGGGCACTATGAGTTTACTATCCTACCCTTTGGGTTAATGAATGCACCTACAACATTTATGAACTTAATGAACAATGTGTTCAGAGACTGTTCGGACAAGTTTGTCCTTGTTTTCCTTGATGATATTTTGATTTACTCCAAGAATGAGGAGGAACACCTTCAACATCTAAGGATTGGTCTCCAAAGATTAAGAGAACATAAACTATATGGAAAGCTCTCAAGTGTACTTTCTTTCAAAAGGAAGTACAATATTTGGTTCATATAATTTTAGCTAAGAGAATTACTGTGGACCCAGAAAAGATTAGAGCCATTTTGGAATGGCTAGCATCGAGAAATGTGCATGAGGTTTGTAGTTTCATGGGCCTAGCAGGTTATTACAAAAAAATTATAGCTAATTTCTCAAACATTTCCAATCCTATTACTTCTTTGCAAAGGAAGGGCAAAAGATTTGATTGATCAGAGAAGTGACAGGAGGCATTCAACCAACTAAAAGAAAGATTGACTACGACACCTTTTTTGAAGGTACCTGACCCAGATGGTCAATTTGTAGTCATCATTGATACCTTAAGAGAAGGATTAGATGGTGTACTTGTCCAGGATGAGCAAGTTATTACTTATGAATCTAGAAAATTGAAATTGTATGAACATAATTATGATCCTCATGATCTAGAGTTGGCAACAATGGTTCATGCACTACAAATATGGAGACACTATTTATTTGGGAAACTATTTGAATTAAAAAAATACCATCAAGGACTCAAATATCTGTTTACTCAGCCACATCTGAATGCTCTTCAGAGAAGATGGTTAGAGTTAATATCTTATTATGATTTTGAGATTAAATATATATAGGGCAAGGAAAACCGAGTGGCAGATGCCTTAAGTAGGAGAAGACATATCTCCTTGATGATCTCCATACATTCTAATTTTAGGAATCATTTATTGCAAAGGTCTAAAGGAGATGAATATTATGAGTAGGTAAATCATGCTCTTATGGACAATCCTTAGGATTCTAGGTATGATGGATTCCACTTTGAACCAAATGGACTATTAAGGTTTAAAGGAAGGATGTATGTTCTAAACTCTGAGGAGTTAAGGAATATTGTGTGGAAGGAGGTTCATTCTACACCCTATTTAGGACATCTTGGAGTGACAAAACTACTAGCTAATGTAAAACCATTATATTTGCTATTGATATTGAGGCACAATGTTGGTGCAAAGGTCAAATGAAAAATGAAATTTGCCATGATCTATGCAAAAGCGTAGTTTTTATATTGTATTAAAAAGGTCTATCATCTAGTTTGTATGATGATATTCACAAATCATCTGCTTAAAAATTTCAATACAGGATTGAAGTCTCTTTGTGGTAATTAAGGGTTTCAAAAGGATGAAAAGATAACCCTAAAGTCAAGTTCAAAAATTCAAAATCCTAACTCTCTTGTGAAAACGTAAACATTTGCTTCTAATGGCTAAAGGTGATGATTTCACTTTTTTCTTTTAATCCTTTAGTGACTTACTATCCTAAGTCACATTCACTAATGTTGACCTATTAAAGGGGTCTTGGAACATTCTACTACCAGCCTCTTTATCTTTCTTTACCAATACTGTTAGTTACCTCCTTTGAGCATGGGGCGCCAATAGTGAATCAAATGCTCAAATTTAAAATGAAGTGAGCGGGCTTTTCAAAATCTAAGACCGACATTCAAACTATGATCTCATCCCTCGGGCTTCCTTTTGGCATGCATCTGGTTGTCATCTCCTTCTAATTGTAGAAAAGATGAGTTGTTAAAGACTATTTTTAGTCTTTTTCAAAAGGCAGATACTTGGAGATTTTTAAAAGCATTATTTTTGAGATTCCTTCTATTTTTATTTTCCCTCTCGTATGGAGCTATTTATGAAAGAGATTTTTTGTAGGTAGATTTTTTTACAGATGGATTTGTTTATGAAAGAGATATGGAAGAAATTTTTTTGGGGAACAAAGATTTTTAGATTGAAGAAGATTTATTTTTTGAAAAGGGAAGATGAAAGATTGAAGAATATTGATATATGTAGAAAAGAAGTAAATGAAAGGTTTTTTATTTTTGTGAAGGTGAAAAATGTATCAGAGAAGAAGAAGAATGTGAGAGGAATAAGAAAGGACATTTAGATTTTTATATAATAGCTTTGTAGGTGTATTGATGGAGGAATGTGTGTGTGATTAATATGCAGTGATGAAGACATATTTGTGAAGATTCTCTTGAAAAGAAAAATACAGATGAATCATGATATTTTATATATGATTTGAGAGATGTATGAGATCATATTTTTGCAGGAATGTATCAAACAAGGATGAAGACATTATGCAAAGAACTTATAGATTGAACCATGCCAAGTATAAAGACAATATGCAATTAATTCTACATCAGGTTATTTGATTGTGCAGAGATAAAATCAGGTGAATTGATTATGCAAAGATAATAAGACTAATATGCAGATTGAATTGAGTATAATTGCAAAGGAATATGCAAATTTAAGGGTTTGTATTGAAATAGAGAAACCCTCTGTATTATTTGTATTGTGTCCAAAATAATTGTTTATTTCCAGTGAGGTTTCTATGGTCAGTGAGACCTCTTTGCAGCCAGTGAGGCTTGTATGGTCAATGAGACCTGTTTGTAACTAGTGAGGCTCTTGATTAAGCTAGTGAAGCATTTTAGAGTGGTTTTTCTTCCCCTAGAGGGTTTTCCACTCATCAAATGAGGTGTCATGGTTCTTGTTTGTCTTCATGTGTTCATGTGCCCTTCTTAAGGTTCTGATTCATACTTTTCATTATCATACTTGTGTATATGTGTTTAACAGATCATTGATGTCTTCCTCTCTCTTTGTCTTGTTAATTAAAAGGTGCAAAAAGTTAAAAGTTTACATAACACTGATTCACCCTCCCTCTCAGTGTTGTCCTAGACTCCAACAAGTGGTATTAGAGCATAGGTTCCCTATAGAAGTCTAATCAGCTTGGGTAGGTCTTGAGTGTGGAGTACCATGGGTAAGTGGAAAAGAAATAGAGAAAAGAAAAATGTCAAGTCTCACATTGATCAAAAGGCACCATCTTTATCAAATTCAAGTTATTCTGTTGATAGAAATGTCTCACAAGTTGAATCAGGTATTAAATTAGAGAAAGAGTTTTCTAGAGTTCCTTACTTTGATGGTTCAGATTTCTCTATTTGGTGTATTAGAATGCAAGTATATTTATCCTCTTTAAGGTATGGTGTTTGGATGTCAATTGAGAATGGATATTTTGTTTTCTCTCAATCACCTAATACTGCAAATAACAAAGAGGCTTATGAATGTAATCATATTGCAAAGAAGGCTATTATGTCTGGTTTATCTAATGAAGTTTCCTATAAAATTATACATTGTGAAATAGCTCAGGATGTGTGGAAGGAATTGATAAGAATCTATTAAGATGATGTACTTGAAGGAGAGTACATCTTGTTATCTGAGAAGACTGACAATGATAAAAGTCATTCACATGAAGGAGATGGGATACAATCTGATTTAAAAGAAGATCACATAATGAGTGATTATAATTAGGAGTATGATGAACAAGAATGTGAGGTTGATGTTGAAGGAGAACTCATATGTGCTTTGAGAGAGATCAAGAAATAAAAAAAGGAGAATCATAAATTAGAGTTGCAGCTACAACAAGAAAAAGAATTTAAAAACAAAGCACTTTCAAATCTTGAAGATGCTAGAAATCTGATTATAGATTTGAGAAATCAAGTAGGTGAATTAGATAAATTAATTATCAATCTGAAGACAGAGGTTGAGCAAGCTAAGAGGATAGCTGATGTAACAAAGTCTAAGTTGGAAGCTAAAACAGTTGAATGTCAAAATCTTGAAGGAGAAATAGTCTTTTTAAGAAAAGATCTTGAGGATGTTAAGAAGCAGTTGGAAAAGAATCTAAAATTTGAAGAGAGCACAAGCAAGTTACATGAGATGTTGGGTAAACAAAAACAACATAGAGACACTACTGGACTTGGCTATGGAATGGGACAATCTTCTAAAGTTAGAGAAACTCCAAGAAGGAAAATTGATCTAAATTATCATAGTGTTGTTCCTGAAGGCAAAAAGAAGATTGAAACTAAAGATGAGTCTATCAAAATGAATAATCAAAAGAGAAATCCAAGAAGGGTTGATCCAGCAAGACAAGCTTATATGTACAAGTATAATTATTCATTTAATGGTTATTGTTTATCTGTAATCATTTTGGACAAAGCAGTTGATTGCAGAAGGAATACTAATCTTGTATGTTTCAAGTGCAATTCTCCTAGTCACAAAGCATATAGTTGTAGAATGTATGGAAGAATAGCATCACCTAATTTGAAAAAATTGAAAAGGAAAGAAGATAAAAAGTTTTGGAAGAAGAAACCTCAATAGAAGAAAGAACCTGTAAAAGTTTGGAGAATAAAACAAAGCAAAGAGAAGACATATTCTAAACTTATGCATCTTGCACAAGTCACTTCATCAGTTGCATAACATAGAGCATGAAATGAGGGGGAGATCATTTGATGTTTGTCAATATGATGATCTTGTCTTGTTTATCATATAATTAGATTCTTGCCTGATAATGTTTACTAAGTGATACAGGTGATCAATGATTCATGTTGTCATTGATGTAATAATGCATACAAGATGTTGATAAGATGTTTAGGGGTTCAATGCACAAAGAGTTTGATGATGTTGAATGACTTGATTTATAAATGATCCTATTTATATCTTCTTCATATCATGTTGATACTTACAAAGGTTGAGTTGTCATGATGTTGCAGCTCAGAGTATTCTTGATATGTTAGTGAGAATGTGAAGTGATTGGCAAAGAGATGTTCAATTCTAGTTAAGGTGTACCCAAGGAGCTCTCATCAGATGTTAGCATATGTTGGCTAATGAGGTTGCAAATGGAATAAGTTAATTCATAGCACCTGTCTTTGTATTTGGTTTTGTAAAGTGTTGTTGCATGAAGAAATTGATGGTGCAGATAGTTTTGTTGATGTACAAACTTGATGGGCTGATTTGAATGATAAAGTCAAGAGTTAGTAGTTCTTATTGATTGCAGTATGTTTCAGATGTGGTTTTGTATATATCAGATTTGACATTATGTTACAAAAAGTGTCATGTGTAGGAATAATAGGATGGTCTTCATCAAGATAGTCTTAATTCCTTATAGGATGGTCTTCATTCCTTATAGGATGGTCTTCATTCTTTATCATGCCAAGAAGTGTGTGTAGGTGTAGATTGGTTGCAGGTTGTTGCAAGTTGATTGTCCATCTTGTAGTCACTATCATGGAAGTCTTGGCAAGGTCATCTCTTGTGTGGTCATCATGTCATCATGAGTTGTGAATTGTGTGATGAGTAGTCTTCATATTGGTGTAGTGATTTGAAGTGGTATTGTGCTAACATAGATATGCACGCTTCATTCTATCAGGACAGTGCTCTTTTGTGTAGATTTTTTTTTATATAACATATCTTATTTTATGTATGCAAAGAATGGTACAGTCTATGGGAAATTTATAATAGTGGGTTGATGCTTTGTTTTGTGTGCCTCACATGATGTTGTCCTTAGGTCCTATGCTTCAGGATGTATGTTTTTAGATGTGTGCTTCATGGTGACTTGTTGTTCTCAAGTTGAAGAGTTGCTTTCAGGTATTGTCAACATGATTTGTCATATGCATTCTTCAAGATTGTTATTTTTTTATCATCATAGATCAACACAGGTTCAAAGGGGAAGATAACACGATAACAAGAGTTTATGCCTTCAATATTATACCATGCTTCAAAAATCTCATAATACAATGTGAATGTAAATGTTATGATCAAGCTGTAACATTTTTCAGTGAAGTTAATTAGGGGGAGTTAATTCATCCTTTGTCATCCAATGTCAAAAAGGGGGGAGAGAGAAAATGCATCATGTAGTTTTTCCATCAATGACAAAGGGGGAGATTGACGGAGATTGATTATCATTGATGTCAAAAAGGTGTTGAGTTGATGTATTGAGTTGATTAGTTCATTTGATGTTTCATTAGTGGTCATAAAGAATCACTCATTCAAGTCATGACATAAGGATGTCTTCAGGATAGGAGCAACAAGATGTTCAGTGTTGTTCAAGATAAGAGGTAAGTGACATGGCGATAAGGATCAACAAGGTAAGAAATAAGGTGTTGAAGGTTTTTTATGCTTTGATCTATTTCTCAACTGACACATATGAAATAATTATTGCATTGTCATGTTGATTGATCAAGTAAAGATAATAGGTTGTTTGTGTCTCCAAAAAGGCATTACATAAATTTTCTTATATGCAGATTACATCAGGATGTCAAAGGAATTGGCCATGGTGTTCATGTCAAAAGAGACAAAGTGTTTGTGATAAGGTTCTTGATGCTATATTGATTATCTTCCTGGTATGATGATGATCATCTTCATGGACTTCATAAAATTTTATGTTGTTGCTTTCATTGGGATGTCATTGTTCTTTCATATGAAACATGATTTCTACATACTCTCAATTAGATTGGTATGCCAAAGTAATGTT
Organism: Cunninghamia lanceolata; assembly: GCA_027924645.1. NCBI lineage: Eukaryota > Viridiplantae > Streptophyta > Pinopsida > Cupressales > Cupressaceae > Cunninghamia > Cunninghamia lanceolata. The sequence goes on from BSBN01000062.1 coordinate 3,880,645, forward strand.
TGATCTTCCATTTAGAGAATTTGATGTTGCTTCATGTCATGCTTCTGATGTTGGTTTGTCAATGTGTGTTAGTGGTTACAATGCTATTGATATTGAGGCACAATGTTGGTGCAAAGGTCAAATGAAAAATGAAATTTGCCATGATCTATGCAAAAGCCTAGTTTGTATATTGTATTAAAAAGGTCTATCATCTAGTTTGTATGATGATATTCACAGATCATCTGCTTAAAAATTTCAATACAGGATTGAAGTCTCTTTGTGGTAATTAAGGGTTTCAAAAGGATGAAAAGATAGCCCTAAAGTCAAGTTCAAAAATTTTAAATCCTAACTCTCTTGTGAAAACTTAAACATTTGCTTCTAATGTCTAAAGGTGACGGGTTCACTTTTTTCTTTTAATTCTTTAGTGACTTACTATCCTAAGTCACATTCACTAATGTTGACCTATTAAAGGGGTCTTGGAGTGTTCTACCACTGGCCTCTTTATCTTTCTTTACCAATACCGCTAGTTACCTCCTTTGAGCGTGGGGTAAAGGCTCAAATTTAAAATGAAGCAAGCGGGCTTTTCAAAATCCAAGACCGACATTTAAACTGTGATCTCATCCCTCGGGCTTCCTTTTGACATGCATATGGCTGTCATCTCCTTCTAACTATAGAAAAGATGAGTTGTTAAAGACTATTTTTAGTCTCTTTCAAAAGGTAGATTGTTGGACATTTTTAAAAGCACTATTTTTGAGATTCCTTCTATTTTGATTTTTCCTCTCGTATGGAGCTATGAATGAAAGAGATTTTTTGTAGATGGATTTATTTATGAAAGAGATTTTTTGTAGATGGATTTATTTATGAAAGAGATATGGAAGGAATTTTTTTTGGGGAACAAAGATTTTCAGATTGAAGAAGATTTATATTTTGAAAAGGGAAGATGAAAGATTGAAGAATATTGATATATGCAGAAAAGAAGTAAATGAAAGGTTTTTTATTTTGTGAAGGTGAAAACTGTATCAAAGAAGAAGAAGAATGTGAGAGGAATATGAAAGGACATTCAGATTTTTATATAATGGTTTTGTAGGTGTATTGATGGAGGAATGTGTGTATGGATTGATATGTAGTGATGATGACATATTTGTGAAGATTCTTTTGAAAAGAAAATACAAATGAATCATGATATTTTATATGTGATTTGAGAGATGTATGAGATCATGTTGTTGTAGGAATGAATCAAACAAGCATGAAGACATTATGCAAAGAACTTACAGATTGAACCATGCCAAGTATAAAATAATATGCAATTGATTGTGCATCAGGTGATTTGATTGTGTAGAGATAAAATCAGGTGAATTGATTGTGCAAAGATAAAATCAGGTGAATTGATTGTGCAAAGATAATAAGACTAATATGCAAATTGAATTGAGTATAATTACAAAGGAACATGCAAATTCAAGGGTTTGTATTGAAATAGAGAAACCCTCTATATTATTTATATTGTGTCCAAAATAATTGTTTATTTCCAGTGAGGCTTGAATGGTCAGTGAGACCTCTTTGTAGCTAGTGAGGCTTGTATGGTCAGTTAGACCTGTCTGTAACCAGTGATGTTCTTGATTAAGCTAGTGAAGCATTTTTGAGTGGTTTTTCTTCCTCTAGAGGGTTTTCCACTCATCAAATCAGGTGTCATGGTTCTTGTTTGTCTTAATGTGTTCATGTGCCCTTCTTAAGGTTCCGATTCATACTTTTCATTATCATACTTGTGCATATGTGTTTAACAGATCATTGATGTCTTCCTCTTTCTTTGTCTTGTAAATTAAAAGGTGCAAAAAGTTAAAAGTTTACACAACACTGATTCACCTCCCCTTTCAGTGTTGTCCTAGACTCCAACAGAAAGTGTCAAACTCCTATAACCTAGGATAAGATAGAAGATAGGATTTGCCTTGGTCCAGAAATGCTATTTGAAATGGAGGAGCAAATCCATTTGATTAAGAAAAGGCTAGCAGAAGTAAATGATAGCTAGAAAAGTTATGTGGATACTAAGTGCATTGCAAGGCATTTCTTAGTGTGAGAAAAAGTCCTCTTAAGTGTTAAACCACAAAAGAGTTCTATTAAGTTTGGAAAGCTTCCAAACTAGCTCTTAGGTATGTGGGTCCCTTCAAAGTTCTCAAAGAGGTCAACCCAGTTGCATACAGGATTTCTCTACCGCCAGCTCTTGCCATGATGCATAATTTTTTGTTGATAACTAAGAGGGGGGGTGAATCAGTTATCTTAATTATTTTGACTTTCAGTCCTTCTTTAACAATTAGTGTAGAATCAAATCATACAAGCAAGCATTACAATGAAAGAAAAAATAGCATTAGTACACATGACACAATGATTTTGACATGGAAAACTCGGTGAAGGGAAAAACCACGAGGTGATGAACCCAAGATTATATTCTCTGTTAGAAGAATAGAATAGTAAAAAATGGCACTTGCCAATTAGGGCTTACTGCCCGAGCACACTGCTCACAAGAGGCTCACTGCCTATAAGAGACTCACTGTCTACAAGAAAAGAAGATAACAAAATACTTGAACTGATGAGAAGCATCCACACATGCTAAAGTTTAGTTCTGGTTAAGCCCAATATACTAATCTGCTACACTTCATTCTTACTCTCCTTAGGTCCTGTTGTCCTGTTACATTCCAGACCTATCTTATTGCTTTCACACTACTCTTCTGCTATTCTTCGCACAATAACACATACAACACACACATTCATATCTAAAACCATCTGGTATATATATTCGCAGCAATGATTTCATCCATTTTCTAGTTGGCATTTGAAATACTCAATTTTCCCAAACTTTGATCTATCGACTGAATCTTTGCATACCAAGTAATGCGGATCAAAGAGCTGCTTATAGAAGTCATCAATCATGTCAGCCAATCATGAATGATACCTTAGGAAACTTAATCACCATCAATATCACATCCAGATTAATGTCTGATGCTCTACCAGTTAGGTCTTCCTCTATCTACTCTGCCAATTAGGAACCCAACACTCAAGTGCTCATATCTGTTCACTCTTCTATCACTAGAGGCTAAGTCCTTGGAATATATCAGTTAAGGTACTCCTCTTGACTTCCCCAAATCTATACTTACTGAGATACTTCTTCTGAGAGATCCATACCTGACTGTCACACCTTGCTGCCTGCTTTGTTCTTGCTTACCGGACCACAACACTTCTTCAATTTGACTTCTGGTAAAGACACACCATGTCCTGTGGATGTGTGGGATGGAATTTTTTGCCATCAATGACAACACTAATGAAGCCACACAGTGTCTCTTGCCAACATTTTTTCCATGTTTTTTATTTGAAAAAGTATATTGCAAGAGATAATCAAGTTCCTATTCTTGATTGGAATGTCATATAGGTGAAGGACCCAGGGGTAGTAATGATCAAGCCCATCAAGGTGCTCAAAACACGTAAGCTACGCTTGTGTAATAAAGAGATTACTCAATGCAAGGTTTAATAGGACCAATATGTAGAAGAGAATGCCACCTAGGAGAATTATGATGATATTTATCAAAGATTCCTTCATCTCTTTTAAGCTTTTATTTATGATGAACAAAACTCTTTTTATGTTATAAACTTTGGAAACATGAAATCATTGGGGACGATGATTCTTATGGGGGGAGATATGTTACATCCCTAAACTTAACTAAGTTTAACTTTTACTTTTTATGTGATTAACTAGATAAGTAATCATAGGTTAATGATTTGACATTTGTAGAAAATGTCAGGATAAACCATTGGTTATATGGATTATGATTAATGATTATAATTAGACATGAGATTACATGTTGTTGAGATTATTCTAGTATGATGTTTAATGATTTACTAATGATACACTAATCATAGTTTGTATGACTATGAGTGTAACCATGAGAAAAGATTCCACCTTCAAGAATGGAAGGAGTGTATCACCACAGAGAAGGGGATAGATATTTTGAAAAGAGTGGTTTGCCATTTGAGTTTCAAACTGTACACTTCGTGAACCTTTGAGACAGGGTATGCTTAGGTTATCTCTCCTTGTATAGTCAAATTCTCCATTTGACTAAATGCCATTTTGTCGTCAAGAGTCTTTTGACATTGTTTACGTCAATTTAGTTGAATAACATTCAAAGAATATTATTAGTAATTGGAGTTAATCTTTTTCTTTTGTCAAAATTTTTGATATGTCTATTATATTATTTTATAAGTATCGACTTAACTCTCTCTTTATATATATATACATATATATATATATATATATATATATATATATATATATATATATATATATATATATGTATCAGTAAGAGATTGCTAAAGGCAAGGTGAAGAGCTCAACTCCATATTACAATCTATTGCATTATCTTTGATTATCACCACATTTTCTATAATATGTTCATGGTGTTATATAGCTTAAATTATAATTATATTAGCTTAAATTATAATTGTATTATATGGTTTTAAGTTCTTATGTTACTTTGATAAGTCTCTTGGTCGAGAGCATTGCTGGTAATTATTAAGCATGACTCCACTCTCCACAAATTGTGAATGAAATGGAGAAAGTGTAGCATATGGTTGCACATGAGTTTGTTAACACAGACTCCATGATCAATTATTTTAGGGATTAGTTGGAGATAGAGGAAATAAAATCAGTTTTGTGAAAGTATTTTCCTATGGATGTGGAAAAAAAACTTTGTTATGCATGGTTCAAGTAGGAGGAACTCGAGGGAAAATAGAGAGAAATTAGGAGTAGAAGAATGGCCTTTAGAGAATAACTGAAAGATTGTAAGCTTGAGGAAGAACTGCTGGTATAGAAGCCTACACTCGGAGTCCAAGACTCAATGAAGTCAGGTAAACTCGAAGTGGTTTATTTTGGCCACCCATATCTTGCTTATCATTTGCCTATTTCAATGGCTTGTGTATATTCAAATTATTTTTATGGTGCCTAGTTAAGGTTAATGATGAAGAATGCTACAAGCATTCTGTTAAAATATTTTAAATGTTACATGTCTTTAAACATTTCTTTCTTGAGTTAAGAAACTCAGCCTATATATTACGGCCAATGTCATGAAGATGTTTTTCTTTTAAAAATATATAACTCAGACAGTTTAAACCTAAGACTATGGCTTGGCCGACATCTCAGTTACCAAATTGGTGCCCAAAGGGCAACTATTCTTATCACAAACTGTGACTATCATTACATTTACTATTGGAAATTTGTATTCTTGATTTAATGTTGACGAGGAGCCATAATAACTATCGAACTAGAATCATTATGATATAGATGTTATCAAAGGTGATAGAATGTGTGAAACCTTGTATCAATGTGTTATAACAGTAGTGCAATACATCATGTCTGTGCTACTTTCATGTGATAGCAAGATTTTAAAAATTGTGTATATAATAATTAAGAAACAATATTTAAATGGGATCTTTATTATTATTATGTGTCTTTGGCTTTGGAGTGGTATGTTCTGTTACTCTGCTTAAGTGAAACGAAGATAAGGGTATCACTACTGCACCTTGAATGCATGCAATTGCCTTGAGCATGGTAAGAAAAATAATGAAATTATGTTTAACTCCAAGTTATTCAAGAATAGAATATGAGAGAGAAAGAGCTCGATAGCTTGTCTGATAAGTAATCTTTATGATTAATTTCCTTCTATTGATAACATTTAATATTAAATGGAGTATAAGGTGTGGAAGCTTTTTGGGTCTTTAATAGACTAAGAGACTCTTACAATGGGAAAAGGTATTCCCTTTTTACTCTGTATTATTCATTTACTCGCATTGTTGACTTTACTAGGATATGTTATAGTCAATATGGAATGCAATAAAATCATTGAAATAGACAATATTTAAACTAATCGCATGAAGTTATAGACCAAGACGGGTCTGGTCTCAAGATAAAAAAATGAGAACTTTTAAATGATTAGAAGTATGGAATAGAGTGACGTGGAGTCACTAGTTGTTAGTGTAGGTTTTTATTCCTTTTTATAAGGTTTTTCCTACACATTTATTTAAGCTTGCTTAGGTTAATAAAGCATGGTTTATTAGGTGAGAGGATTATGAGGCGTCACCTTCCTACATGTGAGCATCTATTAGCTATCTTGGGAAGATACTTTTCTATCTTTAGTTTGATAGATGGTTGCTCCTCATTGGTCGGTGTTGTCACCTCCTCCCTCTCCCTATTCTATATAAGCATGCTCCCTAGCTTGTATTTTCATCCATGTTGAATGCATAGTATTGTTACTCTACTATTCTCTTGATTTGAGCTCTTATTGCTTTTGCATCTCATCGACTTTTGAATGTCTCTCAGAATCGATGGTTTTCTTTCATTTGCATTTCAATTTATATAGCTTAGATCTCTCTTACAGATTCTAGTTTTCAATCTTATTCAAGATTTCTAACATGGTATTAGAGAAATAGTTTGAGAGTTTTGAGTTCATTTGATTCCTAATTGAGAGATTGAGTTCTATAAGATCTTTTCAATCCCGTATGCTCTTCTCTTGTGTTTTATAACAATCTGGAGAATCAGAAAGGATATAACAAGACCCATTAACCCCTTTATTATTATATGTGATTTTTGTAAGATCTGGGTGATTGAAGCATTTCTAATTACATTGGTAGCATTTTTGGTTTTCCAAAGTCAGAAATGGCTTTCTTTTCATTTGATTTGGAGATCGTGTGAAAAAAAGTTGCAAATGGGGGTTTGAAGCTCATATTTTGTGAAGCATCTTTCAAACAAGATTTTTTTAGGCCAAAAGAACATTTCCATTGTTTCGGGAAGGCCCAAAAACCCCCATTTCCATATAATGTTCATGCAGATTGGACACTGGAAACTCTGCATGTTGTTTTTTTCCTTGTTGAAGATGTTTCTATACACTAGGGCCACATCCTCTATAAATTATAAAGAAAAATGCCTTCTCAATTTTGTTCGCTTCATCAAAAAACTATTTGGGTATCGGGCAGTTTTTTCATGTACTCAATAAATCATGCAGAAATCAGATCCAAAAGCTTCAGCTAGACCCCTCACCATTGTAGTTTTAATTTTTACCACTGATCTTCAAATGACTCGTTCTCAGCCATATGGAGGTATTTTTCAATGAAACATTTTTTGAAAATGGTTATAATTTCATGCTCTTTGCAGTGGTAAAATTGGTTTTTTCTCAAATGATCCCATTTTTCCAGAATTTAAGTTCTCTTATTAGATCTGAAGGATAATCCTCATTTTTTGAACTTCAAACCGCTATAACTTTCTCATATGATCTTGTATCGAGGACATTCTCTTTTTTGAAAGTGGATATTTTTTTGAGCACTACACCTTTATGTAGGTTTGAAGTTGTCATTCAGAGATTTTTTGTACCTTTAGTATTTGGGTCCATTTTTGGAGATTTGTATAACTCTAGAAAACAACACCAACATTGTAAACACATTGATCTATAAAGTGCCAAAACATATTTTATTGGGGGGGTCCTTTGATTGAGTAAAAAGGGGGGGTGTCTTGAGTGTGTTCTTTCTTCATTATCTTTGACCTCTATTTCCTACATAACAACAATCTTTACTTCTACATTAAAATGGATCAATTAACAATGCCTATACTCACACCCTATAACTACTATGCGTGGAAGTCCAAAATGGCAATCTATCTTAAGAAACTAGGGTTGTTTAGAGTAACTATGGGTTTTGAAACTAAACCTACAGTAGATGCAGATAAGCCTGATGCAAAGGATCTAGGTGGAGGAATGACTCAACAATAGATCATCAAAGTGTGATACAAAACATGAAGCATGTAGGGGAAATACTATTGCTCCAATAACTAGTCTTCTAGGCATTCAACTTCTTAAGCCAAAATACTCATCATAGGATAGGATATCAGATGAGTTGCTTTCTTGAGGGCAAGCATTCACAATGTTTCAAAACAACCTAAACAACCTTCCCAAACCAGTGATTGGGATCCTACATGCAGGAAAATGGTACTTGTTTCACAAACTTCCTACACTCCTAGTAACCCTATTCTAGGGAACAATGGTAAATAACTTTTGATAGATGCCTTCTTTCCACAAACCATGACCTATTCAGGATACCCTTTTTAGAGACTCATAACATATGTCAAAATGGCTAGGGGGTCCTTTGGAACATGTGCCTCCAAATTGGACTGGCAATTCTAGCCAGAGCCCCAATTAGGCCTATTTTACAAAGGGATTTCCTTTAAATGACTTCACAGAATAGATGAAACCAATGGAACATGTTTGTCAAGTGTCAAATCAAGAGATTTAATAGGTTTTATGCTTCTATAGTCGACTGTATGGTCTTTGGAGATTTGGGTTACTTCTAATGGCTTAACACATGGTTTTGTCAAGCCAAATCTAACAAAAATCAACCAAAACTAGTTTCCTCTCCCTGCAAATGTTCCAAACAGTGAAAACAACATTGCACAGGTCCATTCCACTGATTCTATGGTGATGAGAAATAGTGGAATGGTCAATTCTTCATTGTTTTGTTCAAAACCCTAAATCAAGGTTTTAACGACCAGTTTCAGGAGAACAGTTATAACTTCGTTCAAAATGAATGTCAAGGCTCCAAACCAACTTCAAAACAAATTTAACATCCTACTCTATCAATCCAACTTACAATGGGATTATGATAATTCTGTACCAGAGCAGCGTATGGTCTGTAATAGTAGAGGAATGTCAAAAATTGTAGGAAAACTGAGTTTTTGTATTTTTTCCTTTGAAAAATCTTCACCACTACCTTGCCTTGACCATTATGTGGCTTATATAGCATATGATAGTTCTCCCAACTGATCCCAACTACCTTTTGAATCAGTTGGATGTTGGGAACCACTTGGAAATCACTTGGGACATTTTTATTTTGTTTACAATTTAGACAATCTCTTCAACTACTTCAAACTCCTCTAAAATAGTTCCTACATGCCATGAATGGCTTCCAAACATGAATGACATAAATTTTACTCCATCTTCACACTTGTGGAGGATTTGACTACAATTAACCAACTAGGTCTTGACTGTCTACATACAACCAATTGGCACCAAGGCCTTACAATGTGATTGCAAATGACTTCAACATGTTTCAAGGTGGTCACAAGACCTTATTACATTTCAACAAAATGGCCTTCAAGACCTTATTACAACTCAAACCAAAACATAGCAAGAAAAACTCATGATAGGCCTCTTGGATTCATGGGTGTCCTGCACCAAAGCCTAAATGGTTTAACAAATTGGATGAAGCTTTTGGAACCCTATGTATGTCTGTATCTCCAGATTTGCTTTTTCATATTGAGTCTACAACAACACCAAATTATGTATGGACCACCTTGGAAAATCTCTTTGGTACACAAGATGAAATAAGAGGACATCTACTAGAGAATGAGCTAATAGGGTTAAATCCTTGTAATTTTGATACAATTCATGATTTCTTCACCAAACTAAAGGCTTTAAGATTGTAGTTGAATCAATGTGGGATAGAGAAGAAAGATAGTCAATTAATTCTTAGCATTCTTTCTAAACTTGGTTCCAACTACTCTATGTTTGTTTCTACATTCTATGCCACTAAAAGTGCCTTAGGAACCACATATAAGATGCCTTCTTTAGATGATTTCACAAATGAACTCACTATAGAACAAGACAAGTTGGTTCAAATGGGCACAATTAAGCCCTCTAAATCTCATGCCTTGGCTGCAAATCAAGGCAATAAAGATCAAAAAGGGTCTGGTAAGCAAGATAAGAAACAAAAGAACCAAGGAGAAAAGAAGCAAGAACAAAAACAAGTTGCTCCAAACATAGCTAATAATGCCTCTTCTTCAAAAGGCAACAAGCCCAAGAAGGAGAAAACTCAGTGTTCCTATTATAAGAAACTTGGTCACGATGATCATAAGTGTCTAAAGAAGCAGATTGATCACATGAATCATCTTCTAGAAAAGAACAACATCAAGGTGCCTAATTATGTCAAGTAGTGTTTAGCTCAAGAATCTTCAAAGGACATAGATAAAAGTAAGGGCAAAGGAAAGGGCAAGGCCCTAAGTGTTGCTTCATAGCCAAATTCTTGGATCATTGACTCAGGTGCTTCACACCACATGGCTTCATCACAAGGTAGTTTTGCCTCCTTGGAGTCATGTTCTTTGCCATCTATTCTATTAGGTGATGATACTCCTATAGAGGTACAAGGGAGAGGGTCTGTTGATGTGGGGGATGGCACATTTCATGATGTTCTTTGTGTTCCCTCATTGTCAACTAATCTCCTATCTATTTATCAGATCACTCACACTAGCTCAGGCAAGTGGGTTGAGTTCACTCCAGACATAGTGGTAATTAGTGAGATACACAATGGGTCTACAATTGTTGTGGGGAAGATTGATCATCAGTCTAGACTGTATCACTTTTCTCACTTTGTTCCTGATTCTCCTTCACTTGCATTGCTCACTCACTCATATGAGGAGAGTAGTTTGTGGCATCAACGGTTTGGCCACTTGAACTACCATTACTTGCAGCAGCTCAATCAATAGGACATGGTTTCAAGGTTTCCTTCTATTCAGATTTCTGATGGAGTTTGCCAAGGATGCATTCTTGGTAAGCATCCTAAAGAAAAATTTGATAAAGGCAAAGCATGGAGGGCCACACAACTTTTGGAGTTAGTACATAGTGACCTAATAGGTCCATTGCCACATCCTTCTTTCAACAGGGCTAGATATGTCTTGATATTTATTGATGATCTTTCTAGATACACATGGGTATATTTTCTCAAACAAAAGTCTGAGGTCTTTGAGTCTTTTCAGGACTTGAAAGCTTTTGCAGAGAAACAGTCTAAGAAGGCCATCAAGATTCTACACAGTGGCAATGGTGGGGAGTATGTCAATTAGAGTTTTGTACCATAGAGGGCATTGATCTTCATCACATAGTTCCCTACAGTCCACAACAAAATGGTGTCACAGAGTGAAAGAATAGGTCCTTGAAAGAGATGGCTACTTGTATGATTCTTTCTAGATATTTGGCTCCTCAATATTGGGTATAGGCCATCAACTATGTGTGTTATATCTAGAATTGGGTTCCTCACCAAGCTGTGAAGGGGGTCACTCCTTTTCAAGCTTGCATCGATTGGAAGCCCATAGTGAATTACTTTCAAGTGTTTGGATCTCCTGCATGGGCACACATTCTAGCAAAGAAATGCAAGGCTTTGGATCCGCAAAGAAAGCCTTGCATATTTGATGGCTATCTAGATGGTGGCAAAGGCTATAGGCTTCTTCATCCCACTACACATGAGTTGTTCATTGAGAGGAGCATTCGGATTGAGGAGGATGCTTCCATATCTTCCAAAACTTCTCCTTCTTCTATCACTTTGGAGACATGACGACATGATGATAGTTCTTCTGAGGATCTTAATCCTCCTACACCACATGGGGAGTCTTCTTCCTCCATTTCAAATGGCGAAGATGATGTTGAGGTCATTTCCTCCTCCTCTTCAAGTCATCATTCAGAGGATGATGATTCTCCTTCAGGTTCTCTAGCTATTGGGCCTCTTTGGGCTCATCAGACTTTGGAGTTAGCAGGGGATTGGGTTGGTGATCCTTCAGATGTGAGAAGAACAAGGTCACAGTTTGAGTAGGCTCCTCATCTCTTCTTTGCTCAAGCTTCTGATCCACAATCCTTTAGGGAAGCTTCTAGTGTCCCTAAGTGGGATGCTACTATGTAGGAAGAGTTCAGTTCCTTGGAGAGGAACCACACTTGGGATTTAGTCCTTCTTCCTAAGGGAAGAAAAATTATTCGATGTAAGTGGATCTATCGAACAAAATTTGCCACAGAAGGGTTGGTCGATAAACATAAGGCTCGCCTGGTCACAAAAGGATTCTCCTAGTTTCCTAGAATTGACTACTCTGAGACTTTTGTGCCTGTTGCCAAGATGAATTCAATCTAACTTATCCTTGCCATTGCTGCAGCCCATCGCTGGGAAGTTCATCAGATGGATGTGAAGAGTGCTTTTCTTTACGGTGACCTTCAGGAGGAGATATATATGGAGCATCCATAGACATTCGTCCAAGATCCTTCACTTGTCTACTGACTTCAAAAGTCTCTCTATGGCCTTAAACAAGCCCCTTGAGCCTGGTATGCCAAGATGGACTCATTCCTTCTATCAGTTGGGTTCACTCAGTGCTATTCTAATCTGAACGTCTACATTTTGTAGCAGGGTGAAACTCTCACTTTCCTTGTTCTCTATGTTGATGACTTGTTGATTACATGGAGTTCCTCATCCACCATCAAGGTAGTTAAAACTGTCCTTCATGATTAGTTTCTGATGTGTGACTTAGGTCTTCTTTAATACTTCTTGGGCATTGAGATTACATAGTCTTCGGCTGGTATCTTTCTTTCTTAGGCCAAGTATGCTCTTGATATGCTTTCCATATTTTGCATGGTAGACTGTAAGCTTATGCCAACTCCATTTCTGTCAGGGGTCAAACTTGAGGCTTCTTATTCTTCACCTTTGGTAGATGCTACCTTATATCTCCAATTGGTTGGGAGTCTCATATACTTGACTCACACAAGGCCTGATATTTCATATGTCATGGGTCTAGTTTCTAGGTTCATGCAGGAGCCACATGAGCTACATTGGAAAGCAACTAAGTGGATTCTTCACTGTGTACAGGGCACTCACAGTTATGGGATTCATTATATAGGAGGTGTAGATATTGACTTGGTGGGATACACAGATTCAGATTGGGCGGGCAATTCTTAGGATCGCCAGTCTACTTGAGGGTATTGCTTCTCTCTTGGTCCTGGTTTGATTTCTTGGTTAAGCAGGAAGCAATTTTCTATTTCTCTTTCATCTACAAAGGCTAAGTATCAAGGACCAGTTAATGCTAATACTAAGGCCATTTAGCTTCAACACATTCTCACTGAGTTTGGCATTTCCTTTAGGAAGCCTACAGTCATCTTTTGTGAAAACCAGAGTTCTATTCAGATATCTCACAATTTGGTCCATCATCAGTAGACCAAACACATTGAGATTCATATGCACTAAATTTGGGAGCTAATTCATGAGTAGGTTCTTGATCTTCAGTATTGTCTAACATCATATCACACTGCAGACATCTTCACCAAGCCCTTCACTAAGAGCAAGTTCATTCATTTGTGAGCTTTGCTTGGGGTGCAGCAGGTGTCCTCCATGGCAGGGGCTTGTTAGCTCCATCTTTTATTCTCTCTCTCTATTCTGGGGAGGGCATACTCTTTTTTGTGGGGGGCTACTTCTCTTTTGGGGAGAATTCATTGTACATGGATGCCTCATCAGGCTTCATTTGTCGGGACCCATCTCTTTACCCACCTAAGCTATGCTTAAGGAGGGTGTTAGTGTAGGTTTTTTATTCCTTTTTATAAGGTTTTTCCTACACATTTATTTAAGCTTGCTTAGGTTAATAAAGCATGTTTTATTAGGTGAGAGGATTATGAGGTGTCACCTTCCTACATGTGAGCATCCATTAGCTATCTTGGGAAGATACTTTTCTATCTCTAATAGATGGTTTCTCCTCATTGGTTGATGTTGCCATCTACTCCCTCTCCCTGGTCTATATAAGCACGCTCCCTGGCCGTGCCTGCATAAACATTCAGGTTTCAAGCATTTAAATATTCAGGCACCTTCCAAAAAAAAAAAGGTCCAAAAAATTCTAACACTTTCGACCTCTGTAGTAGAAAAATGCAAAAAAATCTATTGTATGCATGTCACTTTGTATATACAGGGGTGTTTGTATATACATGCAAGTCAAATATACATTAGCGGGCTTGCAAAATTTCCATCGGCCTTTGAAAAAGGTGAGAAAATGAGTTATATGCATTTGGTGGGGCCCGCAAACATACAAGGGCGAATGTATATTGGCGGCCTGATACATTCACGATATACAAGAGTGAAATATGCATTTCTGGGCATACAAGAGAGAATGTATATCGCATATTCCAGAAAAGATTCCTTGTTTGTATGTTCGCATTTGTATATTCGGCATGCAAAGGAAATGTACAAGGTAGAACATGCAGGCAGGTCAGCGGCGATCAATGTCAGATATGGGGCCCACCAGTTGTATGTGCATTCGCTTGTATGTTTGCATATATAGGCCGATATACAAAAGAAGACATACGTTTCAGACTTGAAGGAGAAATCAATTGCAAATAATAAAATTTGGGGTCTGCAGCATGTATATTGGGCACTTGTATGTGCCGATATACATTACAAAGATACAAAGGATAAGATACAAGCTGGACCCGATAATTTTTCAAATTTGTTCTATAAGCCCCTGGAGTCCGCGGCTTGCACGTATATATGCTTGTATATGCACATATATAAAGAGGATATGCAAGGAAGGAGGATGCAAGGTGGACCCGATTGAAATTTCCAATTTGCTCTATAACACTTTGGGGTCTACCTTGTATGTTGAACTGTTGTATGTATATGTAGACACCCAAATTTGTCCCAACTTTGTCCATGTCCTACAACACCTTGTTAAAACATTATCCTAAACATCATAAGCCATTTTTGTCCTAGATCCCACTCTTAATCCCATTTATCCATTAGCCAATTAATTAAATAAATTTTATTTATTTAATTAATTCCACATCATATCCCAATCATATCCTATCCTCATTCCAATTAATTAAATAAATTTTATTTATTTAATTAATTTCCAACTATATCCCAACTAATTCAAATATTTTATTTGAATTAAGTCCTCATCTTTCATCACATTCCAACACTTGTCCAGTCAATCATGTGTTGTAGTACAACTTTTATCTTTCACATGCACAACTAATGGGACCTAATTTTAGTATTTATCTACACAAGCACACCTAAGCCTTATCCTCCTTTGCCACATGTCACATGACTACAATTTCTTGATGTGCAAGGAAACCTAACTTAATCCTATCCATCCATTTCATCTAAAGCCCTAATTGATCCTAGCCATCCATTGGAACCAAGCTTTTGCTATAAATCAACCCCCTCATAAGCCATTAGCATGCATTGAGCCCATTATTCTGCTAAATTAGCTAAAGCATGCATTGATCCTCAAGTATCCACATGTTGTTGAAATATCATTAGAGCCTTTGCATCCTTCATCTATCATTCATTCTAGCATCTTCATCTTAATGTTATGCTGCAGAAGTGAGCACCCAACATTCTTCCAACAATAATCCTTCAAAATCTTGCATGCTCATGAGAGGTAGAGAAGAGCAATGGAGATAAATCGAGCATAGTGTAGAGATGGGTTTGCATTTACATTTGTTATTTTGATTTTCATGTTGTCTTGTGCTTCATTGTGCATTGCTAGGGTTTTTATCATTGTTGTTTAATCATTTGCCCTTATTTGCAATTTTACCCTAGCCACTTCTGGCACGCCCGGTGGGACTCACTTCACTTGATCTTTTTTGTAGGTTTTTTTAGTAAAAATTTGCATTCATATAACCCCCATTGTTGAGTTTTACAGGTTTAATTAACTTTTTGTTGCAGATCTGCTACTTTTTGGATAAAACCCTAGGTTTTAAAGATTTCATCATATATTCCAAATGGCTATGAATTTTTCTACAAGATTTTAGCAAACGTTTGTCCATGATATAAGGAAGCTACAGCAGAAAAATTTTGGGTTTATCATGAATTTTACGAGATTTATCACATTTTTATGTTTTTTCATAAAATCATAATTTTGGGTGCAAATCAGTGAATTTTCTAGAAATTTTTATATTTCTGGAAAGCTCCCGAAATGCTAATAGGGGTCTATGTTTTACAGATTTAATTTAGAACTCTTTTACAGTGCAAAAAAATCAGATATTTGCCAACTATACTGTCTTCATAAATCCACATTTCTGGGCGCAAATTAGGGAATTTTTCTAATTTCTTTACATTTTTGGAAAGCTCTCTAAAAATTAATGGGGGTTTCTTCTTTGATTTTTTAATTTTCGAACCAAAAAAGTATCGAAATAATCAAATCTAATTCGGCTATGCATCTAAAATTACAATTTTTTTTTTTGCCTAATGAGCCTATTTTTTTATGCCTGCATTATAATATTATTTTTTTATGTTGTAGGTGATCATAAGGAGCTAGAGCAACATTGACATCAACATCTACAGCAATTTGGAAAGTGAAAATAATTAGGTGCACTCATTCTAATCTTTCATCTTAATCATTTTGCAAACACATTTAGATTTTAGGCATAAAATGAACAATTGTTTGCAAATTCACATCAAAAAAATTGAGCTTAAGATAAATCATTGTCTTCCATCACATTTGGACTTGGGCTTTAAAATGAACAAGTGCTTGAATTGTTTTCCTCACATTTCAATTTTCTAAAGGGGAATTAACCACTGCGAGTGTGAATCAAGTGACAACTCACTTGGTTTGCTTTTGTCATACCCTATCTAGGAGGCCTGCTTGGAGACACACCACTCCAAGGGATGACCTCAATTGAGGCTGAATCAAAAAACACCCTCATTGAGAGTTGTAAATCTTGTTACTCTTGGCTAAGCCCCAAAGAACTTTATAGCTTTGGGAAGTGAAGGTGAAGGGTGGGTTACCCCTTTCTCCTGGCTGTGTGGTAGGATTTCACTTTTAAATTCCATAGTCAACCTTGTGCAATCTAGCCTAAGACCTAATTGGCCATACTCACTTGACTAGAGATTAGGCTTGTTGATGTGTCTTCCATGTGTGCTTGCATAATCATCACATTTCATTTTCAAAGTCAACAATTGCTTATGTGTCTTGCATGAATGATTCATGTGTGTATATGCATAATCATTTGTTTGAACATTGCCAAATCAAGCTCTAAACATCAAACACATAAACAATTCATCCTACATTTGATCCACATCACCCAATTTTGTCATTCCACATCATATCCTAATCATACCCAAATCAATTTTATTTTGAACATATCCTAGTCACATCCATACTCATTCCAAATCATCTCTACATCATCATCAACCTATTCCTAGTCAACACTTGTCAAGATGGTCGTAATCATTCAAGGGGGCTATCCCTCTAATCATGAGACAAATCCCAAGCCTAAGGTGACAATTCAAGGGGGCTATCCTTCTAATCATGAGACAAATCCCAAGCCTAAGGTGACAATTCAAGGGGGTTATCCTTATAATCATGAGACAAGACCTAAGCCTATAATCACAATTCAAGGAGGCTGCCCCTCTAATTCAAACAATGAAATAAAACCAAAGTCCAAGATCACAATTAAAGGTGGCTATCCTCCTAATCCAAATCATGAAGATAAACCAAGACCTAAGGTCACAATTAGAGGAGCCCCTCTTCCTAATCCAAATCATGAGGATAAACCAAGACCCAAGGTCACAATTAAAGGTGGCTATCCTCCTAATCCAAATCATGAAAGCGAACCAAAGCCCAAGATCACAATTAAAGGAGCCTCTCCTCCTAAGACCAATTTTATACTTCGAGGAGGATATATCTTTATTGATGAGGATGAGACAAGTCCAAAACCCAATCCATCCACACATCAAATCAATTCTGCATCAACTTATCCCACTTCATCTCAACCAAATTCATCCACATGTCATATCAGCCCTTTATCAACCTATCACAACCCTTATCCATATCAATCCATATCACAACAATCATTATCCTATGCAACCCCTCCATCATCATCACATCAACACATTTACCAACATTAACAACAAATCATATCACAACAAGAAGTCCAAACACCATCCCAACCTCAACAAATTCCACCTCAAACCTATGAACATCCACCTCAAGTTTATCCAATCCCTCATGCCACCATTCCAATGCACTACCGAGCCCATCCACAAAGCAATCAAGTGATATTACAAGAACAACATCCAAGTCCCAATGGCTCTTTGTACATAAATCAAGTAAGTCCAAGTACACCTTTTCAACAAGACCACCAAGCACCTTTGATAGATCTAAATCCATCTTTACAACAAGAATCATATCCAAATCCAAGTGGTCCCTTGTACATAAACCAAATGAGCCCAAATTATAATATGCAAGATCTAATTACCTTTGACAAGGGAGATACCAATCTAGAGTGGCCTCCACCATCCAATCCCATGCCAACACATGAGCCAACTAATCCTATCCCAACACCACCATGTGATCCTACTCCTAGTCCATTGGTCCATCAACCTTCCAAATCACCAAGCCCTCCATTACCTTCATCACCATGTCATTCTAATCCTTCACCAAAGGATGCAGCTGAGATAGTTTTACAAAGAATGCTTGAAGCAAAACTCATTGAACTTCCTGAAGTCAAACCATGTGAAGAAAGTCCATATGATGAACATGATTATTGTGCATATCATAGGACCAAAGGCCACAATACAAATCAATGCCCAATATTTGTTCCAATTGTTTACAAGGTGTGCCTACCTATAATGGGAAATCATGCCACATCATCCCAATCTTGTGTGTCACCCTCATCTAGTCCAAATCCTAATCCACCCAATCTAATTAGCCCTCAAAATAATCCTAGTCCTAAGCCTACAACATCATCCACTATTATTGCTCATCCATTATATTGCCCATCCACTCATACCCTTGTGAAGGATGTGATCCATTGGCTACTAGCTAGGAATAAATTACCTCCATGTCAAACACCCATTCATGATCCTACCAATAAACTTCCAAAGGTCATGCCCAATCCTACAATCCCCTCATGTGGTCCACCTATCCTTGAGCCTATCCAAGAGTCTTCCATTAACATACCTAGCCCTTCAAGCCCGTCATGTGACCTACAATCCATCTAGCCTGTTCAAGAGTCTCCTATTATGAATCCAAGTCAAGAGTCATCATGCCTTCATGTTGTTGACCAAGAGCCTATCCAAGAGTCATCTACTTCCATTCAAGCAACCCAAGAGGTATGTCAAAGGTTTAATCGTAAGCATGTGAAAACATTAAGCCCTAGTCCAACTCAAGATCCAAACACTTTCATGCGACCCATCCATAACATTTACCTTCTTTATAATCAAGATGATACCTATGAAGAAGCTATCTATGAGCACCTTGATCCTATCCATAATCCTATATCTATCCATGAGCAAGATATCCACATTGCTCCTAGTCATCTGCCATCTAGCCCTATCCATAATGAGCAAACATCCACTTGTCATGATGAGACACTTGTCCCCCAAGTAAGCATAAAAGATCAAACAAATAGCTTGGATCTTAGTGAACATAATCAAGATCCTAATGATCCTCCTTCCACATCCACTATCGATTCTACTTCAAATCCACCATCATGTCCTATTGGTCTTATCACCTTTGTCCATGAATGTTCTTCCTTAGGACAAAAATGACCTTTATCCACTTCAGCTTCTCCATCCAATAACAAACTCAAGTCTAGTGTTCAAACCTCAGCTAGTCCCATTGTCCATCGCATATTCCAAAACATGAACTACCAAGGCAAAGGTCTAGGCCTTTATGAACAAGGTATTTTGGAACCAAACCAAGTCAAAGTCCCTCCATGCTCATATGGCCTTGGATACACACCCCAAGGTAAACAAGCTAAAGATGTTGGTAATTCCTCCATGCATCCTAAATCTACCACTTTCCATCGTACCCCCCATCATCTACCCAAGACATATGTAGCCATTCCACCTTTATCATCCTATAAATGTCAAAAGCATGTGACCATACATCTTCCACCATCCACTTTGTCTCCACTTTTACCAACTCCAAATATCCCTCCATCCACCTTGCCACCATTGCTTCCAACACCTAACATACATATCATTCATAAGTATCCTTGCATCCCTAATCATGGCCAACAAAAGCACACATCGTTTAAGCATAAAGCTTCCAATCATTCCATCCACTCCACCCATCCCATGGGATTCAAAAGCAAAAATTTTGATGCCTCTATCTATAAAGCGAAAAATCCAAGTAAAACTCCTAAGGACCCTCATGCCTTAGGGTATCAATGTGAAAAGTCTCTAAATCATTCATATTCTAAGCAAAGTACATTCACAAAGCTATCCAAGCCCATACATCCAAAAGCAAAGTCCAAAAGCAAAATGGTTTGGGTTCTTAAGCAAACAGCTAGCAAAGCGAATGAGGCATCCTCATCCATATCTCAAGAATCCCAACCACTTATTTCCATCCAAAACTTCCTTTCCCTTCAAAAATCCCACAAGCAAAGCAAAAGCACTAAAAATACTAAATCTATGTGGGTTCCTAAATTACTTCATCAACCATCTCCTAAGCAAACATCCCCATTGCTTCCTACACCACCATCCCATCAAAAGCTTCAATGTTTATCACGCTGTGTGCAACCATTGGTCATGGTTCTCTTCCACTCCGCAACACCTCCACATAACTACATCTCCCCATCTTCCATCCATTATCCTACATATCTCCCCCATGCTATCCCTATGGTCCATGCTTTGGCATAAACTTTTCATCCATCTTCATTCCATAAGCCTTTTATCCATCTATCCTTGCATGAACCTTTCATAATTCCACATTATAATCTATTATCTACCTAATCCATCTCCCATCCATGCAATCCCTTATCAACATCTATGAGCACACTTGACATGGTCCATGCGAAGACATCATCAATCTCTAAAAGGACACTATCACCTCTCATAGCACTAGCCACTTGAGTCCCTCCTATCCATTACCATGGTGAAAACCTAGCAAACAGGCGCCATGTGTAATTGTCAACCCGTCTAAAAAAAAAATCAAAAAAGTAAAGAGAAATCCCTTCGTCCAACGGTGAAAACCTGGTAAACAGGCACCTTGGATAAGTACCATGATGAAAACCTAGCAAACAGGTGTCATGTGTAGGTTGATCTTCTATGTCACTTACACTTGGGGGCACATTGTCTCATCCAAACTATCCATTCCATCCTACCATACTATCCTAGCCTACTATCCATAGCCATTACATCCATATACCTATCTTATTGAACCCATTCATCCACCCTTCCTCCTTTTGATCTTGATGAAGACATAGGGGTAAAATGTTGAAACATGTTTGGATATTTCTTGACATAACTTCTTTCCAAACCAAGGCCTATCCATTGACCATTTATCCATCCCATTCAAACCAATCTATCATGTCATCCCTTGGTCATGAACTTTGACATGTAAGAATCTTAAGCATTACCACCTTGAATGGGGCAAGTTATTCTTCCTATGCAACATAGCCTTTGGAGATCACATCCTAGCTCCCTTATAATCCATCCTCTATGGTGTATCCTTATCATGAGCTTTCCATCTTATAGCTTATCCCCATCCATTTATCATGAGCTTTCCACTATAGCCTATCTATCCATTTATCATGAGGCTATGGCCTATCCTCTCTTCTATCCATCCAACTATCATGAGCCTTTCATCCCATTTCCTATGAGCCCATTCTTTTATCCCTCCTTTGCACCTAGACTTGGTTTTCTCCCTTGTCATTGATATCAAGCACAAAGCCTACCCAAATTTTAAATCCATTGGCATCTTCCAAAACATTTCAAAAAATCTTTAAAAAAAAAAAAATCCAAAAAATTAAATATCCAACAAAAAAAATAAAAAAATCTAAGCAATAAAACCAATCACATCATCCAAAACAATCAACTCCTTCAACATTCAATCAAAATCAAATCATCATCATCATCAATTCTTCCTATCAATAACATTCATTCATCCATTTCAATCAATCGATTTCCAATCATATCAATCCAATCAATTTAAGCAATGATCTTAAATCCTAGTCGCATTAATCCATAGCAAGCAAGCTAATCAATCAAGGAACATTATCCAATCAAATCAACAAGTTTTGATCCTAATCTTGTCATGAGCTCAATCAATCATCATCAATGGGATATAGCTTTCCCACATCCTTGTGTTGATCTAGGGATATAGTTTTCCCCACAATGACAACACTATCTATCATCATCAATACAACAATCAATCATTGGTTTATGACTTGACAAGGGCAATACCTTGTTTGTTTTACATCCTTTGAGCACATTGAGAACACTTTCTTATGCTTAGATTGAGTGGACACTCTAATCATCACACCATCACTATCATCATTCAATCCAATCCAATCATCAAAACAATCAGCCTACCAATAGCAAACATCACAACCAAAGCACATCAAGCCAACCATCAAAACACATCCTATCAATCATCAGCATCAACACCAAAGAAAATCAACTCAAAACACATCAATCCAACCATCAAAATAAATCATATCAATCATCAGCATCAACACCAAAACAAAATCAACTCAATCACATCCAACTCCAATCGGAACAAATCCAATCACTCCAACAAATCCAAAGCAGCTCAATCCACCACATATCATCCCATCATCAACATTTCATCAAATCAATCTTCATCCATCATTTCATCATCTTCAAATCATTCCAAACAAAGATCCAAATGCAAGCCCATCTTTAATCCATACCAATCAAGTTATCCAAATGCAATCAATGGTCTTGTTCCTAGCCTTGTTGTAAGCCAAATCAATCAACCAGCCAACCAACTTAGCAAACAACCTTGTGTTGATCTAGGGATATAGCTTTCCCCACCATGACAACACTCCCAACAAAACAATTAATCAGCAATTAATCATTGGTTTACAGCTTGACAGGGGCAATACCTTGTTTGTTTTTGTATCATTTGTGCATGCATGCTTGCTTGCTTGTGTGTGTTATCTTTTTATCTTGCATTTGTATCAAATCCTTATCATTTCCAGCTAATATTCATATCTTGTGTATGTTGGAATAGCTTTTTGCACTATCCTTTGCATCTGAGGTCATATCATACCTTTTGTACATTAGGACTTTAATGCTCTAAGTTTACTTCCTCATACATTAAAAAAGGTTGTATTATGCTGGGGCACAAGACACATCGTCACCCTAGTCCTTATACCTTGGTGCATAACGTCTAGTGTTATATCAAACATCATGGTTGCTCACTTTCCATTGCAGCATAATGCATCCTTCATTTCTTCTATCTACCCCCTTATCTTTCTTTTGCAGCCAAGCCATTTCTTTTCGAGAGCCTACCCGTGTTTGTCCAACCCGCCTATCCTCTTGAGGGGGCATCACCAACCTATCCTTTCTATCATCATCATCATCATCATATATTTTCATCATCATCATATCTTTCCATCAACCTACATCATCATCATCCTTTTCCTCTATCCATACCTTAGCTTCTTTGAAATAATATTACTTGATGCAAATCTCATCACCTCGAACATCATCTCAAAGAGGGGCAAAATGTAGACACCCAAATTTGTCCCAACTTTGTCCATGTCCTACAACACCTTGTTAAAACATTATCCTAAACATCATAAGCCATTTTTGTCCTAAATCCCACTCTTAATCCCATTTATCCATTAGCCAATTAATTAAATAAATTTTATTTATTTAATTAAAATCCTATTTAATCCCATCCTCATCCTACTTAGTAATTAATTAAATAAATTTTATTTATTTAATTAATTCCACATCATATCCCAATCATATCCTATCCTCATTCCAATTAATTAAATAAATTTTATTTATTTAATTAATTTCCAACTATATCCCAACTAATTCAAATATTTTATTTGAATTAAGTCCTCATCTTTCATCACATTCCAACACTTGTCCAGTCAATCATGTGTTGTAGTACAACTTTTATCTTTCACATGCACAACTAATGGGACCTAATTTTAGTATTTATCTACACAAGCACACCTAAGCCTTATCCTCCTTTGCCACATGTCACATGACTACAATTTCTTGATGTGCAAGGAAACCTAACTTAATCCTATCCATCTATTTCATCTAAAGCCCTAATTGATCCTAGCCATCCATTGGAACCAAGTCTTTGGTATAAATCAACCCCCTCATAAGCCATTAGCATGCATTGAGCCTCAAGTAACATTATTCTTCCAAATTAACTAAAGCATGCATTGATCCTCAAGTATCCACATGTTGTTGAAATATCATTAGAGCCTTTGCATCCTTCATCTATCATTCATTCTAGCATCTTCATCTTAATGTTATGCTGCAGAAGTGAGCACCCAACATTCTTCCAACAATAATCCTTCAAAATCTTGCATGCTCATGAGAGGTGGAGAAGAGCAATGGAGATAAATCGAGCATAGCGTGGAGATCGGTTTGCATTTACATTTGTTATTTTGATTTTCATGTTGTCTTGTGCTTCATTGTGCATTGCTAGGGTTTTTATCATTGTTGTTTAATCATTTGCCCTGATTTGCAATTTTACCCTAACCACAGTATATGCATCCTGCATATACAAGAATTTGAAAAGCGATTGTATATGAATTTGAAAAGTGATTGTATATGCATTTGAACATGCATATACAAGGGTGAAAAAGGCAAAATCAAAGAGAGAAAAGCCAATGATAGAAACATGAGGTGCCTACGTGGCATGATTGCATTGGCCGACAACTTTTCAACATTTTTTTCAGAGCTGCTCATCTCAGCAATGGAAGTAGGATTGATGGCCATGTTTTTAACTGGTAGCGATGGATTTTCCTGTGCATATGCAGCCGTTTGGGTAGGAAAACCCTCAAGGAGAATGCAGTTGCTACATCACGTGGGTTGGTCCACATTAATGGCAATTGTAGAGGCAGGATGGATGGAGTGACAGGCCAGCTACCTGATTAAAGAAGAAAATCCTCATGTGGTAGCATGGGGATCGAGTTCAACTACTCCCAGCCTTTCTTTCTACCTACTGCATTAATTGTTTTGAGTGTCATTTTCTCATGAAGCACGGTATCTGGTAATTTTTTTTGAAGTGCCATGTAACTAATTTTTTGAGTACACAGTTTTTCTATAAAAGGCAAACTGTGTTACTCATTTTGGGTTGTTGAAGACTGGGCACTTTTGTGTAAATAGTGAAAAACAAGGCATTTCCTTGCTACTGTATCTAATTTTGGAGTTTATGAGTTGCATCATGAATGTACATTGCAAATATACTCAGTTTCAATGTTGATCTATATGAAAAATGCTTTTATACATGTGTTTATCTGTTTGTCTCCTTTGCTGCATACTTTCCTTCTTTTGAATCTAGTTGCTAAGGGTTTCATAGGTTCTAGGATATAGGTTTCTGTATCACATGCTTCATCTCTAACTTCCATTCAAGGAGTGGATTAAATTATTTTAGGTTGAGCATGGAGAAGGTTGTATGTCAGCAGGGATATCTTTAAGTAGAGGCAGCTAAATACCCATTCTTGGGTGATGATTGTAAGGCAAGCATCAATATAACCCCTTAAAGCTTGAATGCCATTTGTAATCCATTCTTTTGTATACGTCTAGTTGACTCCTTACCTTGAGATAGGCACCTGTTTGCACCCAGGCTAGTAGTTATGACCTAAAGCCCCTTGTCTTGCATCCAAAACATCAATTCCAATCTTTTCATAGCTTCCATCTTGTTAGTTTGTAGGAGTATGATTAGGACCCCTGCATACTCTCATCCATAACCAGACAAATATGTCCAAGAATGTTGCCAAACCTGTGATGTATCATACACATCTTGGTCCACACATGAGAGTATTCTGCCTATTGTTGTCAAGCTAAATATTTCAGTCATTGAGCTAGTCAATGTTACATCTTTAGCTATAGGGATACCCCCTTGGTGTGGCAGAACCAGAAGTGAAGGGGAGGCAGCTCACAGAACCTCTCATATTTGTTGGCTAAATTTGCCTGTGCACTGGAACTGGCAAACCCACTGCCGATTCAGATACCAATAGACTTGGTGACTCTGCTAGGGAAAAGAGTCAAATAGTGTGAAATCATTGCTGCATATCTGATTCTTTCATGTGAATATGGTGCTCTGCTGGTGGAATGAACTCAGAAAAATATTTATTCTATGATGAGCTTTTAGTTATTTGAAGGTTTTATCCTCTTTGAAGAGCTGGCAACTCTGCAAAATTTTCAGTGCACATGAGAGGCAAGTGTATGTTGTTGTGATCTAAAAATATTCTATTCAAAACTTCAGCATTTGGATGGAAAGGTACCTAGTTCTTTCCACTTTTATTTGTTTTATTACATAAGCTGAATGCCAAGGGTAAGTATTAGGTCTGGGGTGGACATAAGATGTCTAAAAGTAAAGTTAACATGAATCCAAATATATATACACCCATACTTAGTCAAGAGGGGGATGAAGTGTTGAGTAAAAAAATTGAGGAGATAAAGAATAGGTTGATATCCTTAGAAGCCAGGCAGGGTCAGTTAAATAGTAGTAACCCTATTGTGTCTGCCAGTCAAAATGCTAAACCTCTTGTCAGCCCTTTTGATCCTTTGTATGACCAATTAGATTTGTCATGGGTTGACTATGAAGTTGAAAGTATGCCTGCTCAAATTTACAATCAGATGCCTAGATTTAGTGGACACAATGTGTGTGATGGGGGTGCACATATCCAAAACTTTCACTGCTTCATGAAGAGACATTCATTTAGGGTTGAGGATATGTGGATGAGGTTTTTTATTAGATCCTTTGGTGCTAGAGCTAGAGATTGGTATTTGAGCTTTCCAAAGAGATCCTTTGCTTGTTGGGATGAACTTGTTGACTATTTTAGAAAAGAATTTACAAGAGAACCTGCTGGTCTTGTTGCAAGATTGATGGAAATTAGAAGACAAGATGAAGATCCTAGTATTGATTTCAGTCATAGATTTGCAGTAGCCCTTTCACAAATCCCTAAAGCCTTCAGACCTAATATTTCATCCTGTGTTGGCATATATTTTGAAGCTTTTGAGGAGGGCTCTAGTGCATTATTGAGGGAATTCAAGATAACAAGTATGCAGATGGCATACAAGTTTTTAGAAAATATAGAAAAAATGAGAAATGAGCATATGCAGAATTCTCTGTCCATAGGATTTGGTGTGAATAACAGTTGTGTAGCTGCAAATGACCAAGTGATCATGGCATTAGTTGAAGATAAATATGAAAATGAAAATATAGAAGTTGAGACTGATATGTCTGAACATAGTGATGGCAGCAATGCTCGACTTAATTGTTCACCAATTGATGATGCCAATGAAAGGATCAATGATGACTCCCATTTCAAGGTTCAGGTATCTAATTCTGAAAACAATGATGAAGTTATGGACTGCAGTGAATATTTGTTTGAGTGGGTTTGTGGAGATGATTGTGAGTATTGTGCACAAGATAGAGAAGAAATCAGCAAA
Organism: Cunninghamia lanceolata; assembly: GCA_027924645.1. NCBI lineage: Eukaryota > Viridiplantae > Streptophyta > Pinopsida > Cupressales > Cupressaceae > Cunninghamia > Cunninghamia lanceolata. Next base: position 3,907,846 of record BSBN01000062.1, read on the forward strand.
CAAAGGAGCAATTCCAAGTTTGAGTCATTACTTTTTATTCAGACACATGGAGATGATGAAGAGCAATCAGAAATTGAAACAAGTGCTAGTGCTGAGCATGATTGTTCTTTATTTGATTATAGTTTTGTTTATGACACATAGGCTGATACTCCTCCACAAAGAGAATTCACTGATAATGAAAATGCATGTTCTATTGCCCATGAACCAGTGGCATACCATAATGAAGCTAAAACACTTGGATCAATCCTTTTTGACACATATAGTGATGAGGATCTATTTGAGTATGGTGAAAATCAAGGCACTGTTGTTGAGGAGGATTCTATTTTTCATCCTGATGAAAGAGAGACCAACATACGTCATGAAGGTTATTGTAGAGAGGTGCCAGAGCCTGATTATTTCCGTCTTGGTGCAGTTGATGGTTGTATGCATGATGTGCACAATTGTGAATTTGAAAGCTTCTTCCTTGATATGCCAACTTATGATACAATGAGGCCTGATGCTCCTAGCTACATGGTGGACTTTGAGTACTTTCAATTTTCAGTTCAGCTAGGAGATCATTTTACAATGCATGTTGCTAATACAGATGATGACAAGGGCTATATGCCATATGAATATGCATTGTTTAATAAATATAATGTTCACATGTTGCTTGATGCTGATGGTTGTTTACATAAGGTTGATAGTGACAAGCTAGACAAGATGGTTGAATATGCAAATGACAAGGTTTGTTTGTGGATAAATCATGGCAGCATCTTCAGGTTTGATCCAGTAATATTAGAAGAAAATCAAGTGTTTAATAGAGGAAAATTTTGGTTTTTCCTTTTTGGTGGCCTTGGGCCACCAAGTAAATTTTAATAATAAAATTTGTGTGTAGGTTGGTGCAATGTTTGACTTTGTTGCCCAATGGATAGGGCCCAATCTGTGAAACCAGAGATTTTGAAGTTCTTGCCATGCCTGCAAGAGGCATGCGTCCCCAGATAGAGCCACTGGTGGTGCCTGCATAAACATTTATGTTTCAAGCATTTAAATATGTAGGCATCTTCCAAAAAAAGGTCCAAAAAATTCTAACACTTTTGGCCTTTCCAGTAGAAAAATGCAAAAAAATCTATTGTATGCATGTCACTTTGTATATACAGGGGTGTTTGTATATACATGCAGGTCAAATATACATTGGTGGACTTGCAAAATTTCCATCGGCCTTTGAAAAAGGTGAGAAAATCAGTTATATGTATTTGGTGGGGCCCACAAACATACAAGGGCGAATGTATATTAGCGGCCTGATACATTCACGATATACAAGGGTGAAATATGCATTTCTAGGCATACAAGAGAGAATGTATATTGCATATTCCAGAAAAAATTCCTTGTTTGTATGTTCACATTTGTATATTCGGCATGGAAAGGAAATGTACAAGGTAAAACATGCAGGTAGGTCAGCGGCGGTCATGTCAGATATGGGGCCCACTAGTTGTATGTGCATTCGCTTGTATGTTTGCATATATAGGCTGATATATAAAAGAAGACATACATTTCAGACCCGAAGGAGAAATCAATTTCAATGAATAAAATTTGGGGTCCGCAACATGTATATTGGGCGCTTGTATGTGCCGATATACATTGCAAAGATACAAAGGATAAGATACAAACTAGACCTGATAATTTTTCAAATTTGTTCTATAAGCCCCTGGAGTTTGCGGCTTGCATGTATATATGCTTCTATATGCACATATATAAAGAGGATATGCAAGGAAGGAGGATGCAAGGTGGACCTGATTGAAATTTCCAATTTGCTCTATAACAGTTTGGGGTTCACCTTGTATGTTGAATTGTTGTATGTATATGCATCCTGCATATACAAGAATTTGAAAAGCGATTGTATATGCATTTGAACATGCATATACAAGGGCAAAAAAGGCAAAATCGAAGGGAGAAAAGCCAGTGATAGAAAAATGAGGTGGCTACATGGCACAATTGCACTGGCCGACGACTTTTCAACATTTTTTTCAAAGCCGCTCATCTCCGTGATGGAAGTAGGATCAATGGCCATGTTTTTAACTAGCAGTGATGGATTTTCCTATGCATATGCAGCCATTTGGGTGGGAAAAACCTCAAGGAGAACGCAGCTACTGCATCCCATGGATTGGTCGACATTAATGGCAATTGCAGAGGCAGGATGGATGGAGTGACAAGCCAACTACCTGATTGAAGAAGAAAATCTTCAGGTGGCGGTGTGGGGCTCGAGTTCAACTACTCGCAGCCTTTCTTTCTACTTGCTATATTAATTGTTTTGAGCCCCATTTTCTCATGAAGCACAGTATCTAGTGATTTTTTTTGAAGTGCCATGTAACTAATTTGCTGAGTACACAGTTTTGCTATAAAAGGCAGACTGTGTTACTCATTTTGAGTTGTTGAAGATCGGGGCACTTTTGTGTAAATAGTGGAAAATAGGGCATTTCCTTGCTGCTGTATCTCATTTTGGAATTTATGAGTTGCATCATGAATGTACATTGCAAATATAATCAGTTTCATTGTTGATCTATATGAAAAATGCTTTTATGCATGTGTTTATCTGTTTGTCTCCTTTGCTGCATACTTTCTTTCTTTTGAATCTGGTTGCTAAGGGTTTCATAAGTTCTAGGATACAGGTTTTTATATCACATGCTTCATCTCAAACTTCCATTCAAGGAGTGGATTAAATTGTTTTAGGTTGAGCATGGAGAAGGTTGTATGTCAGTAGGGATATCTATAAGTAGAGGTAGCTAAATACCCATTCTTGGGTGATGATTGTAAGGCAAGCATCAATATAACCCCTTGAAGCTTGAATGCCATTTGCAATCCATTCTTTTGTATATGTCTAGTTGACTCCTTTCCCTAAGATAGGCACCTGTCTGCACCTGGGCTAGTAGTTATGACCCAAAGCCCCTTGTCTTGCATCTAAAACATCAATTCCACTCTTTTCATAACTTCCATCCTGTTAGTTTGTAGGAGTAGGATTAGGACCCCTGCATACTCTCATCCATAACCAGATAAATATGTCAAAGAATGTTGCCAAACCTGCGATGTATCATACACATCTTGGTCCACACATTAGAGTATTCTACCTATTGTTGTTAAGCTAAATCTTTCTGTCATTGGGCTAGTCAATGTTACATCTTTAGTTATAGGGATACCCCCTTGGTGCGGCAGAACTAGAAGTGAAGGGGAGGTAGCTCACGTAACCTCCTGTATCTGTTGGCTGAATTTGCCTATGCACTGGAACTGGCAAACCCACTGCCGATTCGGATACCAACACTTCCTATCTTGTATTTTCATCCATATTGAATGCATAGTATTGTTACTCTGCTATTCTCTTGTGTTGATCTCTTATTGCATTTGCATCTCATCAACTTTTGCATGTCTCTTAGAATTGTTGGTTTTCTTTCATTTGTAGTTCAATTTATGTAGCTTAGATCTCTCTTACAGATTCTAGTTTTCAATCTTATTCAAGATTTCTAACACTAGTTCCATGTTACAAATGTAACAAGAAAGCCCTTGGATTGCACTCCCAGAATCAGAGTCAGAAGCCCAAGTTAGGTGGACTAAGTGGGAAAGTTAATTAAGTCATTCCATGACTGGAATAGGTCTTACTAAAACACTATAGGAAGAGATAGCTTCTAAGTCAAGTTAGGAGTGTGTGAACAATTGACTATTTCATTGAAAAACATCTATGCATATTAAATCTTTGGCCAAATTAATGCATCCATCTCTGCATGCATTAGTCGGTTCGTTGTGCTCTAGATAGCATAACCTTCCAGTAGTGTCATACATAGTTAGAGTGGATCTATACTTGTATGACCATGAAGAGTTATGAAGGACACAACACTAGGGACTCAAATGGTAAACCTATTGGTTCCTTATATCTATCCCCTATGTGAAGAGTAGGGCCACTTATAGGAAGGAAGTTGTGCGGGGGACTGTCAGTCTGTGGTTGGAGGAAAAACACTTGGATGATGCTCTCCTTCCAAAGCAGATGACAAGTCGAGACTTATGAAGACAAATATCATAACTCCATATGCAATATATTCTATTATATGACTTGACAACCAATTTTATGTAAACTTATCATTATTGCCATGAGTAGAACATTATGATTGTAAAGTGAAGGAACTCACTAGCATGTTATCTTTGAATATGCTATAAATTTCAGTTTTGAAATTATTCAGAAAAGATATGCATTTTAAATAATGATTATTGTTAAGAAAAGATATGATTATGATGATCATGATTATTTACTTAATGGTAAATTGGAATGTTAATCTGGCTAATATGAGGTGACATGTTAAAAGAGTCTTAATTAGGATTAGCATCGATTTGAGGTCCAAATAGACATGTCTGAGTTAATGGTGGGGTTCCACAAAATAAGGAAATAGGATTCTCTATAGAGATTAAGGTTGATCTTAGATTTATGGGAGCTTTAGATTGAAACTGACATATCTATGTCCATAGCAGTATTTTGCAAAATGATAACACACAAGTAATTATGGAAATAAAGACCCACCCTAGACATTGTAGTTTTCTAGGTCCAAATGACATGTCCATGCTTATAGAAGGATCCTATAAAGTGTAAAAATGAAAGGCAACTTGTGGGAGAAAATTAGGTGTAGAAATTTTATGATGAAAAGGATGAGTTCGGATGATTGAGGAAACATTGGGAAGTAATTCTTAAGAGGATTTAAAGGGGCGTCTTTAAAAACTTTCATTCTAACATTTAAGAGTTAGTCATTGAAATCAAGAGGTCTTATGAGGTCTAAAATTTAGAAAACCCTATTTACACATTTGAAATTAAAGTAACAACTATATATGTTAAAAAAAGTTTTAGGAAATTTTTTTAGTTAATTAACAAAGGTTTTCTATGTGTTTCGAAAAGCATGATTGATCTAGACCTAATATCCCACCAATTTTCAATAAAAACCCCCAAGGGTATATGTTTTCAACATTTTATTTCTACAACTCATCCCCATATATTATGACACTTAGATTTATTCATTCAAAATTGTTACTCGTCCCTTCAAAGGCCTAGTTCAAAGTTTTCAAATTATTCATGTGCATTCAAAGAAATCAAAATCATATGTAAATAATGGTTGGAGAAGATGTTTAAATGCATTACTTTCTTGATAATTGCACTGAGGATGGTAATGTTAGAATGGCTAGGATCATGGTAGTATTCGTGAATGATCATGGATGAATACTTGTCAAATCATTCTTTGGGCTGGGAGGAGGGATTTGAATGTAGAAATGCCAAAATGGTCATAGAAATTGTTTAAATATCACCTAATTATTTTTCCAATTCACCACAAATGTCAATTCATGTGAGATACAGGGGTGCACATTAGTTTGAATGAGTGCTGAGAAAGGCAAATTTTGGGTACATGATGGACACTCTACATTCAAAAAGGTTTGTAGGATTCTAATACCTAGTAGGATAGTCAAGAATTCAGCATGGGTCTAGATATATCACAACACTCCAAGAGATACATTTCCACCCTTTAACTCTGCAAAGGAGGCTTACTTTGAACTATGGAAATACAAGGTACAGAGGGACTAGAATATCCCACAACTAGAATATCTACACATGGCTTAAAGCTCTGCATTCACCAATACATGAAAACTCTATTGATTCTCAAGAGGGCCAAATGGAAACATATCCTATGGAAAATTGACCTACAATATCCACAAAAGATCAAACCAAGGTAGTGTATTGTCAGAAATTATATACCCTTTATAATTTCACTCTACATTTGGTACCTATTTTGACTTGAATGTTCATCCTTGTTTACAATATGCAATTTTGAATACTTCTATGAGAATCAAGGTTAAATCCTCTGACATCTAGCTTTTGGATGGATCAAATCACTAGGACTAGGGCACCTAGTGCTAGAGTCCTAGCAATTTGGCCCTGACAACTTATATCTTATTGTCATCGCCTTCTGACTTAAGTGATGCACCTTATCAGCCTCAACTCTATTGGGCCCTCATAAAGTAATTCAGAATCATATAGAAACAATTCTTGAACACTCATAACCCTCCTAAGAACTAATGATACTCTAATGATTCTAATAGCTCTCTAAGGATTTTCTATAATATTGCTCTATCTATAAGATTTCTATTTCTATAGTTCAATGTTATAGTCATTAACCCTTGTTGTAGGTATTCAAGGAAGCCTTCTTCCTTCATCAACATGTTGTGGATGATCCATGTTGCAACATACATCCACCTAGGGTTTCATGCTCATGGTAACTCTTGTCATTTCATTTGATTATAGCACTCTTGATTACATGCTTTGCCTCTGTCTACCTAGGGTACATGGTTAATATCACACTTATCTCTATTGTTGTGGAAGTGGGAACACTTACATGAGGTTTGACTGAGGTAATCCTCTATAAAACACAAATATTTTCCCCTCTTTCATGTGTACAGGTCACATTGGGAGTTTTAGACACTTGACGGATGACTGGAAGATGGAAGTAGTAGATACCTTCACACATTTTTGTCTACTTAAAGCCCTAGGACCAAGGCGCCCAATTCCCTAGTCCTCCAGATATGGGCTCTATTTTTGGTAGGGATCTCCAACATATCTACTCTACTCCTTTCATGTTTTTCTTTCTAGGTTTTCTGTTCTATTAGATCTATAACCTCTGTTTTGGCATATTTCATCATCAAAAACCTAGATCTAGCCTACTATCCTCAACCTTTTCAATTACAACAAAAGGGAAGAGTCCCCAGCAACCCATCAAGGCTCTTCCTGGAGGACAACATCCTTGTTTGAAGCCTTTGGTGGCTTGTGCCATAATGTTGTATAAGAAGGATTGATCTAGTTAGTGTATAATTGATTAGATCTCTTTTCCTATGTAACATTTAGTGAACCCGATGTTTCCTAAACTTGCACTTATTGATTTTATTCCTTAGATCTATAGATGTGTTTAATTAGTTGATAAATCTTATTACACATTTAGGTTGTATATCTTGTTTTATCTCATACATTTAATGTAAAAAACAACACAATTGTAGATCTTTATTGTTGTGGTTACTAAAATCCTACATTTTAATGACTCCAACGCATCTTACATTTGTAATTTTCTATTTTTTTTGTATTAGATCTGATTAGTATTGAAGTGAGTAAACATTTCCTATTGGCACATATTGCATTCATACTTCTTCATTGTTGTGGTTACCAAAAACCTCACCTTTTTGGTAAACCTTGCTATCTTGCACTTAATGATCATGATTGCAATCTTATTTCAGATCTTTGCTATATTAATTAGATGCTAAATCTGATTACACATTTATGTATCATATCATACTTGTCATTTGTGTTTAATTTAGAAAGAAATAACATTCATAGGTTTATATTTATTTAAAATTTGAAAGAAAAAACATAACCAAAACTTTCTAAATACAAACATGTCTTCTTCTTTTCTTAAATCACTTTTCCAAATTTACTCAAAAAGTTAATAATTTTAATGTTCCATTCCTTAAATATGGTAAAAATAAAGAGTTTCCTATGCCTTGTATTTTTTGATCCCTCTCCTAAGATTCCTCCTAACAATAAGGACATCTTGGCACAAGAGGACAAAATCATTAATACATTTCTTAATACTCTACCTTCCCTTAATTCTAATGATCTCTTTGCAAAAGATGAAGCATTGGTGGATGAAGAGTACCACCTCACATTGGATGAAGAAATTACTTCACACATTAGTAGGTGTTGAGCATATCACTTGTACTTCTACCACATCTTCCTTAATTCATGATAGTCATCCTCCTTTGGTGGCATATCCAATCCCCTTGGGTATCACAAAGGATGCAACATCCTCTTCTCTTCCTTGTTTTGTGGCATATCCAAGCCCCTTGGGTATCACAAAGGAGGTGAGATCTTCATCTATTCCTCCTTTGGTGGCATATCAAAGTCCCCTGGGTATCAAAAATGAGGTGAGATCTTCTATTTCTCCTTTGGTAGTATATCCAAGCTCCTTGGCTATCACAAAGGAGGTAGGGTTTTCTTCTCTCCCTCCTTTAGATTCATGTTCAAGTTCATAGGATATCACAAAGGATGTGATACCTCCTTGTCTTCCTCCTTTGGTGGCATATATTCAAGTTCCTTGGATATCATGAAGGATGTAAAGACCTCTTGTCTTCCTCCTTAATTTACATGTTCAAGCTCCTTGAATATCACAAAGGATGTGAAGAGTTCTTTTCTTTCTCCTTTGGCTACATGTTTTCCCTTGGATGTCATTCATAATTCAATAATAAATACTTTTCTCAACATCACCTTACCTAATCTTCATTCTGATGTTCCTCATTGTAGTAATGAAACTTCTGTGAAAGAAGAATCAAAGCTCACATCAGCTTCTACACAAATACGTAATCTCAACAATCAAATCAATACAATTTATGTTTTCGGTTCCCAACAAGAACCTGCAAAACCTAAAATTGTTGTGCACCTTTGTCCTAATACTCGCAACAACCATCTACTCCTATTCAAAACTCACCTCGACCTCTTGGCTACATTCTCAATTATGCAAAACAACTAACTCAAAACAACAAGATTGATCAAAATGTATCACAGCAACCTCATTATCATGCGATTGCTCACATGTATAACAACAATAATCAAAGTAAACATTCACCAACTCTCACTTCTCTTCATCCTCCTACTTACAACAAATCCTCTAAAAATTCATCAAGAGGTACCTCTTCTAGGGGTTTGATGTTTCAGACCCTAGCTAATGTTCCTCCTCTATCTAAAACATTCACTAAAAGCAACTCATCATCTTCACATAATGTTCTCTCTAGTCCTCCTCCCAACTAGGTGCACTTTGAAGGAACACCAAGATGTACCTTTGTCTTTCTCACCTAGATCCCCATGCTTCTTTCACACTTCACATTAGTCACCTCAATCGTGATGCTACACTTTTCCCTTCTTTGTGGTAAGAAGTTATTTTCATCCATTGATGGTGATCATACTATAATTTTTATATTTCATACTCTACCCTTGGAGATCCCTCTTCATCTCCTTGTGATGTAGACCTCATGAATCTCTCCACTATTGGCATGGAAATTGTAGCTTTTTCTTACTAGCTCATTACTATGCATAGTGATGCAATCTCTCTTCTTTCCTTATAATAACACAACTCTTCTTCTTCATGGTTGTTCTCACCCATACTCTGGGATGCAGTAAGACAACCTGTTAAAGGGGTAATCATTATTTCTAAAGGATCTCCCATCCTCTTATACTTTCTCCTCTTCTTTACCTTAAAACAATTGCATATTATTGTTACTAAATTTTTGTTCACACTAAATTTAGTTACACCTAAGTGCAGTTGTTCAAAAGGAATAAAAGAAAACTTTGAAGTTATGCATTTATTGAACAATTGATGTCTTGACAAAGAAGAGATGGAATTCAGTTGACAAGCTAACCCATTAGTCTAATCAAGACTGATGAATCATCATGACAAGAGAATCAGGTTGCCAAGGTATCAATCATTCAAGAAATACAGTTGATTTAACATAGTGTTACCTTTCAGGAGTTATAAGTCAGATTGATTATTCACTTGATCATACTTGAAAGAAAGAAAGAAAGATATTTATTTGAACTATTATTTCATGTCATAGTTGGAACATACAATTCAGCATTTGTTACTCTATCCTATGTATTGATTGAAAAAGAAATATACATGCATCAAGTGCATAAGATAGATTAACTGATTATGTTTAAAAGAAGTGTTCAAATGTGTCTCACACAAGCCATGGGAGTAACTAGACTAAGCAATGCAAACATGCAAGCTATACATCTGATGATAAAAGATATAATAAGAACATATGATAAAGGTAAACATCCATCATTGCCTGAGCAAGAAGGTTGTTTTGTTGATGTTGATCTTCAATCTTCATCTTCATCTCCTATCATCAGTTGAACCTGCAAAAAATTGGGGAAAGTCTTGTAAGAGCTCCAGATGTTTAAAGTTATCATATGCTTTATCATGCAGACGTATCAACTTGTCACATCATGCATTTCATATGAAAGATCAAATCAGACATGTTCTACAAATCATAATATCCTAAAGAAGATCAATCAATACCATCAGGTATATTTTGATGCTAACTTATTTGTTCACTATGCGGGTATAGGAAAAGTAATGTTGCTGATTTAAAGACATTTAAAGCATGTGGAGAAAATGTGGCTCCCACAAGGGTCGAGCCCAGCATGCTCAAAGTGATACCATTACATGTTATGCTATATGCAATAGCTCATCAATGATCAAATTCCAAATGATATGCAAGAAACACAAGGTACTGTTCCACTTTCTTTATCATTAATGAAGTGTGATTTTTCATAAACAGCCCTGCGCCATCAATAGATACACAAGGTATAGTCATAAACGATGGCAATGAACAACTATACCATAGAGTAAAGTAATCAGGTCTAAAAGACCAAGATACATCCTATGAAGCTGCCATCATGAAGTACAGGAAGAATAATGACCAAAGGTATCTCAAAGTCCAGGAGCCAGGGTAGGCTGTGAAGCAACAAATACAATAATAAGATCCATGATAAAGATCAAGACCAGTGGGACAGCCTGCCAAGATGGAACAACCTTGTATGTTTGTGAAAAATAGTTCATAATAGAGGAACAACAAAATGCATGATTAAGAATGGATAGAGACAAAGTGTATAGTCATCCCAAAAGAAGGATATTCACTTTACAAAAAGGAAGTCATTAATGCGTCAAAGCTTCAAGCATTAAGATACAAAGAGGTACATATGAGACATACGAAGGGACAACATCCAAAGATGAAATACATGATGCATAACAAACACCAAGATATATAGTGTAAGGTCATCACTGACATGTGCCAATTCAAAAGCACAAGGGATAGTCATGTCTAAAACAATGGAGTTTAACATCAAGCACAGTGAAGTGACAGGCATGCCACAGTCAACATATTAAGAGAGATGCAATAAAGAGCTACAAGCCAATGTATTCTAAATAGAACAACTTGACCATCATAGCCATCTGGACTATTTTTGGAATAGTAGAAAAAGATACAGTTTAACCCCTACAGAATGATCATAGAATCCAAAAGTATCAAGTAGAAGTAAACCATACAAGCACATAATAGTCATACATGGTGGCTTATAGGATGACTATTATCAGTAAAAGGAAGTCATCATAATGACTATAAGTAGAGTTAGGAGTCTCACATTCTTAAAGACTAGAACAATCATTAACATATGACAGTCTAGCAGTAACAGAAAATCAGCAAGGATCCTAAAACTGTTCAAGTGTGAAGAAGCCTGCATGTTAAATAGGGGATAGTGATGGATGAAGCTTTGATAGAGATGGGTTAGGAATCATGTTATAATGTATGAACACTAGCAAAGAATGTACAAATAGAGATAGTTATATACTGTGTGGTCATGTACTAAGATTTTATAACAATTACAACATGAGAGCAGTAGTTGGAGGTAGGTTGTTTTGTTTCTCAAGAGGACTCTCATACTACTAGACATTATTGCAAATCTTAAGCATGATAACAACCATCTGAGATAGCCTTGTATATAGGGAAGAATGCCAAGAGTTTGAATAGGCAGGTCAGTTGAAAGAAAGAACAATACATGTATTGAATTGACAAAGACAAACAAAGGAACAACATAATAGAAAGACAGAGTTTTCAGTCAACAATGACTATGATTACAAGGTGTGGGCTGCTCTACATGATAGTTATAGCAGTAGAGCAAGTGTAGCAAAATAATCATGCATGGCAGCAATAACAATCATGTAGAGAAACAAAAATAAAACATGCATGTATAATGAAAGGAGGAACAGTCATGTAGCATTGTCTCAGTTGTAAAATTGAAGAGGAAGCTTTATACAAACCATCGAGGGAAAATAAATACCTAGCATTCACAAAAGAATCCATCAAAAGAAGGTAAAGGTTCTTAGTGGTCTACTTCTATTCACAATATTGATAGGAACCATTCATGTTTTTCTTCATGCAGTTATGCAAAGGAAAGACTGATGCAGTAGGGAAAGTATGTAGATCAGTGCTGAGTAAAATCATTGAAGCACCAAGATCTTGACAAGATATCATGAGTTCAGAACAACAAGAAAATCAGGGATCTACAATTTTCCTTTCAAAAGAAAGATCAAGCTTTTTGTTGTTTAGAGAAAGAAATATACAAAGAAAACAAAGCCATCATGAGACAAATATTTAGAAGTTTTCATGATAGATCAAAAGAAATAACAGTACCCTATCATCATGAACAGAAGAGTAAAATAGTAGGGGGCTTTTTGTATGAGGGCACTAACAAACCCTAGCATAAGAATACCAAAATGAAACAAGGAAGCCATTTTTATTTTTACCATCAGTTGCACGGAGAAAAGAGCCAACAACAAAAAGTACAGCAACATAGACAGAGCTATATTAGGTCGCGGCCTCCTTTTGTTTAAAGTTTTCAAGGAACATGGTTATAGTTGCAGATAAAGAATACAAAGACAAAACAAAGGTTTTGTTAAGATTTGTATATGCATAGCCATAGAAGCTATTGCCAGAGAGGAAATGTAAAACACAAAAGTAATAAAGAAATCACCAGACAGGAGCTCAAAGACATGTTTACCTTCTTCCTGTGCTTGAACGCTATAGAATGCATCAAGAATCAATTGCAGAGGCAAAAGGATGGAGGGCAAAAATTAGAGGACATTTCATTTCAAATCCTAGCAGTTAGAAAATGGAGTTGCAGAGCCAAAAGATAGAATGCAAAATGAGAAGTGAGATAAAACTTTAGGGTTTTCTCATTGTTTTGTTCTATGAACCTTTCTTTTCACTTTTGTTTTTTTTACTTTACAATTTCAAAGAAATAAAAATCATTACCTTGTCTTAAAATAAAATCATGGTCAAGACCTTGTCTTGACAAAGATCCTAGTGATCATTATAAGGGATGGCCGACCAATATGTATTACTTGCATATTCTATTCTAAGTCAAAAGGTGGTTGAGGGTAATAAGGTAAGTATTATGCCTTATATATGATTAAACAAACACTTACTTCCTTGGTGTCAACTATTATAGTCGAATAGACTATAACATGGTTGAAGATTCCCTATGCCTTATATCCTATGGTCAAGGGAGATACTCTTTATGACTTATAAAATCATTATTCGAAGTTAGAGACAAGAAGATGCATGAAGAATTATTGTTTTTTGCATGAAGGAGATATGGAGAGGAAGAGGCATTATATTTTGCATATGATACATATGGCAAAGTGGTAAGGTGACTTAGGGTTTTTATCTTGCATGGTAAAAATATGTGGCAGTAAGGCCATTTTGCATTGTATTTGGAGAGATAAGGGTAATTTTTCTTCCTTGAGGCATATTGGCATGCAAATGGATATTTTTTACAAGGGGCTATAAGGGGATTTTATTTTCCTCTAAAGTCCTATTTTTTACTCAAATCATGCAAATTAGGCATGTGTAAATTGGAGATATAAGGAGTTTATTCTTTTCATGCATGATTTTAGAAACAAATCAAATGTAAATAAATAATAAAGTAATATTCTTCAAATTACTTTATTATTTTTCACAAAATTGTAAAATCAAAAGTAGTACAAGTTGTAACCAATAATAGAGTAATTATTTTAATTATTTTATTATTTACTCACAATCAATTTTGCAAAAGAAAAATCATGCAAATTGATAAGTTGAGTTAACTAGGCCATCTAGGGGGTTTCTTGCATGATTTGAGGAGCAATTTAAGGATTCTTGGTCAACTTTTTGGTCAAGCAAATTGAGAGGTCCAAATTGGAGTTGTTTTTGCTCGATTTGTGGTAGTTTGAGCACTTATTTTTGGGGATTCTTAAGGTTGCTCATGGATCACTTTGGAGTGCTTATTTATAGAGACAGTTAGTTGCAGTTCATTTTTTGCATGCCTCTTAGTGAGAACAAGCTATATGTTGTAAAGAAAAAGCTTGTTTTAGTTAGTTTTGGAATTCTTTTCTCCTTTACACATTGAAAGACAAGAGGTTTTGTAACTCATTTTTTGAGTTCTTGCCTTTTTTCTCTTATACACTTTGAGAGAGAAAGAGGTTTTGTAGCTCATTTTTGACAGTTTTATGGAGAGATCACAACATGTCATAGGTTCAATTTCTTTGTTTTCATGCAATTTTTCCTTTGTTCTTTGAAATCAAGTAGTTTTCTTTCCATTTAATGCAAATTGTATGAAGTGATTTGATGAAATTTTACTATGTTTTATAATCAAAACCTTTAAAATTATTGTCTCACTATTACTTGAAGCATTAAGCATAGTGTTATTACAGGTCTTAGGTTGTGTTAATGAAAATAATCCTTTTTGTGTTCTAAGAAATCCATTTCCTGTTGCAAGTATGAGGTGAGCCAGTGTTGTCATTGATGTCAACATACTCATATTGCATTGACAAGAAGGATTGGATGAGTTATGTGCTGAGGACATTGAGAAAATTAGCCTCAGTCAGGAACAATGATGAGAAGAAGGCAAATGTATTGTATAGGTTGAGAACCGGAGGATGCGGATTAAAGGGTTTGTAGATATGAGTCTTGAGATGCTTCGGTTAAGATTTCAGAGGTCCGCATGAAGATCTGAAGGAGTTGTGGCTGTCGGTGTAGAACCGGTTCTGGCAAGTATTCAGAGGTGACAGAGGATCACAAAAAGGTTCGGTGAGGTCCGGAATTGTATTATCCTAATCTGCGGATTGGAAGGAAGTGTTTGGGATGTCCTTGTGATGTGTCATCCTGATTTGTGTATGATTTGGAGGTCCGGAAGTACCTTTTGCAATATGACAGAGGCGACAAACTGTGTTCTTGAAGTTCCAGATGAGGAAGAGAAGAGATTCCAGTAAGTAAAGGAAGTGCGGATGTATCTGGTCGTTCAGGCAGGCTTGTGAAGGTTTTTTGGATCATGTTGAGGTTGTGTTGTTGGTCCACATTGATAGTAAAGCCCGGAATTGAAGTTATTCTTCCGGATGAAGTTCTTGCTCTGTTTAGCCGATCGGATGAGTTGTTCATCCTGTGAATGTTCTTGTGGTGGCCGACCGGATGTGTTATTCATCTTGCGGATACTCTTATGGTTGTTTGCCGACTTAGATGTTTGTTCCTAAGTCGATGTCTTGTATAAATAACAGTTTGTGAGTTCATTTCGATGTGTGGATTGTGTGGATGAGTGTGGCATAGCGAAGAGAAGTGCGAAAGGTAGAGCAGAGGTTTTTGGGCTTAAATGGAACTGATCCGGACATGGTAGAGATGTCATTCTCCAGTTCAAGACTGTGATTTTTATCACTTTGTAGACAGTGTGTCTCCTTGTAGGCAGTGGGCCTCTTTGTGAGCAGTGTGCTCGGGCAGTGAGCCCTAATTGGCATGTGCCATTCATTCTTCTTTATTCTTCTAACAGAGAATAATTCTTGGGTTAATCACCCCGTGGTTTTTCCCTTAACCAGGTTTTCCACGTCAAAATCTTGGTGTTCAATGTGTTGATGTTTATCTGCTCTTGTGTTTATGTATTATGCTTTCATGGATGATTAATTGATATGCTGCCAACTAACAACGAAGAATCAAGTGTTTGAAAAAGAAGAAGTTTTATACAATTGATTCACCCCCCCCTCTCAGTTGTATGCCCTAGATCCAACAATTGGTATCAGAGCCAAGTTCCTCTGAAAGAAGCTTAACCGCTTGAGGAGATCCAGGATGTCATCATATAAGAAGGATAGTCCGAAGTTCGATGGAACCAACTTCACTCTCTGGAAAGGTCGCATGAAGTGTCACTTGGAATGTATGGGAAAAGCATACTTGGCTATGGTTTCAAAACCATATGTACCTCCACAAGGTGGTCTGACAACTCTGAATGAAATCACAGAAGCTGAAAACAATCTGCGGACCAAGGAAGCTCTACTAAGCACATTGAATGATTCAGATCTCTCAAATGTTATTGACCTACCAACTGCATATGAGATCCTGACTAAACTGGAACTTCTGTATGAAGGAGATGAGTTTGTCAAAAGTGCAAGGTTGCAAAGTCTAAAAGGGAAATTTGAAAGATTGAAGATGAGAGATGATGAAAACATCACTACCTTTATGCCAAGAGTGAATGAGCTAGTATGTGGAATTAGAAATGCTAGTGGAACTCTAGATGAAAATGAGATTGTCTGCAAAATCCTAAGATCCCTTCCTGCTGCCTACAAAATCAAGGTTGCTGCCATTGATGAATTCAGAGCCCACACAACTGTCACAAGAGAACAACTGGCTGGCAAACTAGCTGCATTTGAAATGACCGAGTTTGGAGATGATCCTCCCAAGACTGAATCTGCTTTCAAAGCCAGTGCCTATGTGAAAGACAAACAGAGATTTGATCCGGGAGAAAACTCATCAAGGAAAATGTCATGGTATGATCAAGCAAGAAGAGACATGGAAGAAGAAGAAGCAGAAACAGCTCAACTTGAAGCCCTCATTGCAAAGAGACTGCCAAGAGGATCCGGTAAGTATGAAGGAAAACTACCCTTTAAGTGTTTCAACTGCAATAAGATTGGTCATTTTGCTTCAAGATGTCCGAAAAGATCTGCAAGGTCTAATACTAACAGACAAAGGTTTCAAAAGAATTGCTATTATGTTCATGAAGAAGATGACAATGAAGGAGTAACAGATGATGAATCAGAACTAGGAAGCAAATCCAGAAATGAGTGGGTGTTTATTTCCATCAAGGAAGAAGATTCAATACTCTCTGAATCTGTCAATCACAAAGTTGTTGAAAAAGCTTTGGCTGCTCAAGTGGAAGAAAAGGATGATTGGGTTATTGACAGTGGATGCTCTCACCATATGACTGGTGACAAGAATAAGTTCTTGAATTTGGAAAGGTATGAATGAGGAATGGTAAAGTTTGGTGACAATTCTGCTGGCAGAATCAGAGGCAGGGGAACTATTTCCTTTGATGGAAAGAGCAAAACAGGTAATGTACTATATGTTGAAGGATTGAAGCACAATCTTCTCAGTGTTGGTCAGTTAGTGGACAAAGGCTATGATCTCCGGTTCAAGAATGGAAAATGCAGAATCTTTACAAGCTCCGGAACTGAAATTGCATCCGGTACTCAGACAAAAGGTAATATCTTTCATCTGGTTGGTTCAAATAAAAGTTGTTTGTTTGTTCAAATTGATCAGAGTTGGTTATGGCATAGAAGAATGTGTCATGTAAATTTTGATAACATCATCAAGATAAGCAATACTCAGGCTGTAAGAGATCTTCCAAAATTGATGAAACCTACAAATAGTGTGTGCAAAGAATGTCAGTTAGGTAAACAAAGCAGAGTCTCTTTCAAAAGCAAAGATCAGTCTTCTACCAGATTGTTGGAATTAGTACATACTGATCTCTGTGGTCTAACAAGAATCAAGAGTCTGCAAGGTGATAGATATTTTATGTTGTTAATTGATGATCATTCCCGGATGATGTGGGTTACCTTTCTAAAAGAAAAATCAGAAGCATTTGAGAAGTTCAAAATCTTCAAAGCTATGGTAGAGAATCAAACCGGATTGAAACTAAAGTGTCTAAGGTCTGATAGAGGTGGTGAATTTATATCTGGTGAGTTCATTGACTTTTGTGAGAAGCAGGGTATAAGGAGACAGTTGTCTGCTCCTAGGACTCCACAGCAGAATGGAGTAGTTGAGAGAAAGAACCGGACCATCCAGGAAGCTGCCAGGACAATGATGTTGGAAGCAAATGTTCCTCAAATGTTTTGGAAAGAAGCTATCAGCACTGCAGTCTACACTCTTAATCGAGTTCAAATCAGAAACAACACCGGTAAGACCCCCTATGAACTCTGGTTTGGCATCACTCCTACTGTGAAATATTTCAGAGTATTTGGTAGCAAGTGTCATATTAAAAGAGATGAAGATCTAGGAAAGTTTGATGCTAGAAGTGATGAAGGAATTTTCTTGGGTTACTCCACTCAAAGCAAAGCATACCGGTGTTACAATAAGAGATTGAGGAAGATGATAGAAAGCACCAATGTGAAAGTTGATGAAGGAATTGAGAAGCCTTCAAGATTTTATGAGTTTGATGAAGATGACCAAGACAGTGTTCAAGGAACTCAATCCTCTCCGGTGAGACAGAGTCAGCCTGATCCGGTAAATCAGGAAGAAGAGATAGGTTTGAATGAGCCTGATCAAGAAACAGCAGTGCAGGATACTCCCAAAATTCCAAGGTATGTAAGACTGAACCACTCTGAAGATCAGATCATAGGTGATAGAAGCAAAGGTGTACAAACTAGAAGGAATGTTGCTCAAAATCAGGATGAATGTTGTCTGATTTCAAAGATTGAACCTAAAACAATAAATGAAGCCTGCAATGATGAAAACTGGACCAAAGCAATGGAAGATGAAATGATGCAAATTGAGAAAAATCATACTTGGGATCTTGTTCCCAGACCTAGAGACAGGAATGTAATTGGAACCAAGTGGGTCTTCCGGAACAAACTAAATGAAGCTGGTGAAGTAATCAGAAACAAAGCTAGATTGGTCTGCAAAGGGTACTCTCAAATAGAAGGAATTGACTTTGAAGAGACTTTTGCTCCGGTGGCAAGAATTGAAGCAGTCAGATTACTTCTTGCATTTGCTGCCTTCAAAGACTTCAAGGTATATCAGATGGATGTCAAGTCTGCTTTCCTAAATGGTGATCTGGAAGAAGAAGTTTACATTGAACAACCGGATGGATTTCAATTGTCTGATAATGATGATATGGTCTGCAAGTTGAAGAAAGCATTGTATGGACTGAAGCAAGCCCCAAGAGCATGGTATGAAAGGTTGGATAAGCATCTTGTAAAGATTGGATTCAACAAAGGTACTGCTGACAGTAACTTATATTTCAAAATTGATCATGAAAACATTTTGATTGTTGAAGTGTTTGTGGATGATATCATTTTTGGAGGAAGAGATAGTATGTGCAAAACTTTTGCAAATCAGATGAAAAGTGAGTTTGAAATGTCTATGCTTGGTGAAATGAATTTCTTCTTGGGTCTGCAAATTACTCAAACAAAGAAAGGAATCTTCATTTCTCAGACCAAATATGTGAAAGAATTGTTAAGGAAATTTGGTATGGAAGATTCAAAACCAATGAACACTCCCATGGCAACCAGATGTAAGTTGAGAAAAGATGATGACTCCCCAAAGGTAGATCAGACAAAGTATAGATCAATGATTGGTGGATTGTTGTATCTCACTCAGACTAGACCAGATATAATGCAGGCTGTTGGTCTTGTGGCAAGATTCCAGGCTGATCCTAGAGAATCTCATGTTATGGCAATCAAAAGAATTTTTAGGTACTTGAAAGGAACAGTTGAGTATGGTCTATGGTACCCTAGAGATCCGGATTTCTCTCTTCATGCTTACACAGATGCAGATTGGGCAGGAGATGTGGATAACCGGAAGAGCACTAGTGGTGGAGCATTCTTTTTGGGGAAGAGATTGGTTTCTTGGTTAAGCAAGAAACAAGATGCAATATCTCTGTCTACAACTGAAGCAGAATACATTGCAGCAGCAGGTAGTTGCACTTAAATCTTATGGATGAAGCAGATGCTAAGAGACATTAAAGTTGAATATGAGGAGCCTATCACAATTTTCTGTGATAATTCAAGTGCAATTAATATTTCTAGGAATCCGGTATTGCATTCTAAGACTAAGCACATATCTATCAAGTTTCACTTCTTGAGAGAACAAGTGAACAAGGAAGAAGTCAGATTGGAGTATGTTCCCTCCAAGGATCAGATTGTAGATATCTTTACTAAACCTCTTCCCAAGGACTCTTTTGAATATCTCTGGGAGAAGTTAGGGGTCATGGCCCCTCCGGTGATGAACTAGGATGCACTGATGTGCATCAGTCCGGTGGATATCACAGTCATATCTTGTGATCCGGATTGATGATGGGGAGCTGCAACTAAGGGGGAGCAGCTGGTATGATTCTGATGTATGAGAATTGCAAGTATGAGCCCTTTGCCATTGATGTCAAAGGGGGAGAGAAGACATGTGAAAAACAAGTGGTTGATGATCAAAGGGGGAGCAGTAAAGGAAGAGAAGACATGTGAAAAGTTGTTGATAGGGGGAGCTGTGACAGAAAAGAGAAGTTCTTGTCTTAATGGTTTTTCACATCATATGTTGCCATCAATGACAAAGGGGGAGATTGTTGCAAGTATGAGGTGAGCCAGTGTTGTCATTGATGTCAACATACTCATATTGCATTGACAAGAAGGATTGGATGAGCTGTGTGCTGAGGACATTGAGAAAATTAGCCTCAGTCAGGAACAGTGATGAGAAGAAGGCAAATGTATTGTATAGGTTGAGAACCGGAGGATGCGGATTAAAGGGTTTGTAGATATGAGTCTTGAGATGCTTCAGTTAAGATTTCAGAGGTCCGTATGAAGATCTGAAGGAGTTGTGGCTGTCGGTGTAGAACCGGTTCCGGCAAGTATTCAGAGGTGACAGAGGATCACAAAAAGGTCCGGTGAGGTCCGGAATTGTATTATCCTAATCTGCGGATTGGAAGGAAGTGTTTGGGATGTCCTTGTGATGTGTCATCCTGATTTGTGTATGATTTGGAGGTCCAGAAGTACCTTTTGCAATATGACAGAGGCGACAAACTGTGTTCTTGAAGTTCCAGATGAGGAACACAAGAGATTCCAGTAAGTAAAGGAAGTGCGGATGTATCTGGTCGTTCAGGCAGGCTTGTGAAGGTTTTTTGGATCAAGTTGAGGTTGTGTTGTTGGTCCACATTGATAGTAAAGCCCGGAATTGAAGTTATTCTTCCGGATGAAGTTCTTGCTCTGTTTAGCCGACCGGATGAGTTGTTCATCCTGCGAATGTTCTTGTGGTGGCCGACTGGATGTGTTATTCATCTTGCGGATACTCTTATGGTTGTTTGCCGACTTAGATGTTTGTTCCTAAGTCGATGTCTTGTATAAATAACAGTTTGTGAGTTCATTTCGATGTGTGGATTGTGTGGATGAGTGTGGCATAGCGAAGAGAAGTGCGAAAGGCAGAGCAGAGGTTTTTGGGCTTAAATGGAACTGATCCGGACATGGTAGAGATGTCATTCTCCAGTTCAAGACTGTGATTTTTATCACTTTGTAGACAGTGTGTCTCCTTGTAGGCAGTGGGCCTCTTTGTGAGCAGTGTGCTCGGGTAGTGAGCCCTAATTGGCATGTGCCATTCATTCTTCTTTATTCTTCTAACAGAGAATAATTCTTGGGTTAATCACCCCATGGTTTTTCCCTTAACCGGGTTTTCCACGTCAAAATCTTGGTGTTCAATGTGTTGATGTTTATCTGCTCTTGTGTTTATGTATTATGCTTTCATGGATGATTAATTGATATGCTGCCAACAAACAACGAAGAATCAAGTGTTTGAAAAAGAAGAAGTTTTATACAACTGATTCACCCCCCCTCTCAGTTGTATGCCCTAGATCCAACATTTCCTTCATAAAAGGTCTATTTTCAAGCATTCCTTAGAAATACTTTTGTGATATTTGTGCCAAGACTGGATTGTGTGAGTCAGATTTCTGAGTTATATTGTGAACCAGATTGCATATTTTCTATCCATATTAGGTGCATCACCAAATTTTATAGTTTTATTTCATTATAGTTTCCTCCTTACCCTTTTCCAAAATAGAAAATCATACATTCCAATAGAATATTTTAAGGGAACCAACCCATAGTCTAGAGGTTCAAACTCATTATAGGTCACCCACAGCCTAAGTTTGTCCCTGTGTTTCGAAGGATTACAGAGTGTCATAGCTTTGCATAAGGGTGTAATCCACATCGACAACAATTATACATGAAAATATTTTAAGGGGGGGAATATATATTCCGTATTGACTTGTGCATCCCTACAAGTACCCTTATTCATTTCCTCTTGAGATTTAGCTTATTGATGTTCCCCTCGTGGTGGTGTTTTTCATAATGTTGCAAGTATGTGCCTAATCAGTGTTGTCATTGATGTAAACATATTCTTGTTGTCACTGGTGTCAACTGTATCCTATTCTATTACTTGTTTAGAAGACTTGTATGTTGAGGATATTGAGAAAATTAGCCTCTCTAGAAGTAACAAGTGAGTTACAGAGAAGTGCAGTACAAACAGTGAGTTGTATGCTGAAAGAACAGTCTGGTAAACTGCTTTGCATTTATTCCTACTTGAAGATAGTGGTCTGCGGATTGGAAGTAAGTTAAAGGTATATCTAAGGATGCTACATTTTGGGTCTAGGCTATCCGGATGAAGATCTAAGTGAGTTGTGTTCACTAGAGTGAAGCTTGCTTCTTCTGTAAGTTTAGTTAAGATAGGAAGACAGTATTTAGCTCCACATTCCTCCGTAATAAAGTATTTTGCTCTGCGGTTCTAGAGGGAAGTCTGGGATGATGATAAGTGCCTACATTTGCAATGGATTGCGGTTTGGTGGTCCACAAGCTATCTTTCTTTTATGACAGTTGAAGATAGTGAAGCTCTGTTGGAAATAGGACAGACAATTGACAGGGGGTGAATCAGTTGTCACAAAACTTTGTATCTTCCTTAAGCTAATTCTTTCTTTTGCTACTTAATAACAATTCAATAATTTAACCATGAAAACAATCAATCATAAGAGTAAGAGTAGCAACACAATAACACACTTGACACCAAGATTTTTGACGTGGAAACCTGGTTAAGGGAAAAACCACTGTGGGGGTTAACCCACAAAACTTAATACCCTGTTCAAAGTATTTTACAAATGGGAATGCACATGCATTTGGGTTCACTATTCAAATGGAGGCTCATTGCCTATGGAAATATTACAATAGAATAATAGAGATCTAAACTGATTAATAGCATCTACTCATGCAAGAGTTTCAGTTCAAGTTAAGTACAAAAACTAATTTTACACATTTCATCTTTGCTCTGCTCTTCTTACTGTTCTGCCTTCATTCGCACTTTGGATTTCTACTCTTCTCACATACACCTTCTTCATATACACCACACACACTAAATCATCCAATTTCATCAGCTATATATATCCGCAACATGACCTACAATCATTTTACCAGTTGGCTTCAAAAACATTTAGAACTTTGTTGAGTACTCTGCTATGTTAGTTAGATCCATACATAATATGAGATGCAGACCAAAACTTGCACTCACAGATTATCAATTAGGTTAGCCACTATCACTAGTCATCACCATTTGCCCAATAAACAACTTCTATACATCCAGAATTAAGTTCTACCAAGTCAGCCTATTCTTCTTTTGTCTGCTCTAACAAACTAGAACCGGTACTCAGAGGCTAATATCTTTTGAATCCTTCATCACTGAAGGAAAAAAATATAGATTTAGATAGTCTTGACAATGTATATGAGTCCCCTAGATCTGCAGTTAATCATGACTTTCCACTAGAGAGATTTGGACCAAAATACCAGACCATGTTACTGCTCTGTTCCTAACTGCCTAGACTTAGACAAATTATGAATCTGACTTCCAATATGAATAAATTGTGTTATGCAGATGATTGCGATGATCTTAGTTGCCATCAATGACAACACCTATCAAGCAAAGAAGTGTCTCTTTCCATCAATCTCCCCCTTTGTCATTGATGGAAACACTTAGTGAAAAATGACTAAGTGTCAAAACAACTCCCTCTTTGCTTGTACTCCATATTGTTGTTCATACTTTAATCCAATGCTCCCCCTTTGCTAGATTCCTCATTTTTCACTACTCTTCACTCCCCCTTTGACATCAATGGTAAAGGGTGGGGTCTGCAAGCCAAAATCTCTAAAACCTCTGTGTATAATACCGTATATGTACAAGTAATCATTAAGTTTTGTTTACATGAACTTGAGAATGTCTGTAAAGCTGGTTTTTATTTGCACAAGTTCAAAGGCCCAAGTACTCTTCATTCCATCCAAATTTGAGATTTGTCCACTTAACCAAAATGAAAATGCTTCTGCCTTTGAAAGATCTAATGGATCACTAGTCTGAATTACAGTCTGAGCTTTAGATAGGGCATTATGCATTGTTTCTAATTTAGGGGCAATCAATCCCAGAGCTCACACATCCTCTTCCAAATGTTACCCTTTTCTTTAACAAGCCTCTATCTCATCCATTAGGCTAATTACTTGGTATTCTTAACTTATAGGTGAAACTATTAGAGGATAAAATTTTTGAGAGAGATTTGACAATTTTTGTTCTTGCTCCTTTTTCTTTTTCTCAATATCCTCATTAACTTTGGGCCATGATAGATAAAATTTGTTCATATCACTTCCATCATTTAGAGCATTCCAAATACTCTTTATGCTAATTCCATGTATTCTTCTATCAATTCCTATCATGTTCTTTATTTCACAAAATTTCTTATCCAGGAATTCTTTCTAAACTTTTGCCTCCACAGACTTCTCAAAGGACTCAAAATGAGTATTTACATAACTTACAAGACTTTTCAGATGTTTGAAGGGGGATCAGATGGACTCTTCTAGTAGGTATGCATTAACTTTTCCAAAATTCTAGATGCAAGCCCCAATAGCCCATTGTCCTCCATATGGAATTTTAACATCTTTTCTCTAGCCTTTACTTGGGTGAATGATGCTATTTTCATTAGTTGAATTGGAGAGAGAGCATCTGGATTGGCTAGACCTTGGAGTAGTTCAGTTCATCAAGCTCAATCATCTCTTTTTCAAGAAGACTTTTCACTGCATTTGCAGTGTCTCTTGCATCAATCTTTGAACCATCCTTTTGTTCATCAGATTTCTCAATATCTACTTTATGTGATTCAACATTTGCACCATCTTCTTCTGCTTTATGTTTCTTTTCTCTTTCTTCCTCTTTCTCTGCTTTATTTTTCTCTGTGTTCTCTGCAAAGGGACTCTTTTCTAATTGTTCACCACTTGTTACCTAATTCAAAGGGCTCTGTGTAGTAGCAATATCTTCTTCTTTTCTAGAATGATCAGGTGGAGGGGTTACTTCTACATCAACTACTTTATCCAATATTTATGTATGCTTCTGATTTGCTTGTTCTACTTCTGGAACAGAGGCTTCACGCAACTCATCTTGCTGCTCAATAATGTTCTCTTCTTCACCAACTAGAACTTCTTCTATGACTGGGAAAATTGTGCTTTTTCAATATCTTCAAAAGAATTTCTTGAGTTTCTTCAATGACTTCACTTGTTTCTCCAAGCATGAGTTTGTTCATTCTCCTTTTGCTTCTAAAGTCATCTTTGACTTCCTTGAATATCATATCTATTTGATTAGCAGAAATCTGAGGACACAAATTTGTTATCTCATGTTCCCTGATCTCCATGTCCTTGCTCTTGGCATTTTCTTTTCTCAACTCCAAGATATTTGCCAGACTTTGTGGCAACTCAGAAGTTATTTCAATCAATGCCTGGTTGTAAATGTTGAGATATCTGACAGTTGCTTCCTCCAGCACCCATTTATCCATATCATTGTATTTATCATAGAATTCAATCATGGGTTTTAGATTAGCATCTACAGTAACTAACTTAATTACATCCTCTAGGGAAAGTGTGGGCTTCTTAAAATATTCTACATATGCTTCTGTCTTTTGCTTTTTCCTAGGCCTTTTGCTTCCAGAGGACATTTCTTTGGTTACTTTTGTAGCTTTTGTTTTGGTGGCCTTTAGATCCTTGATTTCCATGTCAGAATCTATATCTTCTTCTTCTTCTTCTTCTCTTATGCATTTGTAGGTCTAGAATGCTTTTGTTTTCTTCTTTTTCTCCCATTTTATAGTTGATTTTGCTTCTAATTTTGTAGTCTTGGAAGGAGCAGGGGTAGTAGCAGAGCTCCTAGTAGTTCTTGAAGTGGAAGTGGGTTCCACCGAAGCACTTGTTTGTTTCTTATCTTGTTTCTCTTTCTCATCTTTTTCAGTTCTTTCTCTGAATTTCCTCAGATCATCCTTAGTTAGGCCCAGATTGTTAGCCAACTACTCAACTTCTTTTCTTACTTTCCTATTTGTTTTAGGTTTTCTGAGCTTAGTATGAAGTTTTAAACTTAGCTCCTCATATATCCCAAATCTCTCAACTGTTGTGTCTTTAGGCTTACTTAGAAGATGTTGAGCTTACATGTCTAGAACTCTCTTATCCACCTCATAACCCATTGGCATTATCCATACTGTTCTTGGTTCTATAGCTTCCATCAAACATTGATTAGTGTCAACCATGAAGCATATTTCATTTTGTATTTCTCAACAATTGAAGTTGGGATTCTTTCCCTTGAATGCATTATACTCTGAAATTTTTTGAAGTAACCCCATATTGCAGTTTTCTGATCTTTGAAATCACCAATGCTGTGAAGATGATTTCTGATCTAAATGGCAACTAACTCATCCTTAGTCCAGTGCACACCTTTTACCCTAGGTACCTCATTCATAAAATAGAAGAATAGACATAGAACCAATGTACCATATAACTTGAAGGTATTTTTCTTATCTTTCTTAATTTCATTTAAATTCTCAATCAGTTGATTCTGTAGTAATTCACACAAGTCATAATCAGTATTTTCCTTTAGTATCTTGTATGCAACATATATGGCTGTTTCAGAGATAGAATTTTCTCTGCTTGAGTGGTAAATCTTGTACCCAATCACCATGGAGGTAAATTTGACATCTGGTTATGTAATATCATTGATGGTCATTGCCCTTCTATCAAACTTGGCATTAGTAGCATCAGTCACTGTCTGGTTTTTGATGGCTTTCAGCATGGGCAATGCACTAGTTGAGTTTAATCTAGTTACAATTCTAATAGCATCCTTGGTAATCTTGAATGGTTTAATAACCAAATAAATTCGTCATGTATCTTAAAACATATCAGACCCATTCATCCTCATCAAATGTCAGAAACCCCATGATCTGAATAAAGTGTTTATCCTGTAGTGCCTTATATTCAGATTTGAGTTCATGATTTTCATCGCTAAGTTGTTTCTCAAATAGGTCTACATACCTTGAATCTCCAAATTCATCTATGTTTTCATGAATATAAACCCTAATGTCTTCAACATGCAGCACACCATACAGAACACTTGAAAAAGCACCTAACAGGTTGACTTCTATTGATTTGTGAGGATGCTTGTTAAATTTGGGTTGAGGTCTTTCAATAATGTCAACAACATGGGGAGTAGCCATCTTAACAAATTTAGATTCAAAGCTTCACAGAGAAATACCTTTTTCTTCTGTGGGGTTAGGGATAATCAATTTTTTGTTGGATTCACTCTTTGTGCTTCAGTCTTTGGGTTTTTAGCTCAAATGCTCTTCTTCTTATTTCCTCCAAATGCAAAGTGATTCAAATGTGTGAATAAGTGACCTTTTATCTTTTGCAAACCTTGATTTGGCGTTGTAATAAATGTGTTTCCCTAACTTATTCTGGTTACTCTATTTTTGACAGTTCTTCATGAATCACTTTGCAAGATCTCATATCAACATCTTTTCTTCCAGAAATCCTTCCAAAGGTCTAAACAAATTCAAATTATCCTCTTTTACTATGCCAAATTCAGGCACCCACTTACTGACTGGGGGAATTTGATGTTCAATGCAACTCCCCCTGAGCCAGAGCTTTTGACTTAATTCCCAAAGGAATTGTTATCACCGAATTCCGGTGTAGACCCATCACTATTATTTATTATATCTTTCTTTATCCAAATCTTGTTCATTTCACTTGGTATCTCATTCACATCAATTTTCCTTTTGCCTTTGTCTTGTTTTTGCTCATTCAATTTTCTGTTTACCAGACCTCTTCTTCCATTGTTCCTACTTCTTCAGAATCTTACAATATGACCGGATTTATTGCAATTAAAGCATACAACATTTCTTTTCTTATAAACCTCATTTTCTCTTAATCTACACTAATTAGCCATATGTCCAAACCCATTGCAAAAAAAGTAGTAACCATTGAAAGAATTGCTAATTCCTCTATTGTTATCATTATTCATTGTCATTCTTTTGCATTCATTTGATCTATGACCATACCTCTTACACTTGAAGCATTGACTGGAGTAGGATGGATCATTTTGATTCACTTTGCTTTTGCACTGAGTAGCTCTATGACCAAATTTATTACAGTTGAAACTGTTGGTGCCTGAATTGACTGTCAGTTCTTGAGCAATTTTTATGCAGGCACCATCCCAAAAAATCCAAAAAATTTTCCAGTTTTGGCACCCCTTCAGTGTTTTGTAACATCCACATCATCTTTCTTGAAGGAGGTGGTCTTCTTGTTTTCTCCATCGGCATGAGTTTGCATGTGTCTTGGCGATCTTTTTGGTACTAATGGCGTGTTATCTTCTATCGCTGAGACTTTACCTATCGGCGAAGGTGTTTTGTGGCTTGCCGACGGACTGGGTCTCGCCGACGAGGGTTTTGGGGTGCTATCGCCAAGACTTTGGCTATCGGGTGAATGGGCAGATTGTTGGCCGATGGCGCAGGTCTGGCTGATGGAGTTGCCATCGGCGAGTGTGGAGAGTTGGGCCGACAGGGGTACTCTGGCCGATGGAGCTGTATCGGCGTAACAAGTGATGTCAGCGAAGGAGTTTTTGATTGAGCCGATGACGTGGGTCTGGCCGATAAGGTAGTGCGGAGGCTTCGTCGGTGAGACGGGTGATATCGGCGGAAGTGCTTTTGGTTGCTCCGATGGTCTTTGTCTCGGCGACAAGGGGTGTGGAGCTGGCATCGGGGTGACGGGGAGGATTGTCTTGGCGACAGCAATGTCATCGGTGTGAGTGGTATCATCGGTAGAGGATGTTTCAGGTTGGCCGATGGTAGTAGTATGGTCGACAGGGGATTACAATAGGCGTCGGCATAACCTTTGAGGTCAGCAGGAGATTTGTGGAGCTGGCCGATGGTTCTCCTCTGGCCGATGGGGATGTTGGTGACTTGTGGAGATGTGGCGATCGGCGAGACAACTGGTGTCGGCAGGAGTTTTTTGAGGAAGGCCGATGGTATATGTTTGGCCGATGGGCTGTGGACAAAGGCATGTGTGTCGAGCGCAGAAAAAGTGCTCGACACTTGGTATACATGCGGCCCTGTTTTTAAAGTAGTGGAAGGCTCTCCACAGCATGCATGTGGGATTTTTCCCCTTGCATTATTTTTGAACCTGCGAAGGAGGCGTTTTGGTGGGAAGCCTCATGTTGACTACAGCAACGGTTACCAAGTGAAATGTGGGTGGTTGAGCTATCAATGACGGTCGTGCAGGGGTATGGGCGATGGTACAGGCGAACAGGTTGCCCAATTTTTGAATGAAGGCTCCAGATAATGGCGCATGGCTCGAGGCTCCTCTTTGTCTGCTGCATTTACATTTTCTGAGCGCCATTCCTTCTGAGGACTGTATCTAGCTGATTTTGATATTTTGTCATGTAATTAATTGCTGTGGTACACTCTCTGGCTGTTATAAGCAGACTGTGTTACCATTTTTTAGGTTGTTGAAAGTTGAAGATTTTTGGCTCTGTAATTCAAAACAAGCTGATCTGGTTGCTCTGTACAGCTAAGCCTGTGAGTCTATGTATCTCTTGTTGTATGTTTTGGCATGAACCCACTGATTTCATGATTAATCTTATATGAGAAATGCTATCTTAGCATGTGTTTTGTTAATTCTGTCTCTAGTATTGCATGTATTCTTCTTCTGAATCTGGATATTTGGGTAATATTCGAGACTCTAGAACATAGAATTCCTATGTTGAATGTCTGATCTTTTAACTTCTCCTCAAGGGGTAGATTAAACTGTTTTCAGGTTGAACATTGGGAAGGGTATACTGCAGTAGGGATGCCATAAGTAAAGATAACTTAACACTCTGTATTGGGAGATATCTATAAGGCAGGTATCATATATATCCCTCTGAAATCCAGTTTTAGCTGTTCATGCTGATCATTCACAGGTGTATGTCTACTGACTCCAGGCCCTGGATAGGCACCAATCTTGCTTTGTGTTTGTGTTACAACCATGTCCAGCTTTGCATCCAAACTTAAAATCAAAGTCAAACTCTAAAACAACCATTAGGACATTAGAATTAGTTTTAGGATCCTCAGTCCTCTGTCTACAACTGCGAATAGGCCCAAAGCTAGCCCCTTTGCTCTTATCTTTCAGTTTTGGTCTACTTACAGGAGGACTCATATGCTTTCTGTCAGCATCCCAGCCTTAGTATGCACATTATCATGGGTGTTGAGTAGGGAATACCCCCCTAGGTTTTGCAGAGCCTGAAGAAGAGGAGGAGATAAAATATAGAGTCTATCTCCTACACTATTGGCCCCTGGCCTAGAGATCCTGTTGATCACTGATGGCTACCTTGTAGGGAAATCTGGGAATAAGCATCCAGTCTGGGAAAAAACCAACAAAATGGCGACTCCACTGGGGATGTTGATGTAAAGTGATATCCTGCAGTCTCTGGTGAAGTTTTGCTCTGCTGGTGGAATGAACTCAGAAACATATTTGATGAGCTTTCAGCTGCTGTAAATTTTGTCCTCTTTGGAGAGGTGGCGACTCTGCAAAAAATTCAAGTGCACATGAAAAGTTGATGTGTGTGTTGTGACAGAAAATGTGCTGTTTAGACTTCAGCATCTGTATAAGAAAGGTACCTTGTTCCTTCCCCTTTATATTTGCTATTTTACTACATAGGTTAGATGCCAGGGGAGGCTATAGGTCTTAGGAATGGAAAAGATGTCTGAAAATAGAAATTTCATGAATCCAAGTATGAATTATCCCATACTCAGCGGTGAAATGTTAGATAAAAGAATAGAAGAGATAAGAAATAGGTTGATATTCTTAGAGGCTGAGCAGGCCTAGTTAAAAAGCAGTAACCCTGTTGTGTCTACCAGTCAGAAGGCTAAACCTCTTCTCAGCCCTTTTGATCCTTTGTATGACCAACTGGATTTGTCATGGGTGGATTATAAAGTAGAAACTATGCCTGCTAGGATATACTGTCAGATGCCTAGATTTAGTGGTCACAATGTGTGTGATGGGAATGCACATATCCAAAATTTTCACAGTTTTATGGGAAAACATTCATTCAGAGATGAGGATATGTGGATGAGGTTTTTTGTTAGGTCCTTTGATGCAAAAGCAAAAGACTGGTATTTGAGCCTTCCAAAGAGATTTTTTGCCTGTTGGGACGAGCTTGCTGATTGTTTCAAAGAAGAATTTGCAAGAGAACCTGCTGATCTTGTTGCAGAATTGATGAACATCAGAAAACAAGATGAAGAGCCATGTGTTGATTTCAGTCATAGGTTTGCAGTAGCCCTTTCATAGATCCCAGAAGTCTTCAGACCTGACACTTCAGCCTATGTTGGCATATTCTTTGAAGCTTTTGAGGAGGGCTCTAGTGCATTACTGAGGGATTTCAAGGTGACAAGTATGCAGATGGCATACAAGTTCGTAGAAAAAATAGAAAAAATCAGAAATGTGCACCTGCTGAAATCCCTGTCCCCAGGCCTTGGTGTGAATAATAGTTGTGAAGCTACAAATGACCGAATAATTAAGGCATCATGTGCAGATGAAAATGAAAATGAAAGCATAGAGGTTGAGACTGCTGTATTTGAACATAATGCTAACAATACTGCTCAACTGGATTGTTCACCAGTTGAGGATGCCAGTGAAAGGACTAGTGAGGATTCCCATTGCAATGATGAGGCATATGACCATGAAAACAATAACGAGGTTGTGGACAGCAATGAGCAATTTTTGGAATGGACCTGTGGAGACAGTTGTGAGTATTGTACTCAAGACAGAGAAGATATAAGCAAACAGAGAAGCAGTCCTATGTGTGACCCATTGCCTACTTTTCAAACACATGGAGATCATGAAGAGCAGTCAGGGATTGAAACAAGTGCTAGTTCAGAGCATGATTGTTTTTCATTTGATGGCTGTTTTGCTTATGACACACAGGCTGATACTCCTCCACAGAGTGAATCCATTGGTGATGAAGATGTGTGCTCTGCTGCCCATGAACAAATGGCATATTATGATCAAGCTTATGTACCTGGGTCACCCATTTATGACACATGCGATGATGAGGATCTATTTGAGTATGGTGAGAATCTAGACATTGTTTTTGGTTTGGATTCTGTTTCTCATCCTGATGAAAGAGGAAACAACATACATCAGGTAATTGGCTATGAAAATGTGCCTGATTTGAAAGAGGTGTCAGAGCCTGATCTTTTCCAGTTTGGTGCTGCTATTGGTTGTATGCATGATGTGTACAATTGTGAATTTGAAAGCTTTTCTTTTGAGAGGCCAGCATATGAGATGAGCTCTGATCTTCTTGGTTGCATGGTGGACTTTGAGTGTTTTCAATTTTCAGTCCAGCTAGGAGATCATTTTGCAATGCATAATGCTGATACAAATGATAACCTGTGTTCTATGCCATGTGAGTATGCATTGCCTAATACATTCTGCATCCACTTGTTGCCGGATGCTAAAGGTTATCTGCATAGGGATGACAGTGACAAGCTAAATCAGAAGGTTGAATGTGTAGATGACCAGGTTTGTTTATGGTCAGATCATGGTAGCACTCTCAGGCTTGACCCAGTGTATGCAGATGAGAATAAGGTGTTTGATAAGGGGAAATATTGGTTCTCCTTTTCTTGGTGGCCTTAGGCCATCAAGTTTGATTAGTGATGCAGATCATTGTAACTTCATGACTCTGTACCCAATGGATAAGGCACTGGTCTGCATCCCAGAGATCTGGGGTTCTCGCTGCAGTCTTGCACCTGCACGTCCCCAATCAGAGCCAATGTTGGTGCCTGAATTGACTGTCAGTTCTTGAGCAATTTTTATGCAGGCACCATCCCAAAAAATCCAAAAAATTTTCCAGTTTTGGCACCCCTTCAGTGTTTTGTAACATCCACATCATCTTTCTTGAAGGAGGTGGTCTTCTTGTTTTCTCCATCGGCATGAGTTTGCATGTGTCTTGGCGATCTTTTTGGTACTAATGGCGTGTTATCTTCTATCGCTGAGACTTTACCTATCGGCGAAGGTGTTTTGTGGCTTGCCGACGGACTGGGTCTCGCCGACGAGGGTTTTGGGGTGCTATCGCCAAGACTTTGGCTATCGGGTGAATGGGCAGATTGTTGGCCGATGGCGCAGGTCTGGCTGATGGAGTTGCCATCGGCGAGTGTGGAGAGTTGGGCCGACAGGGGTACTCTGGCCGATGGAGCTGTATCGGCGTAACAAGTGATGTCAGCGAAGGAGTTTTTGATTGAGCTGATGACGTGGGTCTGGCCGATAAGGTAGTGCGGAGGCTTCGTCGGTGAGACGGGTGATATCGGTGGAAGTGCTTTTGGTTGCTCCGATGGTCTTTGTCTCGGCGACAAGGGGTGTGGAGCTGGCATCGGGGTGACGGGGAGGATTGTCTTGGCGACAGCAATGTCATCGGTGTGAGTGGTATCATCGGTAGAGGATGTTTCGGGTTGGCCGATGGTAGTAGTATGGTCGACAGGGGATTACAATAGGCGTCGGCATAACCTTTGAGGTCAGCAGGAGATTTGTGGAGCTGGCCGATGGTTCTCCTCTGGCCGATGGGGATGTTGGTGACTTGTGGAGATGTGGCGATCGGCGAGACAACTGGTGTCGGCAGGAGTTTTTTGAGGAAGGCCGATGGTATATGTTTGGCCGATGGGCTGTGGACAAAGGCATGTGTGTCGAGCGCAGAAAAAGTGCTCGACACTTGGTATACATGCGGCCCTATTTTTAAAGTAGTGGAAGGCTCTCCACACCATGCATGTGGGATTTTTCCCCTTGCATTATTTTTGAACCTGCGAAGGAGGCATTTTGGCGGGAAGCCTCATGTTGACTACAGCGACGGTTACCAAGTGAAATGCGGGTGGTTGAGCTATCAATGACGGTCGTGCAGGGGTATGGGCGACAGTACAGGCGAACAGGTTGCCCAATTTTTGAATGAAGGCTCCAGATAATGGCGCATGGCTTGAGGCTCCTCTTTGTCTGCTGCATTTACATTTTATGAGCGCCATTCCTTCTGAGGACTGTATCTAGCTGATTTTGATATTTTGTCATGTAATTAATTGCTGTGGTACACTCTCTGGCTGTTATAAGCAGACTGTGTTACCATTTTTCAGGTTGTTGAAAGTTGAAGATTTTTGGCTCTGTAATTCAAAACAAGCTGATCTGGTTGCTCTGTACAGCTAAGCCTGTGAGTCTATGTATCTCTTGTTGTATGTTTTGGCATGAACCCACTGATTTCATGATTAATCTTATATGAGAAATGCTATCTTAGCATGTGTTTTGTTAATTCTGTCTCCAGTATTGCATGTATTCTTCTTCTGAATCTGGATATTTGGGTAATATTCGAGACTCTAGAACATAGAATTCCTATGTTGAATGTCTGATCTTTTAACTTCTCCTCAAGGGGTAGATTAAACTGTTTTCAGGTTGAACATTGGGAAGGGTATACTGCAGTAGGGATGCCATAAGTAGAGATAACTTAACACTCTGTATTGGGAGATATCTGTAAGGCAGGTATCATATATATCCCTCTGAAATCCAGTTTTAGTTGTTCATGCTGATCATTCACAGGTGTATGTCTACTGACTCCAGGCCCTGGATAGGCACCAATCTTGCTTTGTGTTTGTGTTACAACCATGTCCAGCTTTGCATCCAAACTTAAAATCAAAGTCAAACTCTAAAACAACCATTAGGACATTAGAATTAGTTTTAGGATCCTTAGTCCTCTGTCTACAACTGCGAATAGGCCCAAAGCTAGCCCCTTTGCTCTTATCTTTCAGTTTTGGTCTACTTACAGGAGGACTCATCTGCTTTCTGTCAGCATCCCAGCCTTAGTATGCACATTATCATGGGTGTTGAGTAGGGAATACCCCCCTAGGTTTTGGAGAGCCTGAAGAAGAAGAGGAGATAAAATATAGAGTCTATCTCCTGCACTGTTGGCCCCTGGCCCAGAGATCCTGTTGATCACTGATGGCTACCTTGTAGGGAAATCTGGGAATAAGCATCCAGTCTGGGAAAAAACCATCAGAAACAATTTCCATTGAATGATGGATATATTTGAACATTAGGTTGTCTTACCGAAGGTTCTCTGGGTCTATTTCTCCTATTCCTAGGTTGAAAATTTCTCTACCCATATCTAGAGCTTTCACCTTTCTCATACCCAAGATTATGCTTATCAACATCCTTTTTTTGCCCTTCAATTAGTGCTTCATGTTTAGTTGAGCTTATCTTGAACTTCTCCTTATACTCATTTGCAATTTCTAGGTCATGTCTAAGAGTGATAATCTGTCTCTCAAGTTCTCTTTCATTGTCTCTACTTTCTTGTAGATTAGATTCTACAAGGCTAGCTATCACATCCAATCTGTAGCATTCTTCAAAATGCTTTTTCAAATTTTGATTCATCTCTTCTTTAGCTTTCTTCCTATCTTTAATTTCCTTGGTTAGTCTCATCACCCTAGTTTCCATCTCATGTTTTAGGATAGTAACTTCTTTAGCTAACTTTTCACATTCCTTTGTTTTCTCATTTAGGGCCTTGTCTTCAAAATGTTTTCCTATTTGAAGAGGTTGCTCCTTTCCTTTTGAATTGGATTTACTCAATTTTTCCTTTAAAATCTCAATGAAGTCTTCAGCCTTTTTGAGGTTATCTTGCAGCTCTTGAACTTCTGTCTTGGACTGCTCAAGATCATCTAGGGTGAGATTAAGTTGCCACTGAAGGTTATATTCATCCATTTTGTTGTCTTCCTAGATCTTCCTTAAGTTAAACCTTTTCAAAGGAACTTATCTCTAATACCAATTGTTGGAAATAGGACAACCAACTGAGAGGGGGGGTGAATCAGTTGTCACGAAACTTTGTATCTTCCTTAAGCTAATTATTACTTTTTCTACTTAATAGCTATTCAATAATTTAATCATGAAAACAATCAGTCATAAGAGTAAGAGTAGTAACACAATAACACATTTGACACCAAGATTTTTGACGTGGAAACCAGGTTAAGGGAAAAACCATGGTGGGGGTTAACCCACAAAAATTAATACCCCGTTAAAAGTATTTTACAAATGGGAATGCACATACATTTGGGCTCACTGCCTAGAGCTCACTACTGAAATGGAGGCTTACTGCCTATGGAAATATTACAATAGAATAACAGAGATCTAAACTGATTAATAGCATCTACTCATGCAAGAGTTTCAGTTCCGGTTAAGTACAAAAATAGATCTTACACATTTCATCTTTTCTCTGCTCTTCTTATAGTTCTACCTTCATTCACACTTTGGATTTCTACTCTTCTCACATACACCTTCTTCGTATACACCACACACACTAAATCATCCAATTTCATCGGCTATATATATCCGCAACATGACCTACAATCATCTTACCAGTTGGCTTCAAAAACATTTAGAACTTTGTTGAGTACTCTGCTCTGTTAGCTAGATCCATACATAATATGAGATGCAAAGAAAAAATTGCACTTACAAATTATCAATTAGGTTGGCCACTATCATAGGTCATCACCATTTGCCCAATAAACAACTTCTATACATACAGAATTAAGATCTTCTGCAAGGTTGGCCTGTTCTTCTTCTCTCTACTCTAACAAACTGGAACCCAGTACTCAGAGGCTAATATCTTTTGAATCCTTCATCACCGAAGGTGAAAAAAATGGATTTAGACTATCTTGACAATGCATGACTCTCCTAGATCCACAGCTAATTATGACTTTCCACCTCCCTGCTCTATTCCTAACTGCCCAAACTTAGACAAATTCTGAATCTAACTTCAGTTATGAACAAATTGTGTTATGCGAATGATGGCGATGATCTTAGTTGCCATCAATGATAACACCTATCAAGCAAAGCAGTGTCTATTGCCAACAATCTCCCCCTTTGGCATTGATGGCAACACTTAGTGAAAAATGGTTAAGTGTCAAAATAACTCCCTCTTTGCTTGTACTCCATATTGTTGTTCATACTTCATTCCAATGCTCCTCCTTTTCTGGATTCCTCATTTTTCATTGTTCTTCACTCCCCCTTTGACATCAATAGCAAAGGGTGGGCTCTGCAAGTCAAAATCTCCAAAACCTCTATGTATAATGTCATATATGTACAAGTAATCATTAAGTTCTGTTACATGAACTTGAGAATGTCTACAAAGCTGGTTTTTATTTACACAAGTTCAAAGGCCCAAGTACTCTTTATTCCATCCAAAATTGAGATGTGCCCACTCAACAAAAATGAAAATGCTTCTACCTTTGATAGATCTGATTGATCACTAGTCTGAATTACAATCTAAGCTTCAAATAGGGCATTATGTATTGTTTCTAACTTATGGGCAATCAATCCCTGGAGCTTACACATTCTCTTCATAATGTTACCCTTTTCTTTAACAAGCCTCTTTATCTCATCTATTAGGATGATTACTTGACATTCTTGACTTATAGGTGAAACTGTTAGAGGATCAAAATTTTGAGAGAGATTTGACAATTTCTGTTCTTGCTCCTTTATCTTTTTCGAGCAATATCCTCATTAACTCTGTGCCATGATAGATAGAATTTGTACATATCACTTCCATCATTTAGAGCATTCTGAATACTCTTTATGTTAATACCAAGTATTCTTCTATCATTTCCTATCATGTTCTTTATTTCACAAAATTTCTTATCCAAGAATTCTTTTTGAACTTTTGCCTTCGTAGACTTCTCAAAGACTCAAAATGAGTATTTACATAACTTACAAGACTTTTCAGATGTTTGGAGGGGGAATCAAATGGACTCTTCTGGTAGGTAGGTATTAACTTTTCCAAAATTCTGGATGCAAGCCCCAGTAGCTCATTGTCCTCCATCTAGAGTTTTAACATCTTTTCTCTAGCCTTTACTTGGGTGAATGATGCTATTTTCATCAGTTGAATTGGAGAGAGAGCATCTGGATTGGCTAGACCTTGGAGTAGTTTAGGTTCATCAAGCTCAATCATCTCTTTTTCAAGAAGACTTTTCACTACATTTGCAGTGTCTCTTGCATCATTTTCTGAACCATCCTTTTGTTCATCAGATTTCTCAGTATCTACTTTATGTGATTCAACATTTGCACCATCTTCTTCTGCTTTATGTTTCTTTTCTCTTTCTTCCTCTTTCTTTGCTTTATTTTTCTTTGTGTTCTCTACAGAGGGACTCTTTTTTGATTGTTCACCACTTGCTACCTAATTTAGAGGGCTCTGTGTAGTAGCAATATCTTCTTCTTTTCTAGAATGATCGGGTGGAGGGGTTACTTCTACATCAACTACTTTATCTAATATTTATGTATCCTCCTGATTTGCTTGTTCTACTTCTGGAATAGAGGCTTCACGCAACTCATCTTGCTGCTCAATGATGTTCTCTTCTTCACCAACTGGAACTTCTTCTGTGACTATGGGAAAATTGTGCTTTTTCAATGCTTTCAAAAGAATTTCTTGAGTTTCTTCAACAACTTCACTTGTTTCTCCAAGCATGAGTTTGTTTATTCTCCTTTTGCTTCTAAATTCATCTTTGACTTCCTTAAATATCATATCTATTTGATTAGGAGAAATCTGAGGACACAAAATTCTTTCTAAACTTTTGCCTTTGTAGACTTCTCAAAGACTCAAAATGAGTATTTACATAACTTACAAGACTTTTTAGATGTTTGGAGGGGGAATCAGATGGACTCTTCTGGTAGGTAGGTATTAACTTTACTAAAATTCTAGATGTAAGCCCTAGTAGCTCATTGTCCTCCATCTGGAGTTTTAACATCTTTTCTCTAGCCTTTACTTGGGTGAATGATGCTATTTTCATCAGTTGAATTGGAGAGAGAGCATCTGGATTGGCTAGACCTTGGAGTAGTTCAGGTTCATCAAGCTCAATCATCTCTTTTTCAAGAAGACTTTTCACTACATTTGCAGTGTCTCTTGCATCATTTTCTAAACCATCCTTTTGTTCATCAGATTTCTTAGTATCTACTTTATGTGATTCAACATTTGCACCATCTTCTTCTACTTTATGTTTCTTTTCTCTTTCTTTGCTTTATTTTTCTTTGTGTTCTCTGCAGAGGGACTCTTTTTTGATTATTCACCACTTGCTACCTAATTCAGAGGGCTCTGTGTAGTAGCAATATCTTCTTCTTTTCTAGAATGATCGGGTGGAGGGGTTTCTTCTGCATCAACTACTTTATCCAATATTTATGTATCCTCCTGATTTGCTTGTTCTACTTCTGGAACAGAGGCTTCACACAACTCATCTTGCTGCTCAATGATGTTCTCTTCTTCACCAACTGGAACTTCTTCTGTGACTATGGGAAAATTGTGCTTTCTCAATGCTTTCAAAAGAATTTCTTGAGTTTCTTCAACGACTTCACTTGTTTCTCCAAGCATGACTTTGTTTATTCTCCTTTTGCTTGTAAAGTCATCTTTGACTTCCTTAAATATCATATCTATTTGATTAGGAAAAATCTGAGGACACAAATTTATTATCTCATGTTCCTTGATCTCCATGTCCTTGCTCTTGGCATTTTCTTTTCTCAACTCCAAGATATTTGCCAGACTTTGTGGCAACTCAGAAGTTATCTCAATCAATGCCTTGTTGTAAATGTTGAGATATCTGACAGTTTCTTCCTCTAGCATCCTTTTATCCATATCACTGTATTTATCATAGAATTCAATCATGGGTTTTAGATTACCATCTACAGTAAATGACTTAATCACATCCTCCAAGGAAAGTGTGGGCTTCTCAATATATTCCTCATATGCTTCTATCTTTTACTTTTTGCTAGCCCTTTTGCTTTTGGAGGACATTTCATTGGTTACTTTTGTAGATTTTGTTTCGGTGGCCTTTAGATCCTTGATTTCAATGTCAAAATCTGTATCTTCTTCTTCTTCTTATCTTATGCTTTCATAGGTCCGGGATGCTTTTGTTTTCTTTGTTTTCTCCCATTTTCCAGTTATTTTTCTTTTGATTTTTCAGTCTTGGAAGGAGCAGGGGTAGTAGCAAAGCTCCTAGTAGTTCTTGAAGTGGAAGTAGGTTCCACCGGAGCACTTGTTTGTTTCTTATCTTGTTTCTCTTTCTCATCTTTTTCAGTTCTTTCTCTAAATTTCCTCACATCCTCCTTAGTTAGGCCCAGATTTTCAGCCAACTGCTCAACTTCTTTTCTTACTTTCCTATTTATTTCAGGTTTTCTGAGCTTAGTATGCAGTTTTAAACTCAGCTCCTCATATGTCCCAAATCTCTCAACCGTTGTGTCTTTAGGCTTGCTTAGAAGATGTTGAGCATACATGTCCAGAACTCTCTCATCCACCTCATAACCCATTGGCATTATCCATAAAGTTCTTGGTTCTACAGCTTCCATCAAACATTGATCAGTGTCAACCATGAAGCATATTTCATTTTTGTATTTCTCAACAATTGAAGTTGGGATTCTTTCCCTTGAATGCATTATACTCTCAATTTTTTTGAAGTAACCCCATATTACAGTTTTCTGAGCTTTGAAATTACCAATGCTACAAAGATGATCTTTGATCTAAATGACAACTGGCTCATCCTTAGTCTAGTGCACCCCTTTTACTCCAGGTACCTCATTCATAAAATAGAAGAATAGACATAGAACCAGTGTACCATACTTTAAGGTGTTTTTCTTATCTTTCTTAATTTTGTTCAAATTCTCAATTAGTTGATTCTATAGTAATTCACACAAGTCATAATTAGTGTTTTTCTTTAGTATCTTGTATGCAGCATATATGGATGTTCCAGAGATAGAATTTTCTCTGCTTGAGTGGTAAATCTTGTACCCAATCACCATGGAGGTGAATTTTACATCTGGTTATGTAATATCATTGATGGTCATTGCCCTTCTGTCAAACTTGGCACCAATACTATTAGTCACTGTCTAGTTTTTCATGGCTTTTAGCATGGGCAATCCACCAATTGAATTTAATCCGGTTACAATTCTAATAGCATCCTTGGTAACCTTGAATGGTTTTAATAACCAAATAAATTCATCATGCATCTAACTTAAAACATATCAGACCCATTCATCGTCATCAAATATCAAAAACCCCATGATCTGAATAAAGTGTATATCCTATAGTGCCTTACATTCAGATTTGAATTCATGATTTTCATCCCTGAGTTGTTTCTCAAACAGGTCTACATACCTTGAATGTCCAAATTCATCTATGTTTGCATGAATATAAACCCTAATGTCTTCAACATGCAACACACCATACAAAACACTTGAAAAAGCACCTAATGGGTCGACTTGTATTGATTTATGAGGATGCTTCTTAAATTTGGGTCGAGGTCTTTCAGTAATGTCAATAACATGAGGAGTAGTCATCTTAACAAATTTAGATTCAAAGCTTTACAGAGAAATACCTTTTTCTTCTGCGGGGTTAGGGATGATCAATTTCTGTTGGATTCGCTCTTTGTGCTTCAGTCTCTAGATTTTTAGCTCGAATGCTCTTCTTCTTATATCCTCCAAATGCAAAGTGATTCAAATGTGTGAACAAGTGACCTTTTATCTTTTGCAAACCTTGATTTCATGTTGTAATAAATGCGTTGCCCTAACTTTATTCAGTTACTCTAGTTTTGATAGTTCTTCATGAATCGCTCTGCAAGATCTCATATCAACATCTTTTCTTCCAAAAATCCTTCCAAAGGTTCTAAAAAAATTTAAAATATCCTCTTTTATTGTGCCAGATTCAGGCACCCACTTACAGACGGGGGGAATTTGATGTTTAATGCAGCTCCTCCTGAGCCAAAGCTTTTGACTTAATTCCCAAAGGAATTGTCAGCACCGAATTCGGGTGCGGACCCATCACTATTATTTATTGTATCTTTCTTTATCCAAATCTTGTTCATTTCACTCAATATCTCATTCACATCAATTTTCCTTTTGCCTCTATCTTGTTTCTGCTCATCCAGTTTTCTGTTTATTGGACCTCTTCTTCCATTGTTCCTACTTCTGTAGAATCTTGTAATATGACCAGATTTATTGCAATTAACGCATAGAACATTTATTTTCTTATAAACCTCATTTTCTCTTGATCTGCACTGATTAGACATATGTCCAAACCCATTGCAAACAAAGCAGTAACCATTGAAAGAATTGCTAATTCCTCTATTGTTAGCATTATTCATTGTCATATTTCTACATTCATTTGATCTATGACCATACCTCTTACACTTGAAGCATTGACTAGAGAAGGATGGATCATTTTGATTCACTTTGCTTCTGTACTGAGTAGCTCTATGACCAAATTTATTGTAGTTGAAACAATTTCCATTGAATGATGGATATCTTTGAGCATTAGGCTATCTTACTGGAGGTTTTCTGGTTCTATTTCTCCTATTCCTAGGTTGAAAATTTCTCTGCCTAGATCCAGAGCTTTTTACCTTTCTCATACCCAAGATTATGCTTATCAACATCCTTTTTATGCCCTTCAATTAGTGCTTCAAGTTTAGCTGAGATTATCTTGAACTTCTCCTTATACTCATTTTCATTTTCTAGGTCATGTCTAAGAGTGATAATCTATCTCTCAAGTTCTCTTTCATTGTCTCTACTTTCTTGTAGATTAGATTCTAGAAGGCCAGCTATCACATCCAATCTGCAGCATTCTTTAGAACTCTTTTTTAGATTTTGATTCATCTCTTCTTCAGCTTTCTTCCTATCTTCAATTTCCTTGGTTAGTCTCATCACCCAAATTTCCATCTTACATTTTAGGATAGTCACTTCTTTAGCTAACTTTTCACATTCCTTTGTTTTCTCATTTAGGGCCTTGCCTTCATAATGTTTTCCCAGTTGAAGAGGTTGCTCCTTTCCTTTTGAATTTGATTTTCTCAAATTTTCCTTTAAAATCTCAATGAAGTCTTCAGCCTTTTTGAGGTTATCTTGCAGTGCTTGAACTTCTGCCTTGGAATGCTCAAGATCATCTAGGGTAAGATTAAGTTTCCCTTGAAGGTTATATTCATCCATTTTGTTGTCTTCCTAGATCTTCCTTAAGTTGTTAAACTTTTTCAAAGGAACTTAGCTCTGATACCAATTGTTGGAAATAGGATAGACAATTGAGAGGGGGGTGAATCCATTGTCACAAAACTTTCTATCTTCCTTAAGCTAATTCTTGCTTTTGCTACTTAATAAAAATTCAATAATTTAATCATGAAAACAATCAATCATAAGAGTAAGAGAAGCAACACAATAACATAATTGACACCAAGATTTGTGACATGGAAACCCAGTTAAGGGAAAAACCACGGTGGGGGTTAACCCACAAAAATTAATACCCTGTTAAAAGTATTTTATAAATGGGAATTCACATGCATTCGGGCTCACTACTCAAATGGTGGCTCACTACCTATGGAAATATTACAATAGAATAACAAAGATCTGAACTAATTAATAGCATCTACTCATGCAAGAGTTTTAGTTCCAGTTAAGTAGAAAAAATGATCTTACACATTTCATCTTTGCTCTGCTCTTCTTATTGTTTTGCCTTCATTCACACTTTGGATTTCTATTCTTCTCACATACACCTTCTTTGCATACACCACACACACTAAATCATCCAATTTCATTGGCTATATATATCTATAACATGGCCTACAATCATTTTACCAGTTGGCTTCAAAAACATTTAGAACTTTGTTGAGTGCTCTGCTTTGTCAGCTAAATCCATACATAATATGAGATGCAGACCAAACCTTGCACTCACAAATTATTAATTAGGTTGGTCACTATCACTAGTCATCACCATTTTCCCAATAAATAACTTCTATACATCTGGAATTAAGATCTTCTACAAGGTCAGCCTGTTCTTCTTTTGTCTGCCTTGACAAACTGGAACCCAGTACTCAAAGGCTTATATCTTTTGAATCCTTCATCATCAGAGGACAAAAATCTGGATTTGGACTATCTTGACAATGCATATGACTCTCCTAGATCCGTAGCTAATCATGACTTTCTACCAGAGATATCCAAACCACAATACCAGACCTTGTTACTGCTCTGTTCCTAACTGCCCAGACTTAGACAAATTCTGAATCTAACTTTTGGTATGAACAAATTATGTTATGCAGATGATTGCAATGATCTTAGTTGCCATCAATGACAACACCTATCAAGCAAAGCAGTGTCTCTTACCAACAAGCTCATGTGTTCCGGTGAGAAGATTCCTATGGATAAAGAGGTTAAGGTTCATACAGTTGCTCCTGATGATTATAATGTGCTTGTGGATGTCTCCTAATCATATTCCTATCTGGACTTTGGTCCATGTTAAAAAATTGAGATGGTGTGTGAAGATTGTTCCCAGTTAACGTAGCGTGTAACCAGTCTTGGCCAACCTGGTTGATCCTAGTGATTGCAGAGATCTCTTAAAGATTGAGGAAGAATGTTGTGATGTGGAAGATCATGTTTAAGTCCCAGCTAAGGCATGACATGATCCAGATTTCATTCCCTTTGCATGATGTTGCGATAGGTCATGACCTATTTTGTAGATGTTTGTAATACTGACCTTGGAGATTGTTCCAATGGTTAATACCAACCTTGATGATCACTCCAAGGTTGATGTAGTAATATTTGTAGTTGAGTCATGGAAAAGGTGTCCTTGAGTGAAAATGATAAGATATTAAGAAGGGTCCAAAGGCAGAGCAGAGAAGAGGAAGAGGAAAGAAGAAGAAGAGAAGAGAAAAGGAAGAGTAGGATAGAGGAAGAGTTGAACTGAGGAATTGTTTATTCACAATAAAGAAAGGTGTTGATCGTGGAAGTGAATTTGGAAGTAAGCCACCATTAGGGTTTAATAGCCCTCAGGGTTTAACAGCCCTTATTGTAATCTTGCTAGGTTTAGGGTTGAGGCAGTGAGTCAGCTAGACCTAGTTGTTCTTCATGGTAGTAAGCCAGTATGTTTAGGCCCGTGGGGTGACCA
Organism: Cunninghamia lanceolata; assembly: GCA_027924645.1. Lineage (NCBI taxonomy): Eukaryota > Viridiplantae > Streptophyta > Pinopsida > Cupressales > Cupressaceae > Cunninghamia > Cunninghamia lanceolata. The sequence goes on from BSBN01000062.1 coordinate 3,952,777, forward strand.
AGCCTGAACATCACTATTTCAAGATTGCAATATATATTGAGAGTTAATCCTCTCCATGATTTTTCCCCACCTTGGGGTTTTCCACGTAAATATGGTGTCTCTTGTGTTTGATGTTGTTAATTTTTTGATTTCATGCACTCATTGTTAAATCATAATAATTGTGGATAAGTGATGAACATATTTAATTGCAGAAAGTGTTTAAGTTTTTGTGACAACTAATTCACCCCCCCTCGCAGTTGTCCAATGCATATCAACAATTGGTATCAGAGCTAGGTTCCTCTGAATAAAGTTTGACAGCTTGAGGAAGATCCAAAATGTCTTACAAGAAGGAAGCACTACATTTTGATGGAGCTAATTATGTTCTCTGGAAGGCTCAGATGAAAAACCATCTTCTTTCTCTTGGCATCAAAGTTTGGAAAGCTGCAAAAATAGAATACACCATACCTCAAAATGGTCCTACAACTGAAGACAAAATCAAAGAATATGAGATAGATATCAAGGCAAGGGATGCTCTGCTAAGCTCATTAATCGACTCAATACTGACGAAAGTGGTGGATCTTGAAACTGCAAATAATGTATGGGTAAAGTTGAAAAATCTATATGAAGAAGATGACTCTATGAAGGAAGCCAATTTACAAAGTCTGAAAGTGAAATATGGTAGCTTGAAGATGAGTGATGATGAAAACATATCAGCATTTATGCAAAGAGTTGATGAACTTGTTACAGGGATAAAAGCCATAGGTGGAACTCTGGAAGAAAAGGAAATTGTCACGAAAATACTCAGATCTCTACCCAAATCCTACTATCACAAGGTGGTCATGATTGAAGAATTCATGCAAGTAAAAATAGTTAATAGGGAACAGTTGCTTGGTAAGCTCACTGCTTTTGAAATGAGGGAGTTAGATGATGCTCTACCAAAAGTTGAGACTGCCTTCAAAGCCAATACTCCTAGAAGTACTTCCAGATCAGAAAAGTATAGGGTAGAATCTGATGATGAGATAGGTGAAGTTGAAGCCAACTTTGTGGACAGGATGCAAAGAGGATCCAGTAAGTATAAACACAAATTACCCTTCAAATGTTTTTCCTGTGGTAAAGTAGGTCATTTTGCTTCCAGATGTGCTGAAAGAATTGAAAGAAATAAAAGAAGATATGAGAATAGGCCTAGGACCCAAAAGAAGTGTTATTATGCTGAAGATTTTGATGATGATGGAGTATCAGATAATGGTGAACTAGATAATGCTAATTCCTCTATAAATGAATGATTGTTCATTTCTATTAAGGAAGATCTTGCGTCTACTAATTCTTCTAGCTATATGAAGGAAGAAAAACCAATGGAAAGTGCTTTGGCTACTTGGGTCATTAAGGACAAAGATGAATGGCTTATTTATAGTGGTTGCTCTCACCACATGACTAGTGACAAAAGTAAGTTTGTAAGTTTGGAAAGATATGATGGTGGACTGGTTAGGTTTGGAGATGATACAGCTGGTAGGATTTGTGGAAAATGATCTATTTCTTTTGATAACAAGCATAATATTGAAGATGTCTTGTATGTGAAAGGATTAAAGCACAATCTTCTAAGTGTGGATCAAATGTGTGACAAGGGCTACGACTTAAGCTTCAAGGATAATGGATGCAAGATCAGGGAAAGCTCCAAAATAGTCATTGCAAATGGTAAGAAGACCAGAGGTAATTATATCTATCACTTAAAAGGAACCGAGAACTATTACTTGTTGACTCATATTGATGAGAGTTGGTTATGGCATACAAGGTTGTGTCACATAAATTTTTATAATATTATGAAGATAAGTTCTACATAGATTGTTAGAGATTTGCCTAAGCTTGTGAAGCCTGCTAATCTGATTTGCAAGGAGTGTCAGTTTGGGAAATAGACAAGAACAAGTTTCAAAAGCAAGGATCAATCAGTTGGAGGACTACTTGAGCTAGTGCATACATATTTGTGTGGACCTACTAGACTAAGAAGTTTGCAAGGAGATAGGTATTTCATGCTGCTCATTGATGATTATTCTAGAATTACTTGGGTCACATTTTTGAGAGAGCTGAAGCTCTAGATAAATTCAAAGCATTCAAAGTAATGGTTGAAAATGAGATGGATTTGAAAATCAAATGCCTGAGGTCTGATAGAGGAGGAGAGTTCACATCAAATGAGTTTAATTCTTTTGTGAGGAACATGGAATAAAGAGACAGCTATCTGTGCCCAGAACTCCACAGCAAAATGGAGTTGTTGAAAGGAAAAATAGAACAGTTCAAGAAGCTGCTAGAACCATGATGAAAGAATCTCATCTTTTGGAAGCATACTGGAGAGAGTTAATTCACACCGCAGTATATATCCTAAATAGAGTTTAAGTAAAAGGTAACAGTTCAAAACCTCCCTATGAATTGTGGCATGGTAGAGTTCCTACTATGAAATACTTCAAAGTCTTTGGTAGCAGATGTTACATCAAAAGAGAAGAAGATTTAGGCAAGTTTGATGCTAGATTTGATGAAGGAATCTTCCTTGGTTACTCCACCAAGAGTAAGGCCTACCGGTGCTATAATAAGAGGTTGAACAAAATCATTGAAAGTGCAAATGTCAAAGTTGATGAGTGTAAAGAAAGGACTTTAGAACCAAGTTGATATGAGTCAGATGACCTAGATGTTTCAGAAGTTGTGCAGCATGAAGACAACACAGATGAAGAAGAACAAGCTCCGGTAAGTGCTACCAAAACTCCAAGATATGTAAGAATCAGTCATTCTGAAAATCAAATCATAGGAGATAAGAGCAAAGGGATCTTAACTAGAAGAAAAGCTGCAGAAGAACAAGTGAATTTTTGTTTGATCTCTAAGATTGAACCTAAAACTGTGCATGGATAAAGGCAATGGAAGAAGAATTGATACAAATAGAGAAAAATTAGACTTGGGATCTTGTTCCCAGACTAGCAGACAAGAATGTAATTGGTACAAAGTGGGTCTTCAGAAAAAAAATAAATGAGAATGGTGAAGTGGTAAGAAACAAAGCAAGATTGGTATGCAAAGGATATGCTCAGGTTGAAGGAATAGACTTTGAAGAAAATTTTGTTCCAGTAGCAAGGATTGAAGCAATAAGGATGTTCCTGGCTTTTGCAGCATACAAAAATTTTAAGGTTTATCAAATGATGTGAAGTCTACCTTCTTAAATGGAGAGTTGGAAGAGGAAGTCTATATTGAACAACCGAAAGGATTTTAGTCATCAGAACAAGGGGACATGGTATGCAGACTAAAGAAAGCATTGTATGGATTAAAACAAGCTCCTAGAGCATGGTAGGTACCTGATATAGATAGGGTTCAGTAAAGGTACGACAGACAATAATCTTTACTTCAAGATCAATGATGAACAAACCCTGATTGTTGCAATTTTTGTTGATGATATTATTTTTGGAGGCAATGAAGGTATGTGCTTAGTTTTTCCTGGAGAAATGCAAAGTGAATTTGAAATGTCTATGTTTGGAGAGATGAACTTCTTTTTAGGTCTGCAAATAAGTCAATCAGATAAGGGTATCTTTATTTCTTAGTCTAAGTATGTCAAAGAGTTGTTAAATAAATTTGGGATGGAAGACTCTAAACCAGTGTGCACACCTATGATAACTGGTTATAAGTTGAGCAAAGATCATAACTCACCCATGGCAGACTAGAAAAAGTATAGATCTATGATTGGAGGATTACTTTATCTGACTCAAACCAGACCTGACATAATGCATGTAGTGTGTCTTGTGGCAAGATTTCAATTAGAACCTAAGGAACCACATGTGATGGTAGTCAAGAGAATTCTAAGATATTTAAAAGGTATAATAGATTATGGTTTGTGGTCCCCCAGGGACAGTGACTTTGTTCTCAGTGAATATACTGATGCAGATTGGGTTGGAGATGTGGATGATATAAAAAGTACAAGTAGAGGTACATTCTTCTTGGGAAAAAGATTAGTATCTTGGTTGAACAAGAAACATGATTCAATATCCTTGTCTACTACAGAGGCAAAATACATTGTAGCAGCATGGATGAAGCAGACTTTGAAGAACATCAAAGTTGTGTATGAAGAACCTATTACAATGTTTTGTTACAACACAAGTGCCATAAATATATCAAAGAACCTAGTGATGCATTCAAGGACCAAACACATATCCATTAGGTATCATTTCTTGAGAGAAAAAAGTGACAAAGAATGAAGTCAAGTTGGAGTATGCTCCTACCAAAGATCAGATTGCAGACATCTTTACCAAGCCTTTGCCCAAGGATACTTTTGAGTATCTCAGAGAAAATTTAGGGGTTATCACCCCTCCTACTCTAAACTAAGATGCACAATGGTGCATCAGTCTAGAGATGTTCAGAGGTCTAGATTGATGCTCTTTTTTGGGCTACTTCTTAGGGGGAGTAGTCAGAGAATTTAGAAGAGAGATTAGGTCAGAGAAGATAAGTGCAAGTATGTGCCCTTTGCCATTAATGTTAAAGGGGGAGAGAACTCATGTGAAAAACTTAGAGTGCAGGTGTGTAAAAGAAAGGGGGAGAACTTTTGGAGAAAGAAAGAGTACATGTGTGTAAAGAGAAAGGGGGAGAATCTTGTCCTAATGGTTGTTGTAGTTTTTCACATCATATGTTGCCATCAATGACAAAGGGGGAGATTGTTGCAAGTATGTGCCTAATTGGTGTTGTCATTGATGTCAACATATTCTTGTTGTCATTGGTGTCAAATGTATCCTATTCTATTACTTGTTTAGAATACCTATATGTTGAGGATATTGAGAAAATTACCCTCTCCAGAAGTAACAAGTGACTTACAAAGAAGTGAAGTACAGATAGTGAGTTGTATGCTGAAAGAATAGTCTGGTAAAGTGATCCACATTTATTCCTGCTTGAAGATAGTGGTCTATGGGTTGGAAGTAAGTTTTAGGTATGTTTGAGGATGCTACATTTTGGCTCTGGGCTATCCAGATGAAGATCTAAGTGAGTTGTGTTCACCAAAGTGAAGCCTACTTCTTCTGTAAGTTCAATTAAGACAGGAAGACCGTATTTGGCTCTGCATTCCTCTGCAATAAAGTATTTTTCTCTACAGTTCTAGAGGGAAGTCTGGGATGATAATAAGTGCCTACATTTGTAATGGTTCATGGTTTGGTGGTCCACAAGCTATCTTTCTTTTATGACAATTGAAGACAGTGAAGCTCATGTGTTCTGGTGAGAAGATTCCTATGGATAAAGAGGTTAATGTTCATGTGGTTTCTCTTGATGATTATAACATGTTTGTGGATGTCTCCTAATCATGTTCCTATCTAGACTTTGGTCCACATTAATAAATTGAGATGGTGTGTGAAGATTGTTCCCAGATAATGTAGCATGTAACCAGTCTTGGCTAACTTGGTTGATCCTAGTGATTACAGAGATCTCTGCAAGATTGAGGAAGCATGTTGTGATGTGGAAGATCATGTTTAAGTCCCAGCTAAGGTATGGCATGATCTAAATTTCATTCCCTTTGCATGATGTTGCAATAGGTCAGGACCTATTTTGTAAATGTTTGTAATACTAACCTTGGAGATTACTCCAATGGTTGATGCCGACCTTGATGATCATTCCAAGGTTGATGTAGTAATACTTGTAGTTGAGTCATGGAAAAGGTGTCCTTGAGTGGAAATGATAAGATATTAAGAAAGGTCCAAAGGCAGAGTAGAGAAGAGGCAGAGGAAAGAAGAAGAAGAGCAAAGCAGAGGAAGAGTAGGGCAGAGGAAGAGCTGAACTGAGGAATTATTTATTCACAATAAAGAAAGGTGTTGATTGTGGGAGTGAATCTGGTAGTAAGCCACCAATAGGGTTTTAAATCCCTTATTGTAATCTTTCTAGGTTTAGGGTTGAGGCAGTGAGTCTGCTAGACCTAGTTGTTCTTCATGGCCGTAAGCCAGTATGTTTAGGCCCGTGGGGTGACCAAGCTTGAACATCACTATTTAAAGATTGCAATATATATTGAGAGTTAATCCTCTCCATGGTTTTTCACCACCTTGGGGTTTTCCATGTAAAATTGGTGTCTCTTATGTTTTATGTTGTTAAGTTTCTGATTTCATGCACTCATTGTTAAATAATAATAATTGTGGATAAGTGATGAATGTTTAATTACAGAAAGTGTTTAAGTTTTTATGACAACTGATTCACCCCCCTCTCAATTGTCCGGTGCATATCAACACATAGTATCCCCTGAGGCATGGTTATCAACATGCTCCCTAAGGCATTGTCTACTTTTTTGCTCCCTGAAGTGTTATTTTTTTATCCCTAAGGTGCTACACTCCCTGAGGCATTATTTATTCATGCTCCCTAAAGCATTGGTAGTATACGGTCACCTAGCATAACACAACTTTCTATCATATGATGTATATAATCTATGAGCCACCTATCATACCACAACTTGCTAGCTTGTGTGCTTCATACGACCTAAACTTATTGTCACCTAGCATAATGCAACTTGCTAGCCTTTGATCGCATATTCTATGAGCCACCTAGCACAATGCAACTTGCTAGCCTATGTGCTTCATATGAACTAAACCCATGGTCACTAATGTAGGAGCATCCCAAGTTGCAAAGCAATCCTGTATCAACCATTTAACATTTTCATTCTTTCTTTTCTTGCATTTTCAATTCAGTTTAGTCATTTACAATTTTAGTATTTTATACTGCATTTTACCGCATCTTCATATTAGAGCTTGCGGAGTAAGACTTAGCATCTATACAGTGGCATCTACATTATATCCAAATTTCATGTCATTTGGACTTGTCTGCTAAGAGTTATCGCTATCAGAAGATCATCAGTTCTCATAGAGCAGAGCATACAGACAATCTATTGAAGCCTAATGGGTTTACGAAGCACTTCCATGACTTGTGGAGCTAAATGAAACACCATACACATCACATATGGATCTAATAGACCTTCCTTGAGGTCCACACTAAGTTTCATGCATTTGCAGACCATTACCAGATGTTGTAGGCCGACCTACCTATTTCTACACGTTACATCCTTCATTGGAGTTTGTAACCTTCTTATGGCTAACACAAAGGATTCTATGAGCTTGAAGTATATATATATATATATATATATATATATATATGTATGTATATATATACACATCTCTTAGATGCATTAGGAAGCAAGTTAGTGATTAGGATAGATTAGATTAGATATTTTGTTCTGGGGAGGCACTTCAATGCCATATCTTGCATATCTATTGTAGCATAGAAAGCAGGCTTGTGAGCCTTTGATTGTAGCCCACATATGTTGTTAGCATATGAGCATTGTAATTATTTGATATTTTGAATAAATGAATCTTCCATTGCATTCTATGATTGTGTTGTTTCCATTGTGTTTACTCTAGTTGCATGGTTTGGACAGTTCGTTTTGTGAACCCTCTGACCATACCTACACCAAGTGGTATCAAAGTGAAGTATTGAATCCTTTGGGAAGTGATGGCATTCTATAAGATCTTCTTGTGAGTAGATTGTCAACGTGAGGTAGTCTACTTGTGTTTGTCAACAGAGCGCTGATTATGAGGTAGTTGCTACCTTGTAGTTAGATTGTCGAATTGAGGCAGTTACACCGGATCCTAGGAAGAGATGCCACCAAGGAGGATGTCTGCTATGGCCAATGTTGCTGGAAGAATGGAAGAAATGATTGAGATGATGAGAACAATGAAAGTTAGATTGGATTCTATAGAAGAAGATAGAAGAAGAGGAATAAACCCTATACATGATGCTAAAAGTGATGATGAAGAATTTTAGTCTGTTGAACAAAATGAAGAATCCCTAGAAGAAGAAGAATCAGATTATGTGAAGATGTTGAAAGTTATTTTGAAGATTGGTAAGAGACCTAGAGTGGATGTACCAAACTATATTAGAAATTTGAATCTGAAGGAATTAATTGATTGGATAAATGACTGGGAAGAATACTTTGAATATGAAGAAATTGAAGATCTAGAGAGGGTAAGATTTGCAAAAACTAAGTCGAAAGGACATGGTGCTATTTGGTGGAAATAAGTTCAATTTGATAGAAATAGGAGAGGAAAAGAAAAGATCATAAAATTGGATAGAATGGTGACAAAGTTGAAGAATCAGTTCATACCTACTGACTATGAGCTGGAATTGTTAAAGAGACTAAAAAACCTGGGGCAAAAGGAGAAATACGTGAAGGAATATACTGAAGAATTTCATAAGATGATCATAAGGACTAGACATAGTGAAGCAAGCAAGGACAAAGTAGCAAGATTCATAAATTGATTGAGGATGAACATTCAAGAAGAACTATGTCTAGTAAGGATGACAACAATAGAAGATAAATATTAGTTAGCCTTGAAAGTTGAAGACAATTTGAATAAGAGGCATGAGTAAAGGTAGAGAGGTAAAGGAGGTAAATTTCAAAGAGGTAGAACATATTTTAGAGGAGAAAGATCTTATTCAGAGTAGAACAAAGAAAGTAGCACTTATCGGAAGGAAGTAAAGGACAATAATGCATGCTACAGAGGGAGAGATGATAGAAATTTCTACCACAGAGTACACCATACTTCTTATTGCAATGAAGGGTATAGGAGAGATGAAAGAGGATTTGATAAGAGAACATTCAGAGGAACTTGTTTTAAGTGTGGAGGTGAAGGACACAACATTCGAATGCCATTAGGGAAGTACAAGCAAGAAGATAGAGAACAATGCAAGAGCAACTTATGTGGAGGAAGAACCTGTTGGATCACCTAGCTCAGTCAGAAAGCCACAAAAAGGAGAATCATTAGTTATGAGGAGAGAACTATTTTAAGTAGAGATAACTGAGGAACCACCACAGAGGAGAAGTTTGTTCCAAACTAGATGCAAATCAGGAGATAAATGATGTAAAGTGATCATTGATAGTGGTAGTGCTGATAATTTGGTTTTAGAGGAGATGGTGACTAAGCTGAACCTAGAGAGATTGAAACATCCTAAGACCTACAAGATAGCATGGATTTAGGATGAATACACTTGGTACTAGTGAGTGAACAATGTTTGGTGAAATTTCATATGGGATCTTATAATGATGGTATTGTGTGATACTATGCCAATGGATGTATGTTGTATATTGTTTGGTAGACCATGGAAGTATGATAAAAAGGCTATACATGGTGGGAGAAATAATACTTATACTATAACATTAAATGGAAAGATACATATCTTGATACCTTTGGAAGATGAGACTAAGAGTGAAGTATGTGAAAATGCTAGAATCTATTTGGAGGATGAAAGGAAATTTCTAGATGGATTGAGACATGAGAATATGCATTTTTCTCTGATTCCTAAGAAGTGTAGAATACTAAATACAAAGACTGAAGAATCACAGCCAGAGGAGATAACTCAATTGTTGACAGAATACGAAGACATCATATCACATAATGTGCCTAAAGGATTGCCACCAATCTAGAGTATCAGTCATCATATTGACCTTATACTTGGAGCTAGTTTTCCTAACAAAGTAGCACATCGGATGACACCAGCAATGAATGTGGAGTGGAATAGATAGATACAAGAGTTGTTGAGGAAAAGATTGATCAGAGAAAGTTTAAGCCAATGTGTAGTACTTACAGTATTAGTACCAAACAAGGATTGAGAATGGAGAATATGTATAGACTCTAGAACAATCAATAAGATCACTATTAAGTATAGATTTCCATTGCCAAGGATGGATGACATTATGGACTATTTGAGTGGAGCAAAGTATTTCACAAAGATAGACTTGAAGAGTGGATGCCTCAGATCAGGATCATATAAGGAGATGAGTGGAAGACTACATTCAAGATGAATGAAGGATTGTATGAATGGTTAGTGATGCCTTTTAGATTGACTAATGCATTGAGTACTTTCATGAGGTTGATGAATGAGGTTTTGAAGAAATTCTTGGGTAAGTTTGTTATTGTATACTTGGATGATATTCTAATTTTTAGTAAGATGAAAGAAGAACAATTGTGGCATATTAGACAAGTATTGCAAAGGTTGAGAGAAGAGAAATTATTGATAAACATTAAGAAATGTAGTTTCATGAAGGAAGAATTGGTGTTTTTAGGGTTTGTTATTTCTACGGCAGGATTGAAGATGGACCCTGGAAAGGTTAGAGCAATTGTTGAGTGGCCAACACCGGAGAGCATTAGAGAGGTTAGATCATTTCATAGATTGGCTAGTTTCTACTGGAAGTTCATTAGAAATTTTAATTCAGTATGCACACCAATGACAAAGACAATGAGAGGTGACAGAAAGGATTTTAATTGGTCATCAGGAGCAGATAAGAGTTTTGAATTATTGAAGCAGAAAGTGATAGAGAAACTAGTGTTGGCATTACCAGATTTCAACAAAGTATTTCAAGTAGATTGTGATGCCAGTGGGAATGCAATAGGAGCAGTATTAAGTCAAGAAGGTAGACTAGTAGCATATTTCAGTGAGAAGTTGAATGATTCCAAGGGAAGATATTTAGTTTATGATCAAGAGTTCTATGCCATAATTCAAGCTTTGAAGAAATGGAGACATTATTTGTTGCCTAAGGAATTTGTATTGTACACGAATCATCAAGCTTCACAATATTTGAATAGTCAAGGAAAGTTGAGTCAAAGACATATGAGATGGGTAGAGTTCATGCAGAGTTACACATTTATATTGAAGCATAGGAGTGGGAAGTCAAACAAAGTTACAGATGCATTGAGTAAAAGAAGAAATTTGCTGACAGAGATGAGAGTAGAAGTATTAGGTTTTGAGGAAATGAAACACATGTATGAGGAAGATCTAGATTTTCCAGAACCATGGAAAGCATGTAAGGAACCTGTTGTGAAAGATAGAAGTAAGTGGTTAGATTATTTCATTCAAGAGGATGTGTTGTTCAAAGGAAATCCTTTGTGTATACCTAGGAGTTCAATGAGGGCTAATTTGGTAAAGGAGAAACACAGTAGTGGATTGGCAGGACATTTTGGAATTGATAAGATAGTAGCTTTGGTAAGTGAACATTATTTCTGGCCTCAGATATATAAGGATGTAAGGAAGTTTGTGTAGAGTTGTAGAATATGTCAAGTTGCAAAAGGGAGTAGTCAGAATATTAGATTGTATAAATCTTTGATAGTACCGGAGAGACCTTGGGAAGACATAAGCATGGATTTCATATTAGGACTACCAAGAACATAGAGGGGACATGATTCTATATTTGTAGTGGTGGATAGATTTTCAAAGATGTCACATTTCATACCTTGTAAGAAGACAAATGATACAGTGCATTTTTCTGGCCTATTTTTCAAAGAGATTGTGAGATTGCATGGATTACCTAAGAGTATAGTTCCAGACAGAGATACAAGATTCATTAGATATTTTTGGAGGACATTGTGGAAGAAGATGAAGATAGACCTAAAGTTTAGTTTCATCCACAAATAGATGGACATTTATAGAAGTGGTAAATAGGAATTTGGGTAACTTGTTGAAATGTTTAGTGGGAGATAAAGCAGGAAATTAGGATCTAATTCTACTGCAAGTAGAGTTTGCATACAATAATTCAGTGAATAGGAGTATAGGGAAGACACCATTTGAGATTGTGACCAGAGTAAAACCTAGAGGAGTAGTAGAGTTGAGAGATATCAATATGGAGAATAAGTGTCAAGGCGGAAGAATTTGTAGAATATATGGAGACTCTACATAATCAAATTAGAAAGCATTTGGAGGAGATGAACAGTAAGTATAATGAGCAAGCAGATGAGAAGAGGAGACACCAAAAAAATTTAGTTGGAGATGAAGTGATGGTGTACTTAAGAAAAGAGAGATTTCCAGTGGTAACTTATAACAAGCTAAAGATGAAGAAGTTTGGACCATGTAAGATTCTTAGAAAATTTGATTCAGGAAACGCATATGAAGTGGAGCTATCGAAGACCTTTGGTATATCACCTATATTCAACATTGCAGACCTATATTAGTATCATGAAGGAGAATCAAGTGATAGCATTGAGGAAGACTTGAAGAATCAATTACCACAACAACCACCAGAGTAAATAGAAGACATCTTGGATAGTAGAGTTGGGTGCAATACTAGAGGCAAGAAATATAAAGAATATTTGGCAAAGTGGAAAGGTAGACTAGAAGAAGATTCATCATGGATTTCTCAGGCTGAGGTAGACTACCTTAGTTTTCCTCTAGCCCCAACAAAATGAGGGACTCACTTTTTCAACAACCTCGTGTGTCTGATGCAAGAGAATCCCAAGTTGCAAAGCAATCTTGCATCAACCAAAACATTTGCATTCTTTCTTTTCTTGCATTTTCAATTTAGTTCAGTCATTTGTAGTTTCAGCATTTTGTATCACATTTTACTACATCTTCATATCAGAGCTCACAAAGAAAGATTTAGCATATATACAGTGGCATCTACATCATTTCCAAATTTTGGGTCATTTGGACTTGTCTGCTAAGAGTTATCGCTATTAGATCATTAGTTCTCACAAGGCAGAGCATACAGACAGTTTGTTGAAGCCTAATGGGTTTGTGGACCACTTTTGTGACTTATAAAGCTAAATGAAACATCATAGATGGCACATATGGATCAGATAGACCTTCCTTGAGGTTTGCACCAAATTGCATGCATTTGTGGAGCATTACCAGATGTTGTAGGCCAACCTACATGTTTCTACACATTACATCTATCATTAGAGTTTGTAACCTTCTTATGGCCAAAGAAGAGGATTCTATGAGCTTGAAGATGATATATATACATCTCTTAGATGCATTAGGAAGCAAGTTAGTGATTAGGATATATTAGATTAGATATTTTGTTTTGAGGAGGCATTTCAATGCCATATCTTGCATATTTGTTGTAGCACAAAAAGCAAGCTTGTGAGCCCTTTGATTGTAGCCCACATGTTGCTGGCATATGAGCATTGTAATTCTCTTATATTCTAAATATATGAATCTTCCATTGCATTCTATGATTGTGTTTTTTGGACATTGTGTTTACTCTAGCTGCATGGTTTTGACAGTTCATTCTGTGAACCCTCTGACTGTGACTGCACCAGTCACCTAGCATAACATAACTTGCTATCCTGTGTTCCATGAGGGTATCTTGATTTACATGACCCCTAGAGATAGAGCAAGCTAGTGCCAGAGTCATATACTCCTCTTCATTCAATTTCTCCCCATCTATTTGTTTGTCTTCTCTCCTTATAGAAATCGATCGACTCATTCTTATATCTCCTTTTTTAGAATTCCTCTATTTTTTGTTTTCTTTTGGGCATGATACAAGGCATTGAGACATCATTTCAAACTAGGTAACTTTACCTTACTAAGCCAAAGTTTCTTTTTTCATTTCCCTATGTGCATTATTTCATATGTGTTCCATGTATGCTTTATGTTTACTTCATGTTTTCTTAGTGTATTCCGTGTTTATTTCATGTCTTCCATGTCTACTTTGTGTTTTCCATGTGTTTGCCTCATGTTTTCCATGTATGCCTAGTATCTTCCATGAATACCTTGTGTTTTCATAAGCTCTTTATCAAGATATTGTAGACTTCTAGGATCCTAAGTTTGGGGGCTAACATAGCTCTCAACTTAGCGACATCCTATGGCTCCAACATCTTGGTAAAGAGATCTTTGTCTTCTTCATACTTTAGTGAGAGTATGAGTGTAAGATCATATACTCACTAAAGTGGGGGCTAAATGTATTGTCAAAAATTGTATACCCTTTACAATTTCACACTACATTTGGTACTCGTTTTGACTTGAGTGTACATCCCTATTTACAATATACAATTTCCAATACTTCTATGAGAATAAAGGTTAAATCCTTTGACATTTGGCATTTGGATGGCTCAAATCACTAGGACTAGGGTGCTTAGTGCTAGAGTCCTATAGATTTCTCCTTGACAACTTATATCTTATTGTCGACCTTATGATTAAAGTGATGCACCTTGTCAGTTTCAACTCTATTGGGCCCTCAAAAAGTAATCAGGAATCATATATAGAAATGTCTTGAACACTCATAACCCTCCTACAAACTAATGATACTCTAATGATTCTAATAGCTCTCTAAGTATTTTCTATGATATTGCTCTATCTACAAGATCTCTATTTTTGTGGGTTATTGTTGCAGGCATTAACCCTTGTTGCAGGTATTCAAGTAAACCTTCTTCCCTCATCAACATCTTTTAGATGATCCATGTTGCAACATACATCCACCTAGGGTTTCATGCTCATTTAAACTCTTGTCATTTCATTTCATTACAACACTCTTGATTACATGCTTTACCTCTGCCTACCTAGAGAACGCACTCTTTATCACACTTATATATGTTGTTGTGGAAGTGGGAACACTTATATGAGGTTTGATTGAGGCAAGCCTTTATACAACACAAACATTTTTCCCTCTATCATGTGTATAGGTCCCATTGGGAGTTTTAGACACTTGACAGATGACTGGAAGACAGAAACAACAGATACCTTTGCACATAGATTTCATCTACCTTAAAACCATAGGACCAGGGTGCCCAACTCCCTAGTCCTCTAGATCTAGGCTCTATTTCTTGTAGGGATCTCCGACAACTCTACTCTTCTCCTTTTAGGTTCTACTTTCTAGTTTTTCTATTTTGTTAGACCTATAACCTCTATTTGGCATATTTCATCATCAAAACCCTAGATCTATCCTACAAGCCTCAACCTTTTCAATTACAACAAAAGGACAAGTCCCCACCAACCTAGCAAGGCTCTTCCTAGAGGAAACCAACCTTTTTTGAAGCCATTGGTGGCTTGTGCCCTAATGTTGTATAGGAAGGATTGATCTAGTTAGTGTATAATTTATTAGATCTCTTTTCCTATGTAATAGGTAGACATGATAATAATTCCCCAAGGTTCTGAAGAAAACATTCTCCTAATCTAAAAAACTAAAAATTTGAGACCTAGACTAGCCAAACAAATCAAAAGAGGGGCTCCACATTTCTAAATAAAATGGGGTGTGTGTGCAAGGCACAATAGTACCAAGTCCCATGTGTCATTCTTTCTCAACATAGTCATCTCCTCATTCATAACCACTCTCCAAGACTCAAAATCACTCATATCTATTGCCTCCTTCATAGTTTTAGGTTCACCAATATTAGTAATCAAAGTAAGAATACATCTCCAATTAGGAGGAGTATACCTATCTAGTTGCTATCTTTGCAAAGTGGACCTCCTCAAGAGCTAAGGTGGATGTTCTAGCTCCTCTTTAGAGATCTATAAACTATTTGAGATCTTCTCTTCTATAAGTCATTCATGAGCTTCTAGTTTAACATTCTCAGTCCTTAAGGGTAGCTACACCACATATTTATTTACATTCTCTATTGGATGCAATATTATGTAAGAAGGCTTAATATCTCTAAAATACTTCCTTTATACAAAAATCTCTTAGATATAGGCTCCCAAAGCTTGAACCCTTTTACAAAGACACTATAGCTAATGAAGATACATTTCACTGACTTGTTCTATAGTTCTTTGACTACTTCTCCTGGGGAACATGTGCATATTCCTTACAACCAAAAACTTGAAGATGATACAAAGGATTTTTGCCCATCCATACCTCTATAGGAATATTTTTAATAAGAGTTGATGTAGGATACTTTTTAACTAAGTAAAAAGTTACAACAACTACTTCTACTTAGAACTTTTATTCCAAGTCAAATCCACTGATCATACTCTTAACCCTCTCCATCAATGTGTTATTCATTCTTGTTTCAACAACCTTATGTTGAGGGGCCTATGGAGTTATCTTGTGTCTTTCAATTTTGTGTCTTATATAATCTATGAAAGTCTATAGAATAAAACTCATCACCATTGTTAATTATCAAAACTTTAATCCCCCTACTAGTCTAATTTTCTACAAGGGCTTTAAACTCAAAACAATTGAAGACTTCAAATTTACTTATGAGAAAACATACTCATGTCCTCCTAGAATAATAATGTATATACATAGTACAAAGATTTAGAAATAGAATGAACATTTATAGGACCAAATACATTTGAATGAATGAAATCTAGCATCTCAAAAGATTTGTTAGAACTTGAGTAAAACTAAATGTGATTTTTTAACCATTTATGTAATTCTTATAGAAATTAAACTCAAGAGCATAATGCTTCAAATGTACTACAAAAAAATTATGACTCTACATGGCCCATTCTCTAGTTCTATAACATTGTCTTCTCCATAGGTAACTTTATGAATAAAGAGCTTACTCAGTTACCCACACTACATGACCATAAGAAGTGGATACAATACACCTCTTTGTTGTTGGTTTTGATGGTGATTATGGTATCCCACCATCATATTTTCATACTTGGTGAACCACTCCTAATAGAGAGGTCATATGAAAGGAAGCATATGAGTCAATCAAACACACATGTTTTGATACATGAGTTTCCAAGGCTATGATAAAGGACATTGCATCATCTTGAGAATAATCTTGAAACTCATCATATGAATCACTTTTCCTTTTATTCTTATCCTCTTTGCATCTTCTATAGTATTGCTTGATCTTTTCACAGTTCTAACACTTAGCCTTAGAAATCCCAAGAGATTTAGATCTCCCATAGGATTCGCATAATGAAATAGATTAGACAAGAGAAGAATATAATAGGAAATATGCTACAAATACTTGATAATAATTAAGAATAATAAAATTTTAGGGGGAAAACCTCCAAAATTTTCCAATAAGAATATAATTCACAATATGATGGTAATAAACTAAACACTAGGTCTCCTATATATACCATGTACTTATGCCACAGATACCACCTAGGCCGACTTGACTACCTATATAAGACTAAGTTAAAGATAATATAATTTAATTAAGAGTTGTGGTGGCCACAAGCCAACTACACATATCCCTATGAACACTACAAGATTAAGGGTGTAACATGCTCCCCTCTTCACACAAGTGTTATACTTGACACTGATCAATCGTGGATGTTCCTACACAAAAAATTCATCATCCCACATGTCATCTTTGACCAATAAATTCTTCCATTCTAAGATTTTCCTAGTCCTTATTTTCTTTGTGCATGTATATAAAATTAACATAGGTTACAAGATGAATCTTCCTTCTACATCTAGCTAAAGTAGACTTGTTTATCTTAAAATTCTACATAGATCGACGTATTGCTTCATTTTGTTATGTGGCTTTGCCTTGTCATTTTTGTGACTAGAGAGTACCTCTTGCTAGTATTTCATGTGTTCCTCTTCTAATCAAAACTTTTAGTGTACCTTAAAAAAATAGGTGAAGGATGGTAGATGGTATCATGGCACTAATTGAATGGCCCACTTAGGATCTCTTTTGGGAGGCAATCCTTTTGGCATATCCCTCAGAATAACTTGCATATTTTGGAATAATTGATTGTTGCAATTCCAATGAAAATAATTGAGCCACACCCCTATCTACCATTTTGTTAATTATATTATGTATTTGGTCCATTCTTACCATCTATGTATACTTTGTATGCAACCCCCTTAGTTTAAATTTTTTACTCGCTGAGTGAAATTGCATGAACAACTCCCAGAAGTTCATCTCATTTGTTCCTATAGTATTGAGCCATTAGATTCTCAAAACAATGTCTACTTTAGGAATGGGGATAGAAAATATAGTACAATCAATCATGTAGTCTCCCATGCTGAGTTTAATACTATGGTATTTCCTTGAACAACTAATGACATTTATATCTATAATTATAACCTAAAATAATGGGGTTTGATAGATGAAATAGTTCAATTATGTTCCCAACTTATTATTGATGAAGTTATGAGTACTCCTTAAGTTAATCAATATTGTTACTTTTTTTTGTTTAAGGAAACCCCTTACCTTGAATATTTGTGGGGTACTAATGCCTAGTAGTGCATGGCAAGAGATAGTTGGTTGGACATCTTTTGAGTCTTCCACTTGACCACTACTACCTTTTCTTTAACATTGATGCTCTCAATATAAAATAATTTATTCTTAATATAGTTATGTCTTCTGCTATATTTTCCATCATAGTTGAAACACAACCCTTTAGCCATTTTCTTTAATTTGTTGAGGAATCAATCTTGTAGGTTTAAGGAATGACAGTGTAGGAGTCTTTCCATCTTTGTTGCTAGTTATTTCCTCCCTTCTAAGAGCTAAAAAAAATTCATATACCTTGTGTTCCATGATAGAAGACTCAAATATATGACTTGTATTACACATTTTCACCTCATGTTGAATGTGATCCTTAAGTCCACAAAGAAACAATTCATTTAAACTTCCATCTATGATTGTTTCAACTCACAATTATAGATTATAAAATTGTTGAATATGATCCTTGAGAAATTTTGTTTAGCACATTTTGATAATTGGATGAAGTAGTTCGTTGCCTTGCTATCACAATAGTGTGACTATAATTCATTAGTAAAAGCTGACCAAGTGCCACTGGGACCCTTTTTCTTCTTCTTAACATAAAGCCACCTATACCAAATGAACTACTCTAGTTCTAGATATAAGGAATCCATTGTCACTTTTTCCCATTTAGAATTTGATGTAAAAAATTCTCCATTTGATTTATCAAAGTCAATGGATCCTTTCCATCAAACTTGCACATATCCACCTTCAATAGTAGGTTCCTAGATCCTGTATGAGTGCTAGCATTTAGATCTCAATTAGCTAGCCTAGATGGTTCACCTTAATTACTTGAAATATCATGTTGCTCCTTTGGTTGAGATATCATTAGGATAGATCCTTGGATTTTGGTCATTGCATCCTTGATGTAAGCCACATTTACTTTCATACTAGTGATTTTATTCTTCACCTTGCTAGCTTATTCCCTTATTAATGATGCTACAATATTGTGTCCCACTTTTTGGCCAAAGTAGGACATTGAAATCAACATTTTAAACCAAATTTTCTCTTTTTGACACTTATAGCAACTAAACCATTAAGAATTTGAAGATGATATGAACTAGTGATTTTTTAAGATTTGTGTGTAGATTCTAAATGTATTCTTTTAAAAACTTTAAGAAATAATTTGTGATTTTTTACTTAAATTTTAATAACTTATTTTTATAGTTAACGGTATTTTTTGAAAGTGACGTTTATACCATACATCATAACTTTTTTTATAAAAAGGGGACCAAATTTTAAACATAGATTTGTAACACCAATATCTAGTGTGCCGATAGTTTTCATAATTTTTCGTTGCATTTGTTTTTCTTATTAATTTTTGAAGTGAGACTAATTATAATTTAGACATAGGTTTATACCATACAACATAACTTTTTTTGTATGCATCCAAATTAAATTGTTTTTTTTGTTGAAACAAGGACATTAATACCTAGTGTGTAGATATTTTTTAGATTTTTTCTCTAATTTTTTATTTTTCCACGTGTGTGGAATAGAGACCTTGATGTTTAGTGAAAAACCTATGTTCAGTAGAAAATAGAAAATAAATGTAATAATAAAAAATTTAAATATTTCAAAATCATACTTTTTGGAAATCTTATACTAAGGGCTACATTCTTACAAAATAGAATTTCTAAATGACTTTATTTTTCCCCCAAAATAGGAAGTGAAATTAGTTTTTTTGTCTACATTTTAATAGTTGCGAAGGAGACTCCATCGAGGTTTTGATTTAATACTAGGGGGTTCTTTCCAAGGGGGTTTGATCTCAGGTGTTTTCTCTAACCCCCTTCAATTAAACCCTTTTAGATGGAACCCCTTAAGGTTTAACCATTGGTTTTTCTAAAAAAATCTGTGATTTTAGACAAAAATCAAGATGTCCCAAGTTTGGGAATCAATATTGTGGGATTACCTTTTAAATATCTTCCTTGCTGATGGTATTGATGTCCTCCCTCAATGAATATAAAATATGATCCTTAAGTGATTCCACATCTATGGAATCCTTCTCCTAAAGTATTAGATCATCCATGTCTAAAGATTTTCCTAGAATGACTTGATTCCTTCCCTTGCCTCTGGTTGAGGCCCCACTATGGTGTGGCAAAATAAATTTACAAAAAATCACATATAACGAATCTAAATAATATAAATTTTTTTCTTTAAATTACTAGGGTCTAAATCTTAGTTTTCAAAAACAATCTTACAAAAATTTCTTAATTTGTAGCCTTGGTAGACAATTTGGTGGAAACCCTAATTTTTTTATAACTCCTTGAATTTTTCTATAAAAGACCTCAAATCTATAATATAGCATATTTGATATGTTTTTGATAAACCCTCCAAAAATTATAATTATTTTGATAAATTGAGAAAGATATATGCACTTCATATTCTGACCTCCAAAATTTTAAAAAAATCACTTTGTTTCTTGGCTTCCAAATGTCAAGATCATTCTTTAATACAACTTGTAATTAAATAACTTGCACAAGAGAAGAATAGAATATGACATATGCTACAAATACTTGATTATAATTGATAATAATAGGGTACTTTGAGAGAGCAAACCTCCAAAAGTTTCCAATAAAAACAAAATTCCCAATATGATGATAATAAACTAACCACTACCTCTTAGATATATACCATACTTATGTCATGGATGCCACCTAGACTAACTTAACTATCTATATAAGACTAAATTAATGATCATATAACTTATTTAAGAGTTGTGGTATACCCATATCCATATGAACACCATATGATTAAGGGTGTAGCAATTTAGATCTAGACTTTTATTTCTTTATCCTTCTTCTTACCAAGTTCTTCCTTTAGTCTTCCATGAATTGATAAGCCCTCCTTTATTAATTCAAAATATTTTCTCTATAGCTCCTTTATATGTAACAATTCCAAGTTACCTCATCCATCTTGAGCTTAGAGAGGAAATACTCTTGAATTCCATCACAAGGTCATCCCATGCTCATCTAGCAAAGAGTAAAGAAGTTCCATACAATGATCCTCAATTTTCACTCCAATAGAGTGCAATTAGGTCATGATCACATAAAACACATTAATGTTAATGCAATTATCTTCTTCTTTAATGTATTTGGATCACACTCTTCATAAAATCATCTCCCCTCTAAAGTTTTGACTACACCATAATAAACCAAAAATTGCAACACTTAACTTCCTATCCATGAATGTTTATATCACACTCTAGATAGAATCATGTTTCTTTAAAAACTTTAGTTACAACATATTAAAAATTAAAAAGACAAAACTTTTCACACTTACCTCATTTGCAATCTACATATGTTTGAATCACACTTTACACTTAATCATGTCTCTTCTACACATTTAATTACATCATAGTAAACCCAAAACCTTCACACCAACTTCTTTTACAATTTGCAAATATTTGTATTATACCTATTGATATAGCCCCATTACATCTTGAGGTAAAATTGCTAGTATATAAATTTCTATTAATTTGAATGATATTTTTTCATTAGTATTCACCTTGTAATTTAAAGATCCTCATTTGCTTACATTTTTGTGGCTAACATCAATAAAATAGATTGTAAGGTTTCTATTGAATCTATGTAATTGTATAAATCTAAAGAAAATACAAAAAAAAATGTTATAAGAATAAATGATATTAAAAATGCTAGATTCAAAATTCTTCAATATAAAAATAGATGCTTTGCATCTAGTTATTGTTATTGTCTAATTTGTTTATTGATTGGAGATAAAGATTGTGAAATTGAAATAGTTTTTGTAGTAGTTGTATTATTGTCAAAACTACTATTGTTGTAATAAGCCACCAAGGGTGTGAAGTCTTTGATGGATATGTGATTGTCTTACTAGCACATCCAAAATGGTAGGATATAATCCAAATGAATGTTGGATGCTCTTTCCTAAACCCAAATCAAGAATTTAAGATCCAAGGTACTTAATACTTATATTCATATCTTTAATTTTGCATTTAATTTATGTGTGTATACACACATACATGCATACATACATATACATATGCATACATATAGATACATAGATAAAGTGAGCCATATGTAATTCACGTTTAACTAATATTTATGTCATGCTATTCTTTTTATTTTTAGTTAAAAATCAATTATCAAGATCCCAAGAGCATTTACAAAAGAAGATTTAAATATAAGGTTTGGACATAGAACAAAGATTAAGTAGATGCAATAGAGTTGAGCTCAATTCCTATTGATGGGGATAGGACTCTATCCCACAACCTAGTCCTAAACTAAACTATGTCAAATCGTATGATGTGGTCTTCTATCACTTAACCAAACAATTTAAAGGTTTTTTAATAATAAATGTAAATAGTTATATTTAAAACAAATGTTAACATCATAAGAAAATATTTAATTTCATAACAATTAAAATCCATTGAACTATTTAATCTAACAAACATTTTGTATAGGAGCGAAGAATGGAGTAGAGCGAAGAATGGAGCAGAGTGAAGAATGCAAAAAAGAGCAGAATGAAGGGCACGAAAACACTAAGGAAATCGTAGATCTTAGAGGCGACAAAAGGGATATCTCTGCGGTTGGATTTTCGAAGGTAGGACAAAATTCAGAAGGTTGGGAAGAAGAAGTGGACAAAGAAATTCCATTAAAGAAGATTCAAGATAGAGCGATTGGAGAGCTATGGAGGTCTTCTACGGGAATATAAAGGAGAAATTTACAATATGAAGGGTTCAAAGGCAACAATTCTTTTTGAAGACAAAAAGGGCATAATTATTAGGCTTGGAGGAGGAAACAGGATTGAACCCAATGGCACAAAAGAAACTTTGGAGAGGGAGGTATTGGTAAGAAATTTCATAGAGGAAGGGAGGCAATGATTCCCTCAGGGAATAAGAAAACTATGGTTCTTGGAGATAGGATTTTGGAACACTCGATAGAGTAGCTAAAAAATCTAGGGCTCATTGGCAAATGGTTTGGATTTAATTTGGATTGGAAAGAATTAAAGAACTGGTGGCAGGAAAGATGGGGTATGGATCTATTATTAAAACCTCTTGCAAATAATTACTTCATAGTAATTTTCCCTTCGAGTAAGATTAGATCAGAGATTTTGAAAGGTATTTGGCTTATGGAAGGATATGGATTCTATTTTTGCAAATGGCAAATCAGTTTTGACCCTAGAAAGCACAGGCTTAATTATGTTTAGGATTGGTATAGGATGCCCAATCTTCCCTATGAATTTTGGGATCAGAACATCCTAGAAATTATAGGCAACCATTTGGGAAAATTCATTTGCGCAGAAGAATGGGAGGATCAGAAGGAAGGCTCTTTCATAAGAATCTGTGTAGAAAATCATCCTGAAGATTACCAATGGAGGGAGATAGAAATATACATGGATTAGGGTATTATAAAATAGCCTTTAATCTTTGACTAGAAGCCTCAAGGGAGGTGGGTAGGACACTTGGCTGGAGGTCTTGGGATCATCTGCAAGCCAAAGAAAAAGAAAAAGTAGAGGAGAATGTTTTGGAAAAAATGGAAGAGGTTTGTCCTGGGGATAATCTCAAGTAGATCCTAATGGAAGAAGTTGAGGAGAGTAAGGGTAATGATCTACAACTATCCCATCTAAATCTCTTTGAAATGCAGAAAGATGGAGATTTTCCACTAGCTCCAAAGGTTATAGATAATGTAGAGAAAGGGGAGAGGAATTGCCCATAGCCAGAATTGGAGACAAGCCTCACACAGGACTTAAACACTAAAATTTTGGAGGCAATAGCGGTAATAAAACCAAATATGATTAAGGAGGATTTTTACTCCCTAATAGAAGTGGGGAGTGAGATGGTAGAAATAGCAAAAGCAGCTAAAGTAGGTTCTTTATTGTTGGAGGAAGAAGCAAGGGTTGAGGATTGGATGATCGAAATTGGGAAGGATTTTGAAGCCTCTAGTTCTGCAGGTGAATTTAATTCCCCTTTAATCAACTCAAGTAAAGCTGGGGATTTGCACCTAATTTTAGATCAGTTGGGTCTAGGGCAAAAAGCATCTTTAAGATCCTCTCTAGATTGTGGGGAGCATAGGTCTAGGTGGCGTATTTCAAATAAGGAGAAACTTAAATGGGACGGTGAAGCTAGTGGGTAGCTTAAGTTGCATGATTTATTAAAAGTAGGGAAGGGAGGTACCCTTTCCAAAGGATAATGAAAATCTTATCTTGGAATGTTTGGGGCATGAATGCCCCTAACAAAAAATGCATGATAAGGCATAGATTGATCACAATCCAACCGGATATTTATCTTCTTCAGGAAACCAAGTTAGAAGAAAAGGAGAATCTGAGCTTTACCAGAAGTTTGAAGCAGTGGAATTTGTTGTGGGTCAATGCAACCGGCCCCTCTAGGGGTTTAATGACTCTTTGGTGGCCTCAAGCAGTACTAGTTGAGGTCTTCACGTTGAGTAAGGAGTGGATTGTGAATAAGGTATGAAGCTTAGCCTCAAATTTAAGTTTCTTATTAATAAATGTGTATGGTCCAAATTCCTACATCCTGAAAAGGGTGATCTAGGATGAACTGGACCCTATCTGTAACAACAATTCTTTGGATTTTATCATTATGGGAGGAGACTTTAATGCCATCCTGAGATTTGAGGATAAAATGGGAGGGGTAGGAAGAAAGTTGCAATCACAATTGGATTTTAAGAATTTTGTGGACCAAAATGAGTTGTTAGACTTGCCTTTGAGCAATGGAAGCTTTACCTAGACAAATAGAAGGGCTGGTTTTTGTAACATTGCAAAAAAATTGGATAGGTTCCTATTTAAAGGGGATCTAAGCAAGTTTCCTTTCAGTCTTGAAAGCAAGATCATGGCTCTTTCTGGCTCTGGTCACTACCTAATATCTTTAGAAATTTTGGGAGAAAGGAGACCCATCAGATGTCCTTTTAAATTTGAAAACATTTAGTTTAAGGACCCCTCTTTCTTGGATCTGATCAGAGATTGGTGGAGCAGCTGTAAGCCAGGAAGCATGGGTTTATTCAATATCTCAACAAAGCTAAAATTGATCAAAGATAACTTGAAACAATGGAATAGAGATCATTTCAAAAATATCTTTGAATCAAAGAGGTAGATAGAGGAGGAAATTCAATCTTTAAATGAAAAAATCATAAAAGAAGGTATGGATATCACCTCTTATCTTTAGGAGAAAGATTTGATGGGAAAATTGGAGGACATACTCACCAAAGAAGAAATCTTTTGGAGGTAGAAATCATAGGAATTGTGGCTCAAAGAAGGTGATAGAGACACAAAATTCTTTCATAATTCTACAAGAGTTTGAAGAAACATTAATAGAATATCAGTAATAAAATCTAGCGATGGTAGGTTAACAGAAGATTCGGTAGAAATTAACAAAGTAGCGGTGGATTACTTTCAAAAACTTTTAAATGAGGAGGAAGGCTCAAATATTAAGGCACAAAAAAAAATCTTTAAGAACATCCCTAGGTTGGTTTCAAAGGAGCAGAAGAAGATGTTAAATAGCAGTTTCTTAGAGGAAGAAATCAGGGAAGCCTTGGTCCAGCTTGCCCCGGATAAAGCTCCAGGACTTGATGGGTTCCTAGCTACTTTCTTCCAAAGATGTTTGGACATAGTGGGCAAGGAATTGACTAATGCTTTCAAAGATTCAAGAAAGTCAAGAAAGATCCTTAAGGAGATGAACAATACCTTTATAGCTTTGATTCCCAAGAAAGAAAAACTAGAATCTTTTGATGAATATAGGCCAATTTCCCTCTGCAACACGATCTACAAAATTTTGGCCAAATTTGTGGCCAATAGAATAAAAAAGATTCTTCCTGATATCATAGCAGAAGAGCAAACTAGATTTGTGCCTGAAAGATCAATTTTGGATGGAGTAATAATAGCTCAAGAGGCTATTCATTCAATTCAAAGTAACATACATCCCTTGATGCTAATCAAATTGGATATTCATAAGGCATATGATAAAGTGAATTAGAGATTCCTCTTTAAAGTTTTGGTAGCATTTGGTTTTAACTAGATTTGCCTTAATTGGATATTTGAAAGGGTTTCAAGTCCAAAATATTCAGTTCTTATTAATAGCTCGCCAGAAGGATTTTTCAATGCCTCAAGGGCTCTAAGGCAAGGTGACCCTTTGTCCCCCTTCCTGTTCATAATAATGGTAGAAGCTCTGGGGAGATCTTTGGCCAAGGCTTGCCTAGAAGGACACATTTCAGGGATTCAAATCACAGGAACAATGACAAGATTCACTCACCAGTAATTCGCAGACGATACCCTCTTATTTGGTTCAGCCTGCGAGGGAGAGGCAAAAAAATTTAGAGACATTCTAGATCTTTATTCTATAGCCTCAGGTCAAGAGGTAAGTAAAGATAAATTAGAAGTTTTCTTCTTTAACTCCTTTCTAGGTAGAGAAGAAAGGATTTTGAGAATCTTGAATTTTAAGAAGGGTTCTCTATCATGCAAATATTTGGGGCTGCCTTTGATTAAAGATATTCGCCCTGGCAATACATGGGATGCT
The DNA here is from genome assembly GCA_027924645.1 of Cunninghamia lanceolata. NCBI lineage: Eukaryota > Viridiplantae > Streptophyta > Pinopsida > Cupressales > Cupressaceae > Cunninghamia > Cunninghamia lanceolata. Next base: position 3,979,183 of record BSBN01000062.1, read on the forward strand.
TTGCTAGATAGGGTGAAAAACAAATTAAAATCTTGGAAAAGCAAATGGTTGTCTTGGGCAGGAAGACTAACTTTAATAAAATTAGTTCTCTCAGCCATCCCAATTTATGTGATGTCTTCTCTACCTTTAGCAAGTAAGACCAGCAAAGAACTGACACAGAAGATGAGAAAGCTTTTTTGGCAAGGATCTTCAAATTAGTTTAAGTATCCTCTTATCAGATGGAATCAAGTTTGTGAGTAGAAAGAAAGGGATGGAACCGGAATCAAGGAGCTTATACTACAAAATAGAGCTTTAGGTGCAAAGTTAGCTTGGTTGATTCATGCAAAACCATATTTGAAATGGGTCAGATTAATAAAGGCCAAGTACTTGGAGGAAGAAGAGAATAGCATCTTTTCTTCAAGAGAACTCCCAAAATGTTCAAGAATATGGAACTTCATCAAAAGTTGTCGCGGCTTTATCTGTAATCACCTTTCTTGGGAAATTCAAGATGGAAGGGAAACAAGGTTTTGGGAAGACTCTTGGGAAGGTTTTCCAGCACTAGCAGGTTGAGAAGAACCAAGATGTTGTGGGGTGATAGAGTTAGAGACTATCTTTTCTTTCTGCAAGATGAGGAGACAACCTTTCCAAAATGGAAGAGTGTGAGGAACTTGGGTTTCAATGATAGGGAAGTAGAAGTATTTGAAGAAGCTATGGCAAATTGGTTTATTTACAGTAGGGTGGAAAGAGATGTTCTCAGATGGTGCGCTTCTCCTATTGGGTAATATATAGTCAAAGAAGGATATAAGGTTCTTAAGGGTGTTGGTGCAGTAGATGGTAAGATCCCTATAAAGTTATTTTAAAATAAATAATGCTTACCCAAAGCGGGGGTCTTCACATGGCTAGCAGCTCAAGGCAGAGCCCTTACTACAGACAGGTTCAAAAGAAGTAGAGGAAGATGGTAATCACTTATTCCTTCACTGAACATATGTTTTTAGAGGATAGTATTGGCTCATGAATAAGTTGGGGTGGTATTCTGCCCCCCCGTATAACCTTTTGGATTGGCTTTCAGCATGGCCCATTTTGCATTAGAAGACTATGGTTGGTGGCCTTTGACTAGCAGGCCCTTCTATCCTCTTATAGGAGATGTGGAAGGAATGCAATAGGAGGACCTTCCAGGAGAAGGAAATGCCAATCCTTTCTTTACTTAGTAAAATTGAGTCAAGTATTGTGGAAACAATGAATTCTAGGTTGGCAGAGGGAGGAACATTTCAACATCATTTCACTAGTTGGGATGCATAAATGATCAAAAAATGGTCAAGGCTCAAACTAGTTCCTATTTCAAGGTTAGGTGGACAATCTACAATAATGGAAATGAAAAACATTCAATGGTCACCACTGGAAGAAGGATGGTGCAAATTAAATTTTGATAGGGCTTCCAAAGGGAACCCGGGTCCCTCAGGAGCAGGTTATATCATTTGAACCTCTAATGGTGAAATGGTGGGTAAACTAGTAGCTCCTTTATTGCATGGGACCAATAATGATGTAGAGATTTAGGTGCTTATCCTTGGGATTAGTCTATGCAAATATATTCATATTAGGAATTTAGTCATAGAGGGAGACTCTTTGTTGGTAATCAACAGATTGAGAACTAGAAAACTCATTAACTGGAGGCTTTAGGCTAAATTAGAGTTGGCTCTAAAGATGTTGGAGGATTTTGAAAAGGTCTCTTTAATCATATACTCAGGGAAGGGAATCAAGAAGCAGATACTTTGTCTAACTTGGGTGCGATTGGGGTGTCAATTAAAGAAATACTTATTCCTGATGGCAGGGGGATCACTTAGAATTTTATAGGCTGCTCTGTGGGAGGCTAGGAGGGAGCCTTGCCACCTCATCTTCTTAGGTGGCAAGGCTAGGGTAGCGTGTGAATGCAGGGCCTTCTCCATTCTTTTCAATGATCATAGGGGAAAGGAACATTTTGGAATGTGGGTGCTTCGAGAAGTTTCTAAGGAAAATCTTAAAAGGAAGTGGGTTGGCCGTTTCAACAAACACTTGGTCTAGTCTCAATGCCTATATGTTTCACAATTGTTTTCTCTGCCAAAGCAATTAGCTATAGTGGTACGAAAACCCCAGTCAGGTTAGTTAGCAGTAAGTGCCAGATGGCTTTTCTTGGCCATGTTTTTGACCTTCAGCTGTAGAGGATGCTGCATTGCTCAGATGAATTGATGGTAGGAGCATCCAGAATGATCATGGGAAAGCACTTCTTGTAGAATGATGAATGGTACAAGGTAGACAATGATATATCTTCGAGAGTCCTAGCCATGCTTTTGGAGCTGGAAACACCCAAGGCAGAAGTGGAAACCATCATGAAAGGCATTTTCTATGCAGAGCATTTAGGGGATCTAGAATCAATTTTGCAAGTGGCTAATTTGGGAGTCGAAGTCCTGCAACCCAAGGATATGGCCCTACTCAAAGATCTAGATGTAGTAGTCAAATTGTATCCTTTCATTCTGGATATAAAAGGCTTCGAATTGCTGGTGGCAAAGGACATTGCTTAGACTACTGTCGACTTCATCAAGAAGGTGTTGGGCATACAACCAGTGGAAGGATTTGACTGGGTGGCAGATTTCAACTTGCAACTGTTGGACTTTGATAAGGTGGATGCTGTCTAAACTTAGTACTGCTAACCTTTTGTCTTCTAGTCATCTATTTATAGTTTTATGGCTCCTTTTTGTTAATGGAATCCTAAAGAGTATGTAAATAGAAGTCAGTCATGGTTTGACCCTCTGTGGTCTATAGTTTTATCTGACCCTACGAGGTCTTTTTGGAAGCTAAAGGGAGATAGATAGTTTGATGAAAGTAGCAGATTAGCAGTAGCTCTCTTAGAAGATCCATATCTTGGCACATAACTATGTAATTTCATATTTTCAAATCAATATAATATCAATATTAAAAATAAAATAAAAAAAACATTTTCCATTTCTTAACAAATATACACTTACCACCCTAATAGTTTTATAAAATTAAAATTTGTAGAAAAATAGATATTCAACAACTACAATTCCAAATTGAAGTACTTGGGATCCGGAATATGAGTTAATGTCAAAAAATACAAAGATTTTTTTTGAATATATAGAAAATTTATTTGTTTTGAGAATTAAGTCTGTGCAATAATTCATGGAATAAGTCTGTACAATAATTCATTAAATTAAGTCCATGTATTAATTCACTAAACAAGTCTATGCAATAATTCATGGAATAAGTCCGTCTCATTAAATAATTCAAGCTTTCCTCCACTTTTCCAATTAGACGAGGAGTATTTTCTTTATATGTCTAAAATTTTTAGAACAAGCTTAGAAATTGAGGGCATGTGGGCCTTATGTGTTTGCCGTTTATTAAATTTTATATATGAATTGACCACAAGTAAATGTCCCTCATGCTTATGACAATAATAAACCAATTGAATTTAGACAATAATTGAATATTAGATGCGGAATTCATATGTCTTAATTTAGTGAAAGTATTTATTTAAAATTTAAACTATTATATGCATATAATAATTTTAAACTTCACCTTGTATAAATATTCCTTAATGCTATTTTGATAATGAACTTTCATATCAAATGTGAATATGATCTCAATCGTATGGTTATAAGATTATTTACACTAGAAGCTCAAAAGAGGGTTTAGCAGGTCTAACTAGTGTCTTAAGATCCCATTGTATCCACAAAATTAGATTTACTCAATATTAGTAAGAATTAAGGTTATGAAAGGACTCGAATCAACCAAATAATAGAAGTAATTAAGAGATGATACTAATATTTTAAATAAATAATGAATTCTTGAAGTTCTTGAAACTATGCTAAAAATTACTCCATATAGATTTAAAATTTTGCAATTAAGTAACAAATTTATGGACTCTTTAGTGATACTAGGAGTCAACCAAATTTAAACATAAATTTTAGAAACTTTGAAGTAAATACATTATTGAATGGGATTAATCCCACACATGAGGGAATGAACTAGGATGATGAAGAAACAAGATCTAGGTAGGGAATCAATGTATTATAATGGCAGGTGTGATAAATATAATCACTATGGGTAAATGTGTAGATATGGATAAGATGTAGATAGATATATGGTAATGTGCATATGGGGATATATCAAGGCTAAGGGAATGAGACTAGCTTCACACAAGATTACATCATTTGTTGATATATAAATGTATTAAGATATTTTCTCAAATGAGCATAAAACTAAATTAGAATTGGCATATGTATACAAATTTTATCATTACATTTTTCCCCCACTTCGATTTGAATTTTAATCCTACGATGATCATGTATCTCAGGATATGTAGCATTCAAACATGCATGCAAAAATATTTAGAAATGAAAGGATGCTACCATGTGGCATATTGGACAATGACATGCTATGTGATAATGTTCTATTTGGTCATGGTGAGGAGTCTCTATGTAGCATCTATCACTACTAAAATGCTTGACATAAAAGTGTAATTAACAATATATGGCCCCTACAATTGTAGGCAAGGAATTGTAGGAGAGAACAAAATCGTACATGAAATGTAAAATAAGTTCTAATCATGTAAACATGTAAATAAAGTGAAGTAATAACTATACAAATGTATCTTGTAACAAGATAGTGTAATACAATAAAACACAAAAATCATATGTGGCCTAAAGATGAATCTCAAGTGTTACAGTAAATAGGATTTTACTTATTTACTTGCTTAAGTTTAATTAGGCACATAATAATTTAATAATTAGGTTGGGAAGTTATTCCTGTAACAAGTTAGAGTAGATTATTTATGGGAAATGTATGGCTATATAAGCCAATATAATACATTTGTATAATATTCATTGTAATATATCAATTTCATATCAATTGAAGCATCTTCTTCAATCTTTTTATCTCTGTCTTTATGCAAACTCTTGCTTGGGCACTCTCTGGTGGTTGTTTATTTCTTGGTTTGATCCATGAAGTCTACAACTTCATGATGGCTTCCTGTGTATATCCCTACATGGTATTAGAGCCTGAACCAAGGAGTTTTCTACCCATATTGGAGAATTGAGTTGTTGGAGAAGAGATTTATCACACAGGCATCAATCCATGCTTGCAACTGATTAGAGAAGCATCAATCCATGCCTTCATGAAATCTAGGTGGAACAATATTATCAGCATTTGAAAATATTGAACAATTTCCTTGAATCACCTTTTCTTTGGTTTGAGTAAATAAATTGGCCAATATACATACCCAACAAAGTTGACGCCATGCCTAGGATTGTGAATGACTTATATAACCATGCCCTTCAGGTACCCATTTTTCTCACGATAGTCTAAACTACAAAAACACACAGGACCCTTCCTCTCTCAGTGTTGGGTAGATATGGGCATGAGCATAGGCCAAAGAATGTCCTCTCTCCTGAGTGTGTAAGGCTCAAAAAAAAATCCAAGATAACTACTTGGATCAATATTCTTATCTCTATGGAAGTGATGCAAGAATACATGCTTTCTTGGAAGATCTTGGAGTCCTGTATTGAAGGCAACAATTTTTAATAAAGGGCAGCATCTAAGCACATGCATAACATTAATCGTAGTGCATTATATTTAGCACATAACCTTCATTCATCTTTACATTTACATGCAATCGTTGTGGATATGTGTTTGGTATGGTATATGTTTGATAGTGAGAGGTGTCCAATGCTTCTGATTAGTTGTTCTAAGACAAAATTTAGTTTTTTTAACACCGTGAGGAGCATTGCAGGTGGTAGGCCCTTCCACTATTTTCTTTGGATGTTGGATAGGGACTTTAGTCCCACATTGGCATTGCAAGGAAGTTCTTGACTATTGAAATAGCTCAATCACTCTCTTCTTAACTATGAGCAAGGCTCACATGGTTGTGGAAACTCTCTCTCGCATGTGGAGGTTCTGACTTGTGCCTCAAACCTTGAGAAGGCCCAAGGTTTGAGCGCACCTCATGGGACCAAACAAAATGCGCCAGAATATTGGGATGGGTAGGTGAATGGTAGTGGAGGTCTCATTTAATTCCCTAGGCATTCTGATCCTTCTAAGCTACATCAGATTGAGAAAGATTCTTTGTAGGAATACTAAGGATCACTAAGAGGGGGGTGAATCAGTGATCCAACAAAACTTGTTTATTCATCAATCTTGTAGAAACAATCTCTAACATCATCATGATAAAGACATCAACAAAAGATAGAATCACACAAATGAAGCCATAACAAAAGATATAAAGTGGAAAACCCTTTCAAAGGAAAAACCACTGTTCAAACCTCACCAACACTTTATTAGGTCTCACTAACCAAACTCTCACTAAGTACATATAAGCCTCACTGGCTAGGATCTCATTGATCACATACAAGCCTCATTGGCCATCTCATAAGCCTCACTAGCAATGCCACACTAGAAAAACAATATGTCTCACTGACAATGCCTCACTAGAAAAACATCTCCAATCTGAATACAAGAAGACAACACAAAGTACTACTCTATTTACATAGGAAACCAAAGGTTGTAGATGTGTTCTATAACTCTTACAACAACACCTTATCTCTCCTGATTTGGGCACAAAAAGACAACTCTTCAAGATCTCTATATAATCAATACTTAAGAACATTACATTGACAATGATATAACAATACAAGAACTGCTGACATCATGATCACAACATTCAAGAATTCAAAACATCTACATGATATATCATATCTCTATCACAAACATATAAGTATAACAACTATTTATCATCATAAACAAGGATACCTGATCTGTTATTGATTTCTGTAATCAATGTATAATGTCTTCATCTCACTGCCTCTGACATTAAGATCATATTTTATGCATCATACCCTCTACCGCAACTAATTTCTACAATCTTCCTTGTACTTTTTACAACTATCCTGCTTTCATTCCCCACATACTCTGACACCATACTTATACACAATTCATAAGAACTATCATACAAATCTTTCTCTCTGTATCATATACTCAATAAGATCACATCAAACATATAGGATCCAACCCTGCAAACAAAACTACTTCATGAAGATCCTATCTCAAAAAATCTCTGTTCACTTATCTACCAACAACTAAAAAGGCCATACTCAAGTCTCTTCTTCACATTAGAGATTCATCACGCAAAAAATGTCAAAACTATTTCCATACAAATTGATCTACCATTACATAGAACATCTTCTTAAACAATCCAACTCTCTTCTTTGACTCCATGTCATGTTTGAAAAAAACTAACCATTATATTCTACTTAGTCTGCTCATCTCACTTTACACATAATACTTATGCTTTATCCTATCAATCAACAAATAGAGATTGTTATAAATATTCTATGTAATATGCTTGACATCATACTACTTTACCTAGAATTTTCGGAGCAAGAACTTTTAATTCATCCCATACAATCTTAATTTAACCTTTAGACCATTTGGTTGTGGTTATAGTTAATCAAGCTTCTTTACAATAGACATAAGTTAGGTAAGCCCGTCAAATTCTAACACAATGAAGAGACTGTTGAAATTCAAAAATAAATTGAATCTCTGCCATTGATTTATTCCTTTTTTTTCAGACAAGATTAAATGATGGCCTTCAATTACCTTTTGCTACTAATTGCATAGACATTTAACCTAAGGAGTCGGTGCCCCTAAGTAAGGGGGGCAGTAACTTCATGATTCAAAACCCTTTATTTATCAATTAAGTGAATCATGACTTAGAATAGCAACTCAACTACTTGTTATAACAAAAAGAACCTTTTGAGATGACGTTTAGAAGGTTTTTATAATAGGTTTTAAGGAATCTTGTTATGGTTTTAGGATGTAGGTTTTAGGTTTCCACAAAACCCTAATTCTTTAGCACAATTGATGAATGCAATATCCATTCCTTAATCTCTACCTCTATCATATAGATCCTTTACTTCTTAAAGAAAATTGATTTCAAGAGCATTTAGAACACTAGAGCTTTAGAATGCATCAATAGTATAACCCCAAGTAACCAAGAAACATCAAATCAATAAACTTCTACCAAACTTGTCAAACCAACATCCAACCTTGTTGTCCTTAATAGATCCTGACAAGAACATGGACATGATCATAACTTCTAGCAAGAACATGAACCTAACATCATGAATGAAACCTTACTTTCCTTTACTATACTATCTTGAGGTACAAACTCAAACAAGAAGATCCTGATATGAAGATTCTGACAGGCAACTCCTTCACCTTATGAACATCATCATGAAGCAACCAAAGCAATCAACATCTTACTTTTGACATCAATGACAAACATTTCAACACTCTTATGAGCCCTAGGAAAATTTGATGCAATGGTTCTCAAAATATATGGCACCTAGAAATATTCTATTTGCACCAATAGGTGGATGTTAGATCCAATACAATAACATAACTTTATTTTCAATAACTCCAAAATGTTTGACTATGCCAATAATGAATGCATTCTTGCAAAATACCTCAATTATGTTCAATGTAAGGGTGCCAGGAAGAATATTTTTGTTTTACATCTTTTGGGACCAACTGATGGTGCCAAAACATTAGGGTGGGTAGGTGAATGCTAGTGAAGGTCTTATTTCATACCTTGGGTGTCCCAATCATTCTGAGCTACATTAGACCAAGAAAGTCTCTTAAGAGCCTTAAGAGAAAAATGGTGCCAAAATTTGACACAATAGTTCTCAAAATTCATGGCACATAGGAATGATTTATTTATGCCTATAGGTGGATGTTGGATCCATCTATAATAACCTATCTCAATTTCTAACAACTCCAAACTATTTGATCATGATGACAATGAATGCATTCTTTCAAAATGCCTAAATTATGTTCTATGTAAGGGTGCCAATAGTCATATTTTTAATTTGCACCTCATGGGTCCAAACCAAAGGTGGCAACATGTCAATATGGGAAGGTGAATGCTAGTGGAGGCCTCATTATCATTCCCTAAATGGATTGATCCTGTTGAGCTACATCGGATTGAGAAAGTCTCTTAAGAGCCCTAAGAGAAAAATGGTGCCAAATTTAGACACAATGGTTCTCAAAATTTGTGGCACCTAGGAATGTTCTATTTTTACCTATAGGTGGATGTTAGGTCCATATACAATAACCTATCTTAGTTTCCAACAACCTGAAACCATTTGATTATACTGACAATGAATGTAATCTTACAAAATGCCTCAATTATGTTCAATGTAGGGGTGTTGATAGTCATATTTTTTTATCTGCACCTTATGGGATTGAATTGATGGGTCCAACATGTTGGGGTAGGTAGGTTAATTCTAGTGGAGGCCTCATTTGATTCCCTAGATGTCTTGATCTTTTTGAGCTGCATCAAATTGAGTTTCTTAAGAACCCTAAGAGCAAGAGGATGCCAAACTTTGAAGCAGTGGTTCTCAAAATCTATGGCACCTAAGAATTTTTGTTTTCACCTATAGCTAGATGTCAAGTCCATTTACAATAACCTATCTCAATTTCTAACAACCCCAAATCATTTTATTGTATTGACAATGAATGCATTATTACAAAATTTGTCAATTATGTTTAATATATAAGAGTGCCAATAGCCATACTTTTTGTTTTTGCACCTTGTGGGACCAAACTGATGGTTCCAACACATTAGGGTGGGTGGGTGAATTCTATTGGAGGCCTCATTTCATTCCCTAGGTGTCTTGATCCTTCCAAACTACATGAAACTAAGAAAGTCTCTTAAGAGCCCTAAGACAAAAATGGTGCCTAAATTTAATGTGGTGGTTCTAAAACTTTGTGGCACCTATGAATGTTTTTATTGCACATACAACTTAATATTGGGTCTATATATAATAAAATATTCTAGTTTCCAACAACTCCAAACCATTCAATGATGCTGACAATAAATGCATTCTTGCAAAATGTCTTAATTGTGTTCAATGTAAGGGTGCCAATACTCATATTTTTCTTATGCACCTCCTGGGACCAAACTAGTGGTTCCAACATGTTGGGGTGGGTGGTTAAATTATAGTGGATGCCTCATTTCATTCCCTAAGTGTCCTAATCCTTCCAACCTAGATTAGACCAAGAAAGTCTCTTAAGAGCCCTAGGAACCAAATGGTGCCAAAGTTTGACACAATGGTTCTTAAAATATGTGGTACCTAGGAATGTTCTATTTGCACCTATAGTGGATGTCAAGTCTATTTATAATAACCTATCTTAGTTTCTAAAAACTCCAAACTATTTGACCATGCCAACAATGAACGCATTCTTGGAACATGCATCAATTATGTTCAATGTAAGGGTGCCAATATTCATAATTTTTATTCTACACCTCGTGGGACTGAACCAATGGTGAAAACACATTAGGCAAGTGGTTGAATTATTATGGAGGTATCATTTCATTCTCCATGTGTGTCAATCCTTTTGAGCTACACCAAGTCGAGAAAACCTCATAAGAGCCCTAAGAGAAAAATGGTGCCAAACTTTGACACTACAGTTCTCAAAATTCATGGCACCTAGAATGTTTTGTTTGCACCTATAGATGGATGTCAGATCCATCTATAATAACCTATCTTAGTTTCTAAGAACTCCAAACTATTTAATCATGCCAACAATAAATGTATTCTTGCAAAATACCTCAATTATGTTTAATGTAAAGGTGCTAATAGTCATATTTTTTATTCTGCACCTCGTAGGACTGAATTGATAGTGCCAACATGTCAGGGTGGGTAGGTGAATATCATTATTGCATCAAGAGATCAAAATTACATTACATATCATGAGCCTCTTTGAGAGGGGAACCCCCTTTAAGCAAGCCAAATACAATAAAAATTATGTTACCTTTATAATAGACTATACAGATCATAATTATATTAGTTCTACTCAAGATAACTACTATTTATCAAGTGGACAAGATTACTATTGATATCTCAAGGGACAACTTAGAAAACATATGCATCTAAAGCCTTTATTATAATAAGGAATTAAAGAAAAGAGTTAGGGCAAAGGGCTCCTAATAGCTTCACACATTCATGCACTTGTTCACATTCACTTTTATCCTTTGCACTCTAGTACATCTCAGCATAATATTCTATTACTCAAGCATCACTTTTCTTGGTGCCTTCTGTGTCACTCCCAATCATTATGGGAAGTGTTGATCCCCATCTTCCTTCTTTTTATAATTGTTGTGTGGTCTTCATTGTGCATCAAGCTTTGACTCCTCTTGGCCATTGTACACATCCCCCTCTAAGCGCTTTGTCTTTCTCACTTTCTCCCTCTTATTGTCTTGGCCCTTATGCCCCTAAAATGTTCACCTTGGTCCCCAACTATAGTGAGTTTTTCCTTGACTTAGGATGCCTATTCATTAGTGGTTTTAGCCATTGATGGCCACATCACCATTTGCATTTGCCCATGCTAGGGACAGCCTTCTTCCTTGAGATTCATCTTTAGGCCACATATGATTTCTATGTTTTATTGTATTAGACTCTCTTATATTACAAGATGTACATTTATATAGTTATTACTTCACATGATTCATGTATATTTACATGATTATTTTATTTTACATTTCATGTACTATTTTTTATCTCCTACAATTCCTTGCCTCAAATTGTAGGGGCTATGTTTTTACTAACAGTTTTATGTCAAGCATTTTGGTAGTGATATATGCTACATAGAGACTCATCACCATGACCAAATAGAGCATTATCACTGTAGACACCTAAAAATGACTCCATCGTCAAACCAACTCCTGACATCCCTAAACATACCAATTCCCCTTCTAATCAATTAATTAAATTTTTATTTAATTAATTATCCCTTCATCATCTAATTTTTCATCATTTTATCCTCAACAATTGGATTGATTTTATTAATTAAATAGTTCAACTTTAGCCAATTAATTAAATAAATATGCAATATTTATTTGGTTATTTTCCCCATCCTCATTAAATCCAATTAATTAGCTAAATCATGTTTAACTAATTAATTTAGCCTATTAATTAACCTATCCCTACCCTAGGTAATTAAATAGTCACTATTTGATTGCCTACCCTAGCCTATCTCATCCTAGCCTTAGGATTAATTAAATAAAACCTTATTTAATTAATCTTAACCTCCCATTTAAAGTGGTCAAACCTAGCTTAACACCCTTCCCCACATCCTCTAAATAAAAAATTGAAATATATCCCACATATAAATCAATTTTTTATTAAAATATGTCCAACATCACATTTAATACTTCTTACACCCCTTACCCATGCCATACCTCATTTATCTCCACTCATCCCCAAATGAATTTTTAATTCATTTTACCTTTCCCCATGTGAATTTTTAATTCACAAATAATCCATCTCACCCAACCTCATTTAATTCATCCCTTTACCAAAAATAAATATAAAATTCATATTTATTCCTAGCCCTCCATCCTCCAAGATGAAATCTAGGCCCTTCACATCATCTTCATCCTCCACCATTGATCTCCCAAATCAATCTCAACCCTTGGATCAAAATCTCTCCAAAATGTATATAAATACAACATCCTCCAACCCATTTGAGGATCCAGTTTCTAAGTAATGTTACCATGCCCAAAAATCTCTTGAGCTAGCTTGTGAGTTGCATTTGTGAGCTTGAGAGCATCTGAAATTTGAATACATTATCCAAGGTATATCTAGGAGCTCTTGGGTGCATGCTTCTACAACCTTATCATAGATTTGTGAGTCATAGTGAGGTATAACATTTGTTTTTATGCAATTGTTCTTGTGTTTTCTAACTCATTTTGATTTCACTAATCATATTTGGTGCTCTAAAATTAACAAGTGCTTGCCAACAATCTATAAACATTTCAATTCTGGGCTTAAAAAAGAACCACAAAGTGCACCATAACTCATTGGATTAAAAGGAACAACAATCTACATTTTTCACTCATCTAAACAAGAAAACAAATCAATTGTGTGAAGTGTTTTGTGATAATGTTTGTGTGGTGAAAAGTGTATGCTCTTCCCTCGCACCATTGGTGATCTTGGGAATCAAAAGCTTCTCACAACACTTGCATAAATCACCCCCAACATAATCCAAAGAACTAAAAATGAACCTTGTTTAGCGTGACACAAGCACAAAATATACGTATGCTCTCTCCTCGCATCCTTGTATGAACTTGGGGATCAAAAGTATTTTGGTGGTTGTGTTACTTTTGTTAATCCTTTAGAGGGCCTACCACCCCGCTTCGAAAGGTGGGAATGACCCAAGTGGCAACAAGCTAAAGCCAAGCTCTTTCGAGCTGCTATATAAAATAATGTGTTTGTGATGAAAGTCACAAGCAACAGGTGTTGTTGTGTTATACCGACAACTAACCTCCCCCAAAACCCTCTAAGGCATAACCCTTGGAGGTTGGGAGACTCCATAATAGAGAGTAGCATTGCCGCATGTATGGCCACCTAAATGAATGCACTTACTACAAATGTTTGTTTTAGCAAGCCAAAAACCTTCTATTTGTTGACGTAGAAGGGTAACCTTTGAAGCGGCCCCAATTCATGCGGTTCTTAGCTAAGGTAGTAGGGACAATCCTAAGGTTAGGTGAGGGACAAGCCTTTGTGGAAACCTAGATCTTGGTATGCATGAGAAGTGAGTGCACTATAAGGGGGATCCAGTGCTACCAAGATCCTAGAGCTACTTGCTTTAAATAGGCATAGCTAGGGGATTCAACAAATATTGTCTTATCTTCACCTTAGGTTGTGCAAAGTGCTTGTTTAAGAAAATCACACATCTTTTCACAAACAAAATCTTAGTTATTGTGTATTATTGTGCTTAAAGTGCTTTCAAGAAACTTGCCAAGAGACAATAAAAATCATTTGATCAAACTTCATATCAAAACAAATCCAAATTTATCATCAAAATCCATCTTTTTCAGAGCCTTGACCAACACTAACCTATTTTAGCGCCATCTCTGTCTGCTTTTGGTGCCATTTCACCTATGGATTGGTGCTATTTTCATATTAACTTGCTTGAAATTAGAGAAAATTCCATTATGATCTTTAGGACCTGCTTCACCATAATCCATAATCACCTTCCAAAAATCTATCAATACCCCACTCATTTCGTCCTAATATTTCCAATCATACCTTCTTTTTGACCTTAAAGAATCAATCATTATCATTATCAGACCCTTTTCTATACCATAATCTGCTCAATTTCATCCTCATTAATCTTTGCATACCTTTTTGGACCAAACAAACATCCTTACCACAAAAAAATCATTCCAAAATCCTCTCACTTATCTCATTAGAAAATACATCTAAAATCTTATAAATCCAAACACCCATCAAAGAACCATCAATCAACGTCCAAAACTCATCATCCCTTTGAGCTAAGGCTAGATCTAGATTTCATCTTTTACATCATATTTTACTTGGAGAGTCATTAGTCAACCTTTCAAGTAAAATAATCACCCTTCTTTGTGTAAGGTCATTAGTCTACCCCAAACAAAGAGAAACATCCATTTGTGTGACACAAAAAACTAGATCTTACTTAAGCTCATCCGTTGACCTCCAAATCCTTTTCAAATAGTATCATCCTAAACTCTCATACCAAACATCTAGTTCATCTAAAATTGTCACCATCCAAATCAACATCAAAATCCCTTCTATCAAATCATCCTCAAGCAAACTTCATCTATCACCCACTCTTATCATCCTTAGATTGACACTCTTTGGAAGATTCATCTCTTAGAAGTTAAAATCTATCCTTTATCATGCTACAATCACCCTTTCATCTTTTACTCCATTCCACTACCACATCCTCTTTGGGTCCAACAAATCAATCTAGATTCTCTAAGGTCTCCATCTCTCTTTCATCCACCTCAAAATCAAATCCATACACTTGCATGCCCATAACTAGATCACAACACAAGAATAATCAAGCAATGATAGACTTCGGACAATACACAGGCATAGGAATGCCTAATACCAATGACAACAACCTACCAATCAACCAAACACACAACCCACCTTCAGTCTTTCAAATCCTAACATATAATCCCAATGAAAATCCCTTTCATTTCTTGCAACCACCACCACCACCACCACAAAATGTCCCCACCATGTCCTAAGATGATCTAGATGTCTTGAGCTTTACACAAGATGCCGATAACATGGACATGCTTGACAAAGTCCTAAGGTTGGATCCAAATAGATATCTTGACTACCTCCTCAAAATTGGTGCCCAACCACCCCACAACATGACATCATCCAAACCATCCACCTCTAACATCAATCCTACCACATCCTCCCAACCATCTACATCAAACACCCAACCTATCGTCTCTCAAACCTCAACTCCTGCTATATCTATCGCCCCCACAAGCTCTAATGTACCACATCTACAATCCCCACAAGTGTCTCCAACCCTACCACCTCCCAACCTATCATCACATCCACTACCACAACTAGCGTAAACTCTTCCATTCCACAAATCACCTTGGGCATTCAAGGGAACCTCATGCATGCATGTGCCTCCACTCAACCCTCAAACCATAGCCTACATGAGACAATTCTTTTCACAACTACCTTATAACACGACCAACCCATCTAACATCAATCCATCCAATGTCAACCCATCCAATGTCAATCCATCTCATCTCACGTATCTACAAAACCCCATAGTGTCATCAAAACAACAAAATCTCAATCCTCAAATACCTCCCCATATTCTCCAACAACCAACAACATCTCACACAACTCAACCAAAACACCACCCCACAATACCAAAACACGATCTCCCAAAACCTCCAACATCAAACCCCACCCAATCTCCAACATCTTATTAATCAGCACACCTACCCACCACAAATGCCACCAACCCCCAATCTAACAAGCATTGTACAAGCCTTGATTCAAAAAGGAGACAATATACAAACTGGGGGAAAATGCAAGGATTATTCTTTTGAGGATATTTGTCCCTATCCATTTGATCAGACATTGTACATGCCCCCTTTCCCCAAAAATTTTGAAACACCCAAATTTGACAAATACAAGGGAAAGGGAGACCCTAGGGATCATCTTAGGGAGTTTGACCTCTCTTGCTTAGAAGTCTTGAACAATGATACATACCTAATGAGACTATTTCCAAGAAGCCTCAGTGGTCAAGCCACTAAGTGGTTCACACATCTTCCCCCAAGCATTAGGTCTTTCCTTGAGCTCACAGAAAAATTTGTCAATCATTTCTCCTATAATTTTGAATATGAAATATCTATGACAGACCTTTGCAACACAAAACAAAAGAGTGGAGAATCCTTCATTTCCTTCTTGTAGAGGTGGAGAAGCTTAGCAAGCAAACTCCCTTGGCCAATTCTTGAGAAACAATTAGTCACCATGTTTGTGACCAACCTAAATCAAGAAATAGAGTTCCATCTATAGATGCTTTGTGCATCTACCTTTGAAGAAGTCATTGACAAAGGTACTACCATAGAAAGGGCCCTCATCACCAAGAGCTCCATCAAATTATATGACGAGTCCAATAACAATAACAACAAACTCAATATCAACATCCCCAATACAAACAACAACAACAACACGCAATCAAACGAAAAGTCACGCTATTGGGGAAAGAACAAAAACACCTTGAATGATGGTGTCACTGATGTGAAGGCCATCCAACATGTACAGAATCAAACATATGCTGCTAATGTAAATATCCCAAGGGGGAAATCTAAACAAAACAAACATCAAAGACAATTCACACATTTAGGGAAACCAATTGAGGATATCCTCGATAGATGTCTAAAGAAAGGTTTGATAACTCTCCCACCAGTTAAACCCCACCAAGAGAGTGAGCTCAAATTTGCATGGTACAATGAAAATTATTATTGCGACTACCACCGCATTGTGGGCCATAAGACTGCCGATTGCATGAAGTTAAAGTATTGTGTGCAAGACCTCATCGACCAGAACAAAGTCAATCTTGAGCAAAGCACTTAACCATCACCCAACACTAACCTAGGAGCTTACAAGGATCCACTGCCCAATCATACCAAAGCCTCATCATCTAATCAAGCCTACAACATCACCCCACCTCTCGTATCTTATGACTCTATTGTAGGGTGGATAGAACCATCATCTAACCATATCAACACAATCACCATTCGGGCTCAAGCACCTGATTGTGCCATCACAACCCGTTGTGGCCGCATATCCATCTGCACAGCCCCTATCACTGATCAAACCCCCACATCCATGTCAAATTCCCTACCCAATCGTCCAGCTACACGCCCATCGCCTACCAATCAATACAACCTCCTAGAACATCTAGGAAAGAACCTTGTGTAAATATCCATACTTGAGCTACTCTGCACGTCACCTCTACATAAAGAAGTCCTTGATAAACCACCCTTGGAAACCCAAGTTCCCACCAACCTAAATGTGAATCAATTCCAAGCCATGGTGGGTCATATCACCATGCTTCATCATCTCACCTTCTCAGAAAAAGATCTCCCTGCATCTGAAAACTCACATAATGACACATTACACATCAAAGTCCATATCCACAAGCATATCATCAAGAGAGTCTTAATATATGGTGGCTCTGGCCTAAACCTATGCACTCTTAAATTACTAAAACAATTAGGATAATCAAATGTGGTTGTAGACACCAGTGAATGCATAACAATCAAAGGATATGATGACACTGAATGACTATATTAGGGTACTATCAAGCTCCCTATTCAAGTGGGACAAAATATAATGGAAATAAAATGTCAGGTCCTTGGTCTTGATCTCCCTTACAACATTCTTCTTGGCCGACCATGGATCCATGCCATGCAAGCAGTCCCCTCTACATTCCATCAATGTCTAAAGTTCCCTCACAATGGCACAGAAGTAACTATCTATGCCGATCCCTGCCCCTTCTAATATTGTAGTTTCTTGGAAGGCCATGACCACGCCTTCTGTCCGTATAACAAAGCCATCACAAAAGCCAACCCCACAACATCCACCTCACATATCGACCCTACCGACATTACCACCACTTCATCCCAAACACCTCCACCGCTTGAGGTCAAGATCAAGCTTAGTGACATGGGATGTGGGGAAAATGACCTACATGGCACCTTTTGTGTGGGCACGTTACCCAACCCTAAAATGTTTGGTATCCCAAAGAAAGAAGAAGCCAATACAGTTGTCATCAAATGTAAACCATCACCTACCTTTGAGAAGAAACATCTCCTTGATCAAGACGTGCTCGAAGACATATCATCATGGCTATATAAAGATGAGGAAACAGAGCAAGAAACTCCTATCATACCAACAAAGATCTATGGTAAAGTATCAGAGATTGTCAAAACATGGGCTATAAAGGAGAAGGCGGTATCATCCTTCGTGGACAAGGATCGTGGAACCAGTCCAAGCGACAAGAAATCCTTATACTCAAGGATTAGGATATGGTCAACAATAATGTATTCTCACTACTGGCAAATGTATCCTAGCTGAGGTTGCTATGGTCTCCCCTGAAGTCGATAATGTCAAAGAAATAGGCCATCAAGAATCCTTTAGTGACTTCACTGAATTCTTTGACTCATCCATATGTACCATATACACAGTCACCACCCTAGCCTCTTCATCTAATGACCTACCCCTTGTATACCCAGACCTCATAGACTGGGACCAACAAGGACACCCTGTCTTCGACATAGCACCGAATGATGAAGCAATCACTAAAATGATGGGGGTTAGAGATCACTTCCCCCTGGGAGATCATAGAGCAGGATACATCATGGAACTCGATACGGCTGCCTATTTTGGGGAGACAACCCCTGCTTCTAGTCACAAAAACATAAAAGTTAAACATGGATCTGATGGTGAAAACCACTCTGTAGTAGTGTTAGATCCCAAAAAGGTAAAAATAAAGGATGTATCTCCTGATGAAAACCTCCACGAGGTGCTAGGAGATGGAAGCATGGGCCTTCTTGAGATAGAGAAGGTATACCCTGATAGATCACCCATCCTGGTAGAGCCAGCTCAAGAGATGAATCTTGGGACGGAAGAAGAGCTGAAAATCACCTTCAGGGCAAAATCTCTCAGTGCAATAGAGCAGGAAAACTTCTTAGCCTTCTTCAAACGTAGAAATCACAATTTTGCATAGACTTATGTAGACATGCTAGGGCTCGAACCCGCTTTGGTCATCCATCACCTTGCAGTACGGCTTGATATAAAACTAGTGAAACAAAAGCTCAGAAAAATGAACCCCCAGGTGGCCCTCCTAGTCAAAGAAGAATTGAAGAAACTACTAGACGTAGGGTTCATCTGACCAATTGATTATCCCAAGTGGGTTTCCAACCTAGTACCAGTAGCCAAACCTGATGGCCGAATCCATTGCTGCACCGACTTCCGAGATCTTAACAAAGCCTGCCCGAAGGATGACTTCCCTTTACCAAACATTGACATGATAGTGGATCTTACAGTAAGACATGAGATGTTATCCCTCATGGATGGTTTTTCAGGGTATAATCAACTTAGGATCACAGAAGAGGACCAAAATAAGACAACCTTTATATGTCCATGGGGGACGTATTGTTGGGTGGTAATGTCTTTGGCTTAAAGAATGCTGGAGCCACGTATCAACGAGCCATGACTATCATCTTCCATGATCTTTTCCACCACATCATGGAAGACTATGTTGATGACTTGCTAGGAAAATCAAAGACATAGGAGGAACACCTAGATGTATTAGCAAAGATCTTTGACCAACTGGAGAAATACAATGTTCATTCGAATCCAAAGAAATGCGTCTTCGGGGTCACCTCCAAAAAAATTTTGGGATACATCGTCTCCAAAAGGGGAATTGAGGTAGACCCCACAAAAGTCAAAGCCATCATTGAAATGCCTCCTCTGAAAACCCTAAAATAGCTATAAAGTATGCAAGGGAAACTCCAGTCCATTTATTGCTTAACTTGCCGATAAATGTCAACCATTCCAACATCTACTCAAAAAGGATACAACTTTTGTCTAGAACACTCAGTGTCAAGCTGCCTTCGACTAGCTAAAAGAATACCTAGCTAATCCTCCTATTCTAACCCCTCTAAGGTAAGGAGAACCCCTCCTATTATACACCTTAGCAATAGAAACAACTATTGGAGCCTTATTAGCACAACACAATGATCAAGGGAAGGAAAGAGCCATATATTACATCAACCGCACCCTAATATCCTATGAGCTAAACTATACACCAATTGAATGAGCATGTCTAGCCCTAGTCTTTACTTCACAAAAACTAAGACACTACATGCTTAATCACAAAACTAAGCTCGTTGCCAAGATCGATCCACTAAAATATCTACTAAACAGAGCTGCTCTTACTGGGAGAATGGCAAAATGGGTCATGATCCTCACTGAATTTGACATTGAATATATTGAGAGAAAATCCATCAAAGGACAGGTTATCATTGATCAGATGGCTAAAGCACCCATTCCTACATAATGTCCTACACTGGCAGAGTTCACTGACGAAGCCATCTTAACAATAGCACCGGCAATAGAATCATGGAAAATGTACTTCGATGGGTCACACACACATAGAGGCTCAGGGACAGGCGTCTTGTTTGTTACCCCTCAAGGTGACACCATCCCCAAGTCATTCAAATTACATTCCCATGTACCAACAACGTGGCAGAATATGAGGCCCTTATCACAAGTCTCTGAATGGCAATCAAATAGAGAATTGAGAAGCTGACAGTGTATGGAGACTCTCAACTGGTCATCCAGCAAGTAAACAATGAGTACAAGACCAAGGATGATAAACTCTTGCCTTACAAAAAAGATGGTCAATGACTTTAAAGACTATTTTGATGACATCCACTTCGAACAAATCCCAAGGCTAAACAATAAAGCTACAGACACCATGGCCACCATCGGATCCCTGGTTGACAAGAAAGATAACAAGAAGTGTGAATTCCTGATAGAAGAACTCCCTATTCCAACATATGATGTTCCCCAATCAGAGCTAGTGTGCAAAGTCATTGGTCCCCTATCCCCGTGGTATCAAGAAACCTATCTATATCTCCATGATAACATCATCCCTCCTAACCTATCCACCTCACAATGAAAAAATTTCACTCGTCGAGCCTCCCAATTCACCCTTGTAGGAGATACCCTATACAAAAGGAGTCTTGATGGCAGGCTTTTACGATGTTTAGACTCTACGGAAGCTGAAGAGGCCTTGGAAGAGGTACATGAGGGCATCTGTGGGGCACATTCAAATGGACCCACTCTCGCTAAAAAGATCTTGAGGACCGGATACTATTGGCCAACCATGGAACGAGATGCCTACCAGTTTATAAAAAAATGTCAGCCATGTCAACAATATGGAGATCTCATTCATGCACCAACACAAGAATTGCAACCAATCACGACACCATGGCCTTTCTCACAGTGGGGGCTTGACACCTCATCTGCACCAATGGTCTAGTGGTAGAATAGTACCCTACCATGGTACAGACCTAGGTTCGATTCCTGACTAGTACAAATTTCTTTTTCCTTATTATTTGTTCTCTATTTTTCACTGTTATATTTTAAGCTATTTCTAATAATAATAAAGGTGGCTTTATTTTTAAAGCTGTTTGATTATTTGATACTTTGATACTTTGTAAGTCATATAATAAGATCGTAGGCAAAATACATCCACCATCATCCAATGGCCATAAGTTCATCATCACAGCTACTGAATACTTCAGTAAGTGGGTGGAAGCAATACCACTCACCTTCACCACCGGAACCCAGATATCCAAGTTCATCCTCCATTATATCATATGTCATTATGTTATCCCTCATTCCATCATCACCGACAATGGAAAACCATTCAAGAACTAGGAAGTCCATACTTTGTGTGAGAAATTCCAAATCCAACACCACTTCTCCACCCCATATTACCCTCAAGGAAACGGTCAAGCAGAAGCTTCAAATAAAACCATCCTCTGCATTCTAAAGAAGATGGTTAATGAAGTCGGCCATGACTGGCACCTCCAGCCCAATCCTGCGCTATGGCCCTATCGTACAAGCATCCACACCCCCACAAGAGCCACTCCATATTCCCTTGTATTTGGATCAGAAGCCATTTTACCTATTGAGGTTGAGCTCCCATCCCTAAGAGTATCTTTGCAAAATATAATCAATGATGAGGAATACCGAGTTGTAAGGTTGCATCAGCTAGAATTACTAGATGAGAAACATCTAGATGCATTGAACCACCTACAAGCCTATCAAAATCACCTCAAAAGAAGTTATAACAAGAGAATCAAAAACCAAAAATTTGAAGTAGGTGACCTTGTCCTTATGGAAAACTAGAAAAACTTGTAGGAGCGCCCTAAGAAAGGAAAATTTGAGCCCAATTGTCTAGGGCCTTATGTATCATAGCCACCTATGGATCAGGAGCATACCATCTTGCAAAACCTGAGGGGTAGCCTCTGGATGAGCCTATGAACATTCTACACCTAAAGAAATTCTACGCATAACCTATCATGTACCCCAATCAAAAATAAAAAAATCAAAAAATAAAAATAAAAATAAAAAAACCTAGTGCAATAAAGACTTCCAATGGTGAAAATCACTTTGGTGACACCTTGGATTGGTACCATTGGTGAAAACATATTTCAGGCGCCATGTGTAGTGGCCAGTTCTACCATCTAATATATCCTCTTTCCATCACAACACTCCATATTGCACGCATCCCATGGCTTGGAATTCTGAAACATCAAATCCTATCGCCCACCCCGCAATATCCCATCCAAAGGCTAATCCATGGAATGAGGATCCTTGCAAGCTTCCTTTTGTACAGCTGCAAATCAAAAAATCCAAAAAAATAGAAAATCAAAAAATCTGAAAACAACACAAAATCACAAAATCTAAAAACAATAGAAAATCCAAAAATCCAAAAAATCATTCCTAACAATTCACCACAAATCAACCCCATACATCAATCTCGCTGCAACTCATGACCATCAACATCCATCAATCCTCACTATCACACCCATCCCAAACCATTCCCACATCATCAAGTCATGCCAGAACTACATATTCATCTCGCCCGCATCTTGAAAGTACCTTGATCCTATGGACACAGGGTATGTAGGCAGTCTGGAATACGAAAGAAGTTTTTAGTACTTAGGTACATAAGATGCACCCATCCAACCCATTTGGATGGTCCCCATTCACTGAGCTTGTTGAACCCAATAAATGATACACCCGCTATATACGCTTGAAGCACGGTCCCTAATGCAAAAATCATCAATCAACGTACCAACTATAATCCCACACATGGCCTGACTATCCTTTTGCCCACCTTTTGAAAATTATCCAACAAAATCCAACTGATTCACGTCCTAGGATATATCGTTCCTGCAATGGATAAGAATCTATGATCCTATCAACATGTATCTTGGCAAGAGTACACAATGGCTATTTGTATCTTTTTGTTGGTCTTTTTGATTATTGATTTTTATCTTTTTGTCTCACTCTAGGTCATTTCCAAAGCTACCTTGATCTCATTATATCATGGTAAGTGGTGAACAACACCTAGAGTAGACATGGTCATGGTTTTTGTATGCTATGCTTGTGGGTTGGTTTCATTACTCCAAGACAAATATTCATATCTTGAGGCCTGGGTCAGTTCTAGTATGATGTGCCTCATTTGCATATATAGGCATTAATACCTTGTATATTAGCACTCATCGCTATGAGTCCCCTTCCTCAGCCAGTCAAGGTTATACTACCTTGGGCACACATGAAATCAACCTATTGTTTGTGGGTCTAGTCCATGCAATTGTGAGATATATATCATCACCTAGGTCATCTCATACCTTTGTGAACTATATCCTACATTGCTATAATAAACTAAGAAATGATCTCAATTAATGTTATGCAACTATTGTTACTAGCTCAAATCATCCTGCTAATCATTTGTTCAACTATACCATATGGGCCTAGATTTTGTAATAACCTATCCTACCCCCCCTCTCCCAAATCCCCTCACTAATCCCACTCCTCCAAATTATTCTCACTCAACACATCCTGAGCCAAAGTAAATCCTGCCTCAATGACATGGTGTTTAATGACCTAGCAACTCCCTCATTAACCATCCCACTCCCCCCCCTCCCAATCTAGCTGCAGCCAATCATATCCATCCACCCTTATCCTACCCCCCTATTCCCCTATCACACAGCCCCACCACCCAAGGTCCAACAAAGAACATCATGTGTATCAAGACTTAATCATCTCACATATCACCTAGTTTTCATCTTACATATCATTTAGTTTACATATCATAATCATTTAATTTGCATTACCATTTAGGTTCATTTTATAATCATTTAGTTTCAATATCATAATCATTTAATTTGTATTTCATTTAGGTTTATTTTAGAATCATTTAGTTTCAATAACATAATCATTTAATTTGCATTTCATTTAGGTTCATTTTAGAATCATTTAGTTTCAATATCATAATCATTTAATTTGAATTTCATTTAGGTTCATTTTAGAATCATTTAGTTTCAATATCATAATCATTTAATTTGCATTTCATTTAGGTTCATTTTAGAATCATTTAGTTTACATATCATAATCATTTAATTTACATATCATTTACGTTCATTTTAGAATCATTTAGTTTCAATATCATAATCATTTAATTTGCAATCACTTAGGTTCATTTTACAATCCTTTAGTTACATATCCTAATCATTTAAGTGCATTTTAAAATCATTTAGTGAAATTTCATAATCATTACATTGCATTTCATTTATCATTGCACAATCATTTAGTTACATTGAATAATCATAATCAATAATCATTTAGCTGCATTTTATAACCATCTAGTTGCATATCCATATTTCCATACATAACATGTGTTTATTAAGATAAACATACATTTCCATGGCATTACATCTTACATCCATAATAAATGTTTATTAATCTAAACATTTATTTGCATTCTACATCATAGTACATAAATCACAAACATGCATATATCAAAATAAGTAAACCATCATCATGTTGCATCAATAGGTACATCCATAACATCAACATAATAAATTGCATAAACACAACACATCCATAGCATATAATCCATAAAGCATACTGCATCCATCAACATAAGCATCATAATAATCATATAAAAGCATCATAAATAAACAAATAGGCCATCAAATAACATCATATCATATATCATCATCGCAAAAATATACATCTCTTAGCTATATAGATCAAAAATATAATATGTCATGATACAATGCCTCCAAGGGCCAAAATGATACATCTGTCACATAGAGGACCCTCTCTCTGATGCAGTGGGGGATCCTAGCCTTGGTGGTGGCTGTGGTCCTGCCTATGGCTGTGGCTGTGGCTGTGGCTGCGACTGTACCTATACCTATGTAACCTGCTGGGGTACATGTGATGGAGGACCCATCACCTGCTGAATAGACTAAATGGATCTAGATCTATGTGACTTGGATGCCCTGGATCCACTAACCTGACTATAGCTCGATGCACATTGCTCTGCAGGCACTGCCGTGTGATAGAGGGCCCGATAATAGTCAGTCCTTCCTCTGGCCTCCAACAACTGTCCCTGTACCTGAGACAACTATGTCTGCATCAGTGTCAAGACTAGGGCCGTACTAGCACCTGAAGCCTGCAAACTACCCACCATAGCCTCTGCTTGCTAGGCCCTCGCAAGTGTTGCATCCTGCTCTCCTATCAAAACCACTATCTCACCCTGAGCTTGGGCTAACTATACCTGCAATGCAGCCACCTGACCATCTGTGCCATCTAATAATGCAACTATCCCCTGTAACTACACTAACTCTGCCTTGTAGCTCTCTAAAGCCTCCTATAGGCTAGCTACCTATACCTGTAGAGTCTCAACCTCCTCCTCTCCACTCTGAGGCCATCGACAAGATGAGGACCCTCGAAGCCCTAACTCTCCACTTACCCCTGAGGTGCCCGCCTTGCCTGCTATCCTACTGCTACTGCAATAGCTATGGTGGGGGTAGAACATCCCTACCTACCCTCAGTAGTCCCCCATGCTATCGAGGTCCTCCCTGCCTCTACACCACTCTGATCTAGACCTGCTCAATAGTTACCTTCTATTGCACCTGCTACTGGGGCACCTGTGAACCACCACCCCCATGCATTGTTGCTGCTGCTAATACATCCATCAGCTCCCCATCCCCTCCAACCTCCATGAGGTAGTCTGCAATAATCTCCTCACCCTCCTCTAGGAAATCATCTCCATCAGAATCATCATCCGTATCCTCCTCAGACTCCTCCTCACCTAACTCCACCACCTCCTCCATAGGGACTACCTCATTTGCTAGGTCAGTGAACTGAGTCGGTCTCCACATCTGCCACCATGTCTCATATGCAGGAGTAGTGCTTGCATCCCTGACCACACTCTGCCAATCCCACCATAACGACTGCAAAGACACAAAATCCTCCAAAGCAACTCGGGGCTGTATGGCTGTAGGCCAATAATGGACATCTCGACGAGTCCATGCAAAAATCACCATCTATTGTGGGGCATCCTGCCATAACCCAAACTGTCACATAACTCACGATGGTAGATACATGTCAATCATATGGTCTCCTTGACGTATCAAGTAGTGCTACTGGAAAGTAAAAGGCATGTGTACATCATCATCTGGCCATGACTCCACTCAGATGTAGGGTCACCAGGTCACCTGAATGACATCATCCAACACTTGCATCCAATACCAAACCTACCCAGTAAATGTGTACTCAGCATCTCGATACAAGAACACAAAGGCCTCAAACAGATGGTGATAGTACCCATATCTCGGTTGAGTAACCGCAATTTGCTCCTAGATCCACACATGCAGCAAAGTAACCCAAGCTGATAAAGCTAAATCATAATAATAGACAAATGTATGCATCTCATGATAGAGCTGCGCCAACATCACTGGTCCCCAGGCATACACGGTCTCATGTCTGACCATCCCCTCAATCACCTCTCCCCATCCAACCAGAAATCCCCTGCCCCTCCTATCGGGTGTAACACCCCGCCTTGAACACCTTAGAGAAATTCACATTTATGCTATATGAAATAGGAATTTTTTTTTTTAAATGATTAAGATAATAGGTAATGTTAACATAACAAATTACACCATTAAACTTATGACATGTTCTCCAAGGTTTCAAGGCTGCATTACTAACAATTCAACTAACATAATTTAACATACATCAGTAACTGATCTAAATCCAATGCACAATTAAATAACATATTCTTATTCATTGCATGACATCGATTAATCTACATGATCAAATATATAATCTTACATATAAGTACATCATTGCGTTACTTACAATGCCATCTTCTGACTACATTAAAATTACATACATTATGAATGATCTGTTACACAAGTCTGGTACAAGATTATACACATACATCTTCGTCACTGGTACAAGTACAATTGTCTGGAAACTAAGATAAATCTCTTCTACACATGAACTTCGACAAGGAATAACCAATGGATAAGAAAGCTCTTCCACCCGACAATGTGGAACCCTAAGGTCCACCCCCGAGCTAGGAGTTAACATGAGGTCCCAAACAACAACAACAGTTAGGTAGACAAAAGACTAACAAGAACGAAGGATGACCAAACTCCAATACAACACATGGCAATAACATAAACAACACAACACAACTTCTAGAGGCAACACATAACATATGTGAAGAGACCATACAAGGGATGCTAGGTTGTAGTAGGGAGAGTGTCGTCGCATGGTCCTAGCATGGGTTATCCTGACAGCCTCTCACTAGGCGCCGACCCCCATCTATGGTTATCCTAACAGCCTCTCACTAGGCGCTGGCCCTCATCTATGGTTATCTTGATAGCCTCTCACTAGGCACCGAACCCATAGGGTGACACATGCGAAATTAACCTTCCTTTCGTAAGGACAAGGAAGTCAAACATGTCGACCAGGCCTTCTCAACCCATCCTTAGTCTAAATGAGCACTACAGGCCTGGGTGAGGAAATCCATTAATCTTGTTTAATGTAAAATCTACCCTTAATCCCCTAGTTCATTTTAGGTTATCACGTGATTAATCTACTTTCAATGGGTTATCCTGACTGCCACCTTGGGCGCCGGCCCCACGTTGAAAGCCACTCTCCTTCCTAACACCTAGTAAACCTTAACCATCATATAAGGCATTATAATAGCACACATACATGTTCACTACAAGGCATAGACCCTCTTGCATTACAAACAGAATCATAACACCAATTGTATCCATCGCTTATAGCATTACAACACTTTACTCTTTTACAGATTCCAAGTCTCTCCATATGACAATTTTGACAAAATAGATACAAGATAGTCACAAGTGGTTAAATATCTCATCCCGAGAATATTATATCCACAAAATACATTAACAACTTTCGACAATTCTACATTCGTAATAAATTGTACTTCATACTCAATTAGAATCACATGTTTAAAACACCAAAACACTAGAACACCTATCCACATGTTGGTTGTACTCAAAACATGACATACTATGCCTTTGGAATTTTGACCATTAACAATTTACCATATTACGACAAGAAGAATTCTTAATTCATACAATTCAATTCAAGTTCTAGAATTACACTAAAATTCCTTCTTGTAAATAACTTTGTCATAAAATCAATAATGAATTATATTAACTCTTTTAACCAAACCAATTGATTTTAAATTTAATGCAACAATTATATTAATACATTACAACTTAATTATCTAAATACTCTTCGTATTGTTTTCTAAAAATAATTCACAAGATTTAACCAAACAAGCTTTTACAATCCATTCCAAGAGAATCTTTCGACTGAACTACATTATTTAGTTTGTGCTAACATCATTCAAGATATACGTTTACAACTGTTTGCCCCATCATGTTTAGTAGCCGTTATAATACACATCTTCCGACCACCTCAAATGAATTTCTTCCGACTTGAGAATAATCTAACAATTTAACCAATAACGCTTCAACAGAAAACAAATTACAATAACAAATTGTTTTACCAACCAATTTACCATTTCCAATGATAAACAGAATATGCTGACGATATTCATGACAAGAACATCTCACGAAATGATTTTATCAACGATGATTTCATTCTAATGGGATGGTCATTCATCACTTGGTAATTGTGATTGTTTCCAAGGCATTCCCATTTTACATAGATGCTCCAAATACAACTATTTCGAAAGTAGACCTATCGAATTGCAAGAAAGATCGTGAACGATTTGGCATATATCATAGAGAAGGTGTAAAATTGTTATTGACTATTTTACCATTGAAGTGGATGAGGTTTATTTAGTCTAACGACTTATGGGAGTGCCTTACAAATCGGTATCAACTTCGACGGTTTTCTCTCTTTAACAAAAGGCAATAATGATGGTGTTTTCTGAAGTATTCGTAACTATGAGTGTAATACTATTGTCTAATTTTTTTGTTCACCCTAATCTTAATTTTAAACAGGATACATTTATACTATTTTCTTTGTAGTGGATGATATTTAAGTAGGCTTATGACTGAGTAACTCTACCATTGTCTGGTAGGGTTCCATTCAGCATCCTCAACTTGCAAATGTAATATAGACGACAGTGATTGGCATTAAACTGTTTTCTCTTTCCATCAAAATAGAAAAACCCCTCAGGGAAAGCAATGCTAACTGGTAATGAAAAATCAAATTTGATGAATAAACTGGAAATGACTTAATAAGATGGCAGTAGTTTTCTCTAGGCAATCCCAGCACCAGATCTAAACTCCTTATAGTTGTGCAGATTTCCAATTATGAAAAGTGTAATTTACAAGTTCAAAATACACAGAAATACCTCCCCTCTGGCTTAATTTCTGAGAGAATTTGATAGATTACAAACTCTTTGTAGAATTCAACAGCTGATTGTTGTATGTGCTTAGTTGATTCCCTTGCTGCGCTGGCCTTCAGAGGAAGTGCCAAACTGCATCATCGAGATATCTGTTAAGTCTATGTTGGTTGTGTGGGCCCACCAAACTGGCTAGAGAGATGAGCATGAGAGTGCCACCAATAGAAATCATAGGCCATTGTAGAAACTTCTCGCAATCAGTGTTTGCCTTCGTTGCCAGCCATATTCCTCTGCCCAAGATTGGGATGGACAGCAGAAATGTGCCAAAATTAAGCAATCCATTTATGTTGTTGCTGAAATGTACCATGTTTTCAGAACAAGTCGAATCTAACGATCTAATCTATTTATGGGAGTCTTCTAGAGTTTTAAATAAACAAACCCACCTTGATTCTATTTTGCAGCCCGTTGAACTAGTGCAAAGGTGGGATCTATATAATGGGACCTCTCCAGAAGTACGCTCAGGTAAAACATTGATCCATAGAAATAGAATGATTGCAAGATATAAACAAAATGGATTTGTTGCAAAGACTGCGATCCAATCTAGTTAAAATGCTATATTATAGGGCAGACGTTTCTAAATTTTAAATGATTGCAGGTTACGTAAATACGACTTCAAGGCATAGGGCAGCATTTGTCATTGATCTAGATGTTGGCCGTCAGAAAAGGGAGAAGAGTCAGTGTTTCATAAGGATGAATGTATGTAGGAAAATACACAAAAGAATGTATAAAAATCTAGTCTCTAAACCCAGCGATTTGCTATACTGGACTGTGTTATAACATTCATCATTTCATGGAATGGTTGATGCATATATATTAGGCTTCAACTGTGATTAAAAAATTGTAGATTATATACATCTGACCCATTGTCTATATCTATTCTCTTCCTACAAAACTAAGATTCGATGCCATTATAGATCTGGCAGCTATATATGTGCACCCCCTTACGTTATATGCTCAGAGATTTCATTTGAAAGAAGCGTCATTTAATTGAATCCTATAGTAGCAGGGAACACAACAATTGTTTTATAAAAACTTTGGAAGAATGTCTGATAAGAATTGTATTCATGGTTATAACAAATGTCCAGACTACTGCAACAAATATTATAACCCAGATTTCATTATCATGCCAAGACAATGCTAAATTTTATGCTTCCAAGTGATAGCGATTGGCTCTAAACCTAGAGCGACTAGTCTAGAAGATACCTCCAAGGATCTACGCCTATGAAATGGCTCCAATTTCACTGATCTAATCTATATTAGACCTGAAATGATGTTATTCATGACCAGATTTCCTTTGAAGACCAAGATAAGAAAATAGAATTGAGAAGGCAAGTACAGCAGCAAACTTCTTGACAGAATTTCCTCAGAGAGATATAACACTATAAATAAACAATCAGCCAATCTTTATGGGATATCCTTCCAAATGTTATGATATTGATTTCCTTCTAAATCCAAAGTCTATATGCAGAGGGTGGAAGATTGTGGTGAGGAGCTGCGGTTCTAAGCAATCAACAAAAGTGTTTGGGGTTGGACCTACGATACGTATATTTGGTTGTGGCTCTTCTCAAACAAAGGGAGCAACAAAACCCTCTCTCAAAGCCCAAAAGAAAGCTTGTAGTAACTTGATATACCTAGATCATAAATGATGCTAGATAGGTTCCTAACATAGGGGTATGGTTTCTCAAAACAAATCCTAAAACCTTATATTCTAAATTCATTTGCTAATAGATTGTAAAACATTTAAGAAAATGTAGATTATTATTCAATAAGTCTTGAAGCACAATTTCAATCTAAGCAATCCAAAAAGGACAATCAACACCATTATTGATAGTTTTTGGAATCAGAGGAAAGAAACCAAGCGTTTAGAGGAACCTGGCTGCGATGTCGAATCGAGAATTCTATTCCAACCACTGCAGACCAAGCTTTTTTCTAGTCTTCTTTTCTCTTCTTCTACCTACAATCCCTTTTCTTTTCTCTCTGCAAACTTCCTTTTTATAAAACAGTCCCTTCCACCTTTGAAGGAACTCCACACGCGATCCCGTGCATCTCTCCTCCACTAAACATAATTTTTTATTCTTTTAATAATCTAATAGCTAATTTTTCATGAAATTTATGGTTTTTATTAATATTAATGCATGATTCCAACCAAAATAATTCTTTTTATGAACAACCAACTATATTTTTTATTAATAAAATTGTAACGTTACATCAATCTATAAATTTACAACTCTATTTTAATTTATTTTATCAATTAAATTGTAAATCACGAATTACAACATGACTTACAATTAATTAATTTATTTAAATATTCATTGTAGATAATTATCATATTAAACAATACAAAATTTCTTACAACTTTATTTAACAAATTTACTTCCCATAAAACTATAATTTATTTACAACAATTATACTTAATTATCGATAATTATAATTATGCTCAATTATCAACTTTTACAAATATATTTAATTATCAACATTATAATTTCCATATAATGATTCTATTTCATGTACAACACTACCTTACACACTTAGACACCTTCAGACCTACTTAGACTTCAAAGTATAACATTACCTATCTACAAGTCATGATCAAACGACAGACAATGACCACAAGGGTAAACTAACAACCAGACAACATTGATAAGGGACCTCACATTAACTCCAAACAACTATTCCATTGGTGAAGGCACTCTCAGACCTGGTAAATCAGGTGGAGTCGGTGCCTAGTACCTGCATCCTACAACAAACGCATAGTTAAACATAACAAGATATATATCCACATGCAGTCGTATAGTGAATGGAAATCGCAGTGGGGTAGGGTACTCGAGTGCGAGTAATATGACACTGTTCCATTCATGTTTATGTCTAAACAATTAACTATATTGAACAAGATTTCTGATTACTAGTCAACAACATAAAACAATCAATTATCTTACAATCAAATATAGCAATTAACATCAAAACATCTATAACATTTAGTTTATTTATCAAATTGTAAAGCATAAAATAATAGAATCCAACATCAACAACTGTTATCATACGATTAGGTCCATAATGAATTATCAAGATAACAAGGAATCCATCATCAAATGATCTAAGATACTTTCATAATGTCAAATACTACTAAGCAAACATGAATCTAACAGATGACAAGTTGAGGGGCACTACATCCTCCCCCCCAGGATCAGGCTTACTCCTGGAAGCTTGCAAACAAATATGGATAAAGCTCTCGCATTTGGGATGTATCTTCCCAGGTAGCTGAAGTCTCATCCCTAGGATACCATTGGACCCTTACCTGCTCTATGACTCTGCCCCTGAAAGCAAGTCTCATGTGCTCCAAAATGCCTATGGGCTCTAAAGCTAGCTGCCTGTCCTCTACCTATAAGGCATTCCAATCAAGGACATGAGAAATATCTGGATGATAGGGTCTAATAATAGAAACATGAAATACATCATGGATGCGCAATAAGCTAGGTAGTAAAGCAAGACGGTATGCAACAGGACCAATTCTCTCCAAAACCTTGAATGGCCCTACAATACACGGTGCAAGCTTAGAGCCTTTTCTATAACAGATCAGACTCTTTCGCGGATGCACCCGCAAGAACACTTGATCACCAACAAAAAAATTGACGATCAAGTCTATGAGCATCTGCATATTTCTTTTGTCTATCCTATGCTGCCACCAGATGCTCTCTAATGCAATCAATCTGCTGCTCCATCTCTTGGAGCATTTGTGGTCCTAGGAGAACTCTATCCTCAAGATGATCCCAACTCAATGGGGTACGATAAGGATGACCATATAGAGTCTGAAAAGGAGACATGCCAATAGAACTATGGTACCCATTATTGTATGCAAACTCCACCAAATGCAAATAATCTTCCCAATGGTTTTGTTGATCCATAACATACATTTTGAGCATATCCTCAAGAACTTGATTGACCCTCTCAGTTTGCCCATCAGTCTTTGGATGATAAGTTGAACTGAAGTTCAACTGAGTTCCCAATGCATGTTGAAGGGATGTCCAAAGAGCTGAAGTGAAAACTGGATCATGATCAGAGATAATCTTGTGATGAATCCTATGCAATCTGACTATGTCCTCCATGAAAATTCTGGCCACAGATGAAGCATTATATGAAGATCGGACAGGGGAAAAGTGTGCTACTTTCGTAAGCCTATCTACAGTGACCATTATTGCATCATGTCGATGAGAGGACATGGGTAAACCAACTATAAAATCTATTGAAATGATGTCCCATTTCCATTCTGAAATAAGATGTGGCTGGAGAAGACCTACGGGATGCTAATGTTTCGCATTAACCCTCTGACATTCTAAACATCTTGAAACAAAATCAGCAATATCCCTCTTCATTCCAGCCCAAAAATATATCTGGCGAAGGTCTGCATACATCTTCTTGACACCTGGATGAGCAGAATAAGGTGCCCGATGTGCCTCAGTCATGATTAGGGTACGAAGACCCTCTGTAGAAGGAACATAAATGTGACCTAAATGTCACAAGAGACCATCCAACTCGATAGAATATCTGGCATATCTACCCTCCAAGGTTCTACCAGACTCAACTTCTGCTTTCACTTCCTGATACCATCTATCTACAGGGAGTGCTGCAAGAATTTGTCCTCTCAAATCCACTCCAAGAGTGATTGATGAAAGTTCATGTCTTCGCCGACTAAGAGCATCTGCCACCACATTCTCCTTACCTTGGATATATTTTACCTCAAAATCGTACTCACATAGAAACTCCATCCACCGCCTTTGTCTAGCATTTAGGTTTGGCTGTGTAAAAATGTACTTTAAACTTCAGTGATCACTGTGTAGCTCAAACCGATGCCCCAATAAAAAGTGTCTCCATCTTACTAATGCATGCACAATAGTAACTAACTCTAGGTCATGTGTAGGATAGTTCAACTCGTGATCTTTGAGTTTGCAAGACTCATAAGCTATCACACAACCCTCTTGCATTAAAACTGCTCCTAACCCTTCCAGGGATGCATCGGTACATACCACAAAATCTCTGGTAGGATCAGGCATTGCTAGAATAGGTGCACTAGTTAACCACTCCTTAAGAGTCCAAAAGGATGCTTAACACTATTCTGACCAAATGAACTTCTTTCCTTTTCTCTGAAGAGAAGTTATAGGGTGAGCTATCTTTGAAAATCCTTGCACAAATCATCGATAATAGCCTGCTAAACCCATGAAACTACAAACCTCTGAAACATTGGTAGGAGCAGGCCAATCCATGATAGCTTGAATCTTTGAAGGATCCACCACAATACCCTTGTCAGAAATAACATGTCCAAAATATTTCACTTCTGTTTGAAAGAAATCGCATTTAGCCAGATTTGCATATAACTGATTTTCTCTTAAACACTGCAGAACCTGTCACAAATGTTCTTCATGCTCCTCCATAGACCTTGAATATAATCAATATATCATCTAGGAATACAAGAACAAATCTATCAAGATAGGTGCAAAATACACCATTCATCAGACTCATAAGCACGGATGGTGCATTCGTCAACTCAAAAGGTACAACAGTGAACTCATAATGCTTGTAACAGGTGCGAAATGCTGTCTTGTGGATGTCAGCCTCAAAGATGCACAACTGATGATATCCTGACTTTAGGTCTATCTTTGAAAACACCTTAGCTCCCTTGATCTGATCAAAGAGGTCATTAATTCATGGCAATGGGTATCTGTTCTTCACAGTCACCTTATTAAGCTATCGATAGTCGATGCACAACTGCAGAGATCCATCCTTTTTCTTCACAAAAATAACTGGTGCTTCCCATGGAGAGACACTAGGACAAATGAATCCCTTCACTAATAACTCCTCTAGCTGCAAACGAAGCTCCTTAAGCTCCTGGGTACTCAACCGATATGGAGCTCATGAAATAGGTTCTGCTCTGGGAACAAGGTCTATCTTAAAATCAATATCACGCTTCGATGGCATACTCAGAATCTCACGAGGAAAGACATCTTCATACTCCTTGAGAATATGATGATCGTCAAGGGATGTCTCCCTATTCTCCCCAAAATCTAAGTCATTAACTGTTACAACAAACAACTTGCATCCTTGACGCAAACATCTCTTCATTTGCATGGTGGAAATCATACGCAAAGAGATGGGTCTCTGAATACCAACTACTTCTACTTCACTTCCTGATTCATCAACACACCTCACTAACTTGTGGCGACAATCTATTACTACTCGATGAGCATCCAACCGATCCATTGCCAACACTATGTCATAGGATCCTAATGGTATTATGCGAAGATTCGCTGTGGTAGATAAAGGACCTATCCTCAACTCACAACCATACACAAGAGAGTCTACTATTACCCTAGATCCAGAGGCCAATTCCACCTGCCATTTAACATCTTCAGGTTGCCAAACGAGGACTACGAATGAATATATTCTTTAGAGTTTAAGCAACTAGTATAGCTTAATGGGCTAGTATAAAACCTAGAGTACCCAGTGTTAGAAACCAGGCTCTGATACCAGATGTAACGCCCCACCTTGAACACCTTAGAGAAATTCACATTTATGCTATATGAAACAAGAAATTTTTTTTAAATGATTAAGATAAC
Source organism: Cunninghamia lanceolata (assembly GCA_027924645.1). Lineage (NCBI taxonomy): Eukaryota > Viridiplantae > Streptophyta > Pinopsida > Cupressales > Cupressaceae > Cunninghamia > Cunninghamia lanceolata. The sequence goes on from BSBN01000062.1 coordinate 4,015,716, forward strand.
AGGTAATGTTAACATAACAAATTACACCATTAAACTTATGACATGTTCTCCAAGGTTTCAAGGCTGCATTACTTAACAATTCAACTAACATAATTTAACATACATCAGTAACTGATATAAATCCAATGCACAATTAAATAACATATTCTTATTCATTGCATGACATTGATTAATCTACATGATCAAATATATAATCTTACATATAAGTACATCATTGCATTACTTACAATGCCATCTTCTGACTACATTAAAATTACATACATTATGAATGATCTGTTACACAAGTCTGGTACAAGATTATACACATACATCTTCATCAACTGGTACAAGTACAATTGTCTGGAAACTAAGATAAATCTCTTCTGCACATGAACTTCGACAAGGAATAACCAATGGATAAGAAATCTCTTCCACCCGACCATGTGGAACCCTAAGGTCCACCCCCCGAGCTAGGAGTTAACATGAGGTCCCAAACAACAACAATAGTTAGGTAGACAAAAGACTAACAAGAACAAAGGATGACCAAACTCCAATACCACACATGGCAATAACATAAACAACACAACACAACTTCTAGAGGCAACACATAACATATGTGAAGAGACCATACAAGGGATGCTAGGTTGTAGTAGGGAGAGTGTCATTGCATGGTCCTAGCATGGGTTATCCTAACAGCCTCTCACTAGGTGTCGGCCCCCATCTATGGTTATCCTGACAGCCTCTCACTAGGTGCTGGCCCCCATCTATGGTTATCCTAACAGCCTCTCACTAGCCACCCGCCCCATAGGGTGACACATGCGGAATTGACCTTCCTTTCGTAAGGACAAGGAAGTCAAACATGCCGACTAGGCCTTCTCAACCCATCCTTAGTATAAATGAGCACTACAGGTCTGGGTGAGGAAATCCATTAATCTTGTTTAATGTGAAATCTACCCTTAACCCCTAGTTCATTTTAGGTTATCACCTGATTAATCTACTTTCAACGGGTTAACCTAACTGCCACCTTGGGCGCCGGCCCCACATTGAAAGCCACTCTCCTTCCTAACACCTAGTAATCATTAACCATCATACAAGGCATTATAATAGTACACATACATGTTCACTGCAAGGCATAGACCCTCTTGCATTACAAACAGAATCATAACACCAATTGTTATCCATCGCTTATAGCATTACAACACTTTACTCTTTTACAGATTCCAAGTCTCTCTATATGACAATTTTGACAAAACAGATACAAGATAGTCACAAGTGGTTAAATATCTCATCCAAAGAATATTATATCCACAAAATACATTAACAACTTTTGACAATTCTACATTCGTAATAAATTGTACTTCATACTCAATTAGAATCACATATTTAAAACACCACAACACTAGAACACCTATCCACATGTTGGTTGTACTCAAAACACGACATACTATGCCTCTGGAATTTTGACCATTAACAATTTACCATATTACGACAAGAAGAATTCTTAATTCATACAATTCAATTCAAGTTCTAGAATTACACTAAAATTCCTTCTTGTTAATAACTTTGTCATAAAATCAATAACGAATTATATTAACTCTTTTAACCAAACCAATTGATTTTAAATTTAATGCAACAATTATATTAATACATTACAACTTAACTTATCTAAATACTCTTCGTATTGTTTTCTAAAAATAAATCACAAGATTTAACCAAACAAGCTTTTACAATCCATTCCAAGAGAATCTTTCAACTGAACTACATTATTTAGTTTGTGCTAACCTCATTCAAGATATACGTTTACAACTGTTTGCCCCATCATGTTTAGTAGCCGTTATAATACACATCTTCCGACCACCTCAAATGAATTTCTTCCGACTTGAGAATAATCTAACGATTTAACCAATAACACTTCAACGGAAAACAAATTACGATAACAAATTGTTTTACCAACCAATTTACCATTTCCAATGATAAATAGAATATGCTGACGATATTCATGACAAGAACATCTCGGGAAATGATTTTATCAATGGTGATTTTGATTCTAACAGGATGGTCGTTCGTCACTTGGTAATTGCATTTGTTTCCAAGGCATTCCCATTTTACATAGATGCTCCAAGTACAACTATTTCGAAAGTAGACCTATCAAATTGCAAGAAAGATCGTGAACGATTTGGCATATATCGTAGAGAAGGTGTAAAATTGTTATTGACTATTTTACCGTTGAAGTGGATGAGGTTTATTCAGTCTAATGACTTATGGTAGTGCCTTGCAAATCGGTATCAACTTCGACGGTTTTCTCTCTTTAACAAAAGGCAATAATGATGGTGTTTTCTGAAGTATTCATAACTATGAGTGTAATACTATTGTCTAATTTTTTTGTTCGCCCTAATCTTAATTTTAAAAAGGATACATTTATACTATTTTCTTTGTAGTGGATGATATTTAAGTAGGCTTATGACTATGTAACTCTACCATTGTCTGGTAGGGTTCCATTCAGCATCCTCAACTTGCAAATGTGATATAGATGATAGTGATTGGCATTAAACTATTTTCTCCTTCCATCAAAATAGAAAAACCACTTAGGGAAAGCAATGCTAACTGGTAATGACAAATCAAATTTGATGAATAAACTAGAAATGACTTAATAAGATGGCAGTAGTTTTCTCTAGGTAGTCCCAGCACCAGATCTAAACTCCTTATAGTTGTGCAGATTTCCAATTATGAATGGTGTAATTTACAAGTTCAAAATACACAGAAATACCTCCCCTCTAGATTAATTTCTGACAGAAATTGATAGATTACAAACTCTTTGTAGAATTCAACAGCTGATTGATGTATGTGCTTAGTTGATTCCCTTGCTGCGTTGGCCTTCAGAGGAAGTGCCAAACTGCATCATCAAGATATCTGTTAAGTCTGTGTTGGTTGTGTGGGCCCACCAAACTGGCCAGAGAGACGAACATGAGAGTACCACCAATAGCAATCATAGACCATTGTAGAAACTTCTCACAATCAGTGTTTGCCTTCGTTGCCAGCCATATTCCTCTGCCCAAGATTGGGATGGATAGCAGAAATGTGCCAAAATTAAGCAATCTGTTTATGTTGTTGCTGAAACGTACCATGTTTTCAGAACCAGCCGAATCTAAGGATCTAATCTATTTCTGGGACTCTTCTAGAGTTTTAAATAAATAAACCCACCTTGATTCTATTTTGTAGCTCGTTGAACTAGTACAAAGGTGGGATCTGTATGATGGGACCTCTCCAGAAGTGCGCTCAGGTAAAACAGTGATCCATAGAAATAGAATGATTGTAGGATATAAACAAAATAGATTTGTTGTAAAGACTGCGATCCAATCTAGTTAAAACGCTATATTATAGGGCAGACGTTTCTAAATTTTAAATTATTGCAGGTTATGTAAATACAACTTCAAGGCATAGGGCAGCGTTTGTCATTTATCCAAATGTTGGCCGTCAGAAAAGGGAGAAGAGTCAGCGTCTCATAAGGATGAATGTATGTAGGAAAATACACAAAAGAATGTATAAAAATCTAGTCTCTAAACCCAGCGATTTGCTATACCGGACTGTGTTATAACTTTCATCATTTCATGGAATGGTCGATGCATATATATTAGGCTTTAGCTACGATTAAACAATTGCAGATTATATACATCTGATCCATTGTCTATATCTATTCTCTTCCTACAAAACTAAGATTTGATGCCATTTTAGATCTGGCAGCTATATATGTGCGCCCCCCCAACGTTAGATGCTCAGAGATTTCATTTGAAAGAACCGTCATTTCATTGAATCCTATAGTAGCAGGGAACACAGCAATTATTTTATAAAAACTTTGGAAGAATGTCTGATAAGAATTGTATTCACGGTTATAACAAATGTCCAGACTGCTGCAACAAATATTATAACCCAGATTTCATTATCATGCCAAGACAATGCTAAATTTTATGCTTCCATGTGATAGCGATTGGCTCTAAACCTAGAGTGACTAGTCTAGAAGATACCTCCAAGGATCTACGCCTATGAAATGGCTCCAATTTCACTGATCTAATCTATATCAAACCTGAAATGATGTTATTCATGCCCAGATTTCCTTTGAAGACCAAGATAAGAAAATAGAATTGAGAATGTAAGTACAGCAGCGAACTTCTTGACAGAATTTCCTCAGAGAGATATAACACTATAAATAAACAATCAGCCAATCTTTATGGGATATCCTTCCAAATGTTATGATATTGATTTCCTTCTAAATCCAAAGTCTATATGCAGAGGGTGGAAGATTGTGGTGAGGAGCTGTAGTTCTAAGCAATCAACAAAAGTGTTTAGGGTTGGACCTACGATACGTATATTTGGTTGTGGCTCTTCTCAAACAAAGGGAGCAACAAAACCCTCTCTCAAAGCCCAACAGAAAGCTTGTAGTAACCTAATATACCTAGATCATAAATGATGCCAAATAGGTTCCTAACACAGGGGTATGGTTTCTCAAAACAAATCCTAAAACCTTATATTCTAAATTCGTTTGCTAATAGATTGTAAAACATTTAAGAAAATGCAAATTATTATTCAATAAGTCTTGAAGTAGAATTTCAATCTAAGCAATCCAAAAAGGACAATCAACACCATTATTGACAGTTTTTGGAATCAGAGGAAAGAAACCAAGCGTTTAGAGGAACCTGGCTGCAACATCGAATCAAGAATTTTGTTCCAACCGCTGCAGACCAAGCTTCTTTCTAGTCTTCTTTTCTCTTCTTCTACCTACAATCCTTTTTCTTCTCTCTACAAACTTCCTTTTTATAAACCAGTCCCTTCCACCTTCAAAGGAACTCTTCATGCGATCCCGTGCATCTCTCCTCCACTAAACATAATTTTTTATTCTTTTAATAATCTAATAGCTAATTTTTCATGAAATTTATGGTTTTTATTAATATTAATGCATGATTCCAACCAAAATAATTCTTTTTATGAACAACCAACTATATTTTTTATTAATAAAATTGTAACATTACATCAATCTATAAATTTACAACTCTATTTTAATTTATTTTATCAATTAAATTGTAAATCACGAATTACAACATGACTTACAATTTATTTATTTATTTAAATATTCATTGTAGATAATTATCATATTAAACAATACAAAATTTCTTACAACTTTCTTTAACTAATTTACTTTCCATAAAACTATAATTTATTTACAACAATTATACTTAATTATTGACAATTATAATTATGCTCAATTATCAACTTTTACAAATATATTTAATTATCAACATTATAATTTCCATATAATGATTCTATTTCATGCACAACACTACCTTACACACTTAGACACCTTTGGACCTACTTAGACTTCAAAGTATAACATTACCTATCTACAAGTCATGATCAAATGACAGACAATGACCACAAGGGTAAACTGACAACTAGACAACACTGACAAGACACCTCACATTAACTCCAAACAACTATTCCATTGGCGAAGGCACGCTCAGACCTGGTAAATCAGGTGGAGTCGGTGCCTAGTACCTGCATCCTGCAGCAAACGCATAGTTAAACATAACAAGATATATATCCACATGCAGTCGTATAGTGAATGGAAATCGCAGTGGGGTAGGGTACTCGAGTGCGAGTAATACGACACTGTTCCATTCATGTTTATGTCTAAACAATTAACTATATTGAACAAGATTTCTAATTACTAGTCAACAACATAAAACAATCAATTATCTTACAATCAAATATAGCAATTAACATCAAAACATCTGGAACATTTAGTTTATTTATCAAATTGTAAAGCATAAAATAACAGAATCCAACATCAACAACTGTTATCATACGATTAGGTCCATAATGAATTATCAAGATAACAAAGAATCCATCATCAAATGATCTAAGATACTTTCATAATGTCAAATACTACTAAGCAAACATCAATCTAATAGACGACAAGTTGAGGGGCACTAAATTGGGCATCACTACGCCACCAATCAATGCACATAGGAATAAAGCAAACGGATCTACACCCGCCACCAATGTCACCTCATAGCTCATCTCCCTCCTATCTGCTAATAAAACAATGTGATCACGGCCAAATACTCTAACCAAGGCCCTCTATCCCCTCCTCATGTCATATGTCACCTGATGACCATGAATAGGTAGCTTGAGGATGCAATAAACATCATCAAGAGTGATAGTAATCTCACTAGTAGGAAGCAAAAATGTACAAGTCTCTGGCTGATACCACTCTACAACCATTGTAATCAGAGCTCTATGAGCTCGCAGCACTAGCATCGACATAGCTATCAAGAGCCCTAACCTCGCCAGTCGAGCCCGCATAGCATCATCAAACTAATCAAATAGCGCCATCACAGACAGCACGCATCACTCGCGCGAGGACATTATAAATGACCTCGTATCCTGCATCCACAGTTTTCTAGTAAAAAATCTACCTATCTTTTCTAAATCCCCCCTTTCTTCTAATGTTGAAAGCCAAGATCATTTTGGCGTCACAACAAACCATGTTTTGCGCCATTTTTAACAATAGCGCTACCACACTTCCCCAGGGTGCTAATTCAGAATATAGCGCCACTGCACAGCCTCTTTGCACTATTTAAACAAATGGCGCTACTCTTCCATTTGGTGCCAATATACATAATGGTGCCATTCCTCCCGATAGCGCATATATCTGATATGGCGCTACTCCTACACATTGTGCTAATCCTAAATATAGCGCCACTATAGAACATAGTGCTTATCTAGACGATAGCGCTACGATGATCCCTATTTGGCACTAAAATGCCAAAACCCTAACCCTTTCACACATTGCGCTACTACAGAGGATAGCACCAAAATAGTCAACACATGGCGCCAATCCGCCTCTTTTCTACCCTAGCAGATAGCACCAATATAGAGGATTACGCTAATCCACTTATTTTTAGCACCGTGCGATCTTACGATAGTGCCACCATACCAATCCCCAATTCCCAAACCCAAAAATGTGACAAAATAAAAAAATCATAAAGCTAGGGTTAGGCCCTACCTAGGGTCCAACCTCCAGTGCCCAACCATATGATCAGAAACACTTAGAAATGTGGGTGAGTTGGGGGAATCTGGGATTGCACTCTGCCATCTCTCCTCTGCTCCTTCTTCTCACGAGTCAATGTGTGCAAATGTGGCACCCTTAGGGCCCACTAGTCTAAATATAGTAAGCCATGTCATCCTTTCGCCCACTCGTTTTCCCCACCAAGGTGCAGATCACAATCTTTTTCCTCTGTTTTTCTTCCTATCATTTTCTTTTTCCATCCTCTATCCAACCCTTTACTCCTGTCGTGTCCTTTCGAAAGCTCACCTAAATTTTTTATTTTTTCAGCGACCTCTCAAGGGGGCATCCCTCACCCATCTTATTCCTTCTCGGCAACTGGGGCATACTTTTTCTTTGACCTGACGCCACATCAAAGAGGGGCAAATGTAGACACCTAAAAATGTCTCCATCATCAAACTGACTCTCAACATCCTCAAACATACCAATTCCCCTTCTAATCAATTAATTAAATTTTTATTTAATTAATTATCCCTTCATCATCTAATTTTTCATCATTTTATCCCCAATAATTGGATTAATTTTATTAATTCAATAGTTCAACTTTAGCCAATTAATTAAATAAATATGCAATATTTATTTGGTTATTTTCCCCCTCCTCATTAAATCCAATTAATTAGATAAATCATGTTTAACTAATTAATTCAACCTATTAATTAGCCTATCCCTACCCTAGGTAATTAAATAGTCATTATTTGATTGCCTACCCTAGCCTATCTCATCTTAGCCTTAGGATTGATTAAATAAAACCTTATTTAATTAATATTAACCTCCCATTTAAAGTGGTCAAACCTAGCTTAACACCCTTCCCCACATCCTCTAAATAAAAAATTGAAATATATCCCACATAAGTCAATTTTTTTATTAATATATGTCCAACATCACATTTAATACTTCTGACACCCCTTACCCATGTCATACCTCATTTATCTTCACTCATCCCCAAATAAATTTTTAATTTATTTTACCTTTCCCCATGTGAATTTTTAATTCACAAATAATCCATCTCACCCAACCTCATTTAATTCACCCCTTTCCCAAAAATGAATATAAAATTCATCTTTATTCCTAGCCCTCCATCCTCCAAGATGAAATCTAGGCCCTCCACATCATCTTCATCCTCCACCATTGATCTCCCAAATCAATCTCAACCCTTGGATCAAAATCTCTCCAAAATGTCTATAAATACAACATCCTCCAACCCATTTGAGGATCCAGTTTCTAAGTAATGTTACCATCCCCAAAAATCTCTGGAGCTAGCTTCTGAGTTGCATTTGTGAGCTTGAGTGCATTTCACATTTGAATACATTATCTAGGGTATATCTAGGAGCTCTTGGGTGCATGCTTCTACAACCCTATCATGGATTTGTGAGTCATAGTGAGGTATAACATTTGTTTTTATGCAATTGTTGTGTTTTCTAACTCATTTTGATTTCACTAATCACAATCACATAGCATGTCATTGTCCAATATGCCACATGGTAGCATCCTTTCATGTCTAAATATGTTTACATGCATGTTTGTGAGTGCTACATATCTTGAGATACATGTTCATCGTAGGATTCAAACTCAACTCAAAGTGGGGACAAATTTTAATGGTAAAATTTGTATACATATGCCAATTCCCATTTAGTTTATGCTCATTTGAGAAAATTTATTAGTACATTTATATATCAACAAATGATTTAATCTTGTGTGAATCCAATCTCATTCCCTTAGCATTGATATATCCCCATATGCACATTCCCATATATCTATCTACATCTTATCCATATCTATATATTTACCCATAGCGAATAGATTTATTACACCCACCATTATAATACATTTATTCCCTACCTAGATCTTATTGCTTCATCATCCTAGATCATTCCCTCATGTGTGGGATTAATCCCATTCAATAATGTATTTACTTCAAAGTTTCTAAAATTTAAGTTTAAATTTGGTTGACTCCTACTCATTTCACTAGTCTTTGTGAATGACTAAATACACATTTGCAATTTATATATATATATATATATATATATATATATATATATATATATATATATATATATATACACATATACATATACATATACATATACACATATACATATATATATATACACATATGTATATACATATATATATATACACATATGTATATACATATATATATATATACACATATGTATATACATATATATATATATACACATATGTATATACATATATATATACATATGTATATGTACATATGTATATACATATACATATATATATATGTATATGTATATACATATGTATATGTATATACATATACATATGTATATACATATACATATGTATATACATATACATATATATATATGTATATACATATATATATGTATATCTATATGTATATATGTATATACATATGTATATGTATATACATATACATATGTATATATATGTATATATATACATATATATATACATATACATATGTATATATATATATACATATGTATATATATATATATATATATATATATATATATATATGTATATATATATATACATATACATATATATATATATTAAAAATTAAAAAAAATTAAAAAAACAAAAAAAGATTAACTTCTATACATACTTGTATTTTAAGGTGCACTGAGTTCCATACATTTTCATCCAACCCTCTCATATTTGATTCTCTCTAGAGCATTTCAGGAGCAAGCGTTAGAAGAACAATTTAATTTGGTGTACTAAAATGAATCAAAGTTTGCCTATTCACTCTAGGACATTGCTTGTTGTCTATCGATCATTTGCATGATTGTAAATCTAGTCTTTTCTATGGGTTGACCTAGGAGAACATGTCTTATAATGATTTTGAAAACTCTCTAAAGGTATTCATAAAGATAACCAATTCAAATAACATAGTAAGATAAAGGTGAATTTGACGAATAAGAGAGTAGGAGTACATAACCAACAAGCTCAGGTTTAGATGGTAGACATCACATGAACATGGATGCAAAAGTGATCTAGAGGTGTGGAATAGGCCCTAGATAGAAGCCCATGTCATACATAGAATTTAAGGCAACATATAGATAGAGAGTTACCATTCCTAAGCAAAAGATAAAGTAATTTTAGAATACTTATTAAATTCATTTGTCTCCATTCATTGAGCTAAGTACCACTATCTTTTACATCTACTTTCCTAAAATAACATTTAATTGTAATTAACTATATCCACAAAAATTATTAATTAATTAATGTAAATTAATTTATACTTATGTACATATATTTTATAACGTTAAGAGGCATTCTACAATGGTAGTAAGGTATAGAGTGTCATGTCATCATTGTATACATAAAAACCAAAACATAGCTGACACATGTTAAGAAAAGCTAAAACTACAAAAATAAAACTATTAAAAGGTAACATATAATTAAAAGTTACATACAAAGGTAAAACATATAATTAAACTTTTATTATGTTATTTAAATAATTTATTCATTTCTAATTCTTAATAAATAATATTCATATTGTCCACGTAAAATTAAATTCTATCAATATGGAATATATTAAAGCCCTCCCATCAAATCTATAACTATATACTTCATCATTAATCTGTAGTCCAATTTTATTCCTATCAATATGGAATGTATTAAAGGACTTCCATCAAATCTATAACTATATACATAGCTTCATAGTCATCATTTATCTTTATATGTTCTTAAGCAGGCATGCCATCACTCACATCAATCGTACAATAAAAATGGGTATTCAGTGCGCTGTGCAACTCAGTTTCCAGTTATGCATGGAATTAATATTGTTGCCATTGTCATATTGTTTAAGGTAAAATTGTAAGAGGGTTTGAGTTAATAGTTTATGTGAGTCCTCCTTTCACCTTAAACATAACTTAAGGTCGAGTAGGAAATCTACTATCAAGCCTATAGTCACTTGGAATGTAGGGAAAATTGGAATTGTGTAGATTTGTTGTTCAATTAAGCCCAGTTATGCTTAAAACCTTAATTATACAAATTTAGAAGCAAACGGATAAATCACAGAAAATGCTTGTGTCATGCCCACATTTCCCATGCAGTCACGACACGCAACACATGTGTCATGTCCACATTTGTCATGTGGTCATGACACGAAATATTAAAAATTTTGTACGCATCCCTAGAAACCCCCTTGCACATGTCAGCATGCTCTGTGGCAATACACATAAGGCGTAAACATGTCGATCAAGTTCAGGGTAATGCGATCACATGTGCATTCCCCTATGTGATGAAAGCTGACTAAGTGGTCAATGCGATGCGAGAAGTGTCGCCATTAGGGTTAGGATCGATTGATGGAAACCCTAAGCTTTCTTATGTGAATGAAGGGATTTCGACACGAATCAAAATCTAAAAACCTAATTCTAAAGCATAACAAAACTAAATAACAACTAAATTACACTCACCAAATTTCATAAACATTAAATTTTATCTCTACACAATGTTTAAATCTCTAAGGAAGGTTAACCCTGAATCCTAGAAAAATCTGGTAGCATAACGCCTCATGGGCGTGAATAGGGATTATTCTAATTAAATAAATTTTAAACAAAGATTCCCCTAAGCTCACTAAATTGGATTAAACGACTTAATTAATGATTTATTTATTTCACGCAAGATGAAATAAATTAAATCAACTAATTTGAATAAAATAATTAAATA